>CM017568.1:48941205-49336205 GCA_007844125.1 Sinonovacula constricta | reverse complement strand
TTGAGCCAGGTCTTATGAAGACTATGAAATGGAATGACTGAAATATTGCAATAAAAATTGAATCTTTAACAGTCTTTAACAGTATAAGGTCATCTGCTAATGATTCGGTACCGCGAGTAGATAAACACATAAAATTATATTCAGCAGCAGGCTTTACGAGGATTACTGAGAAAGAAGTTTTCACTCACAAGCCTTTTGTACAAGTATAACCGCTAAAAACACGCCATCTTCAACAAATTCGTAGCATTTAGATGATTTCAGGCTGCAAATTACACTTCAGAATATCTGGGATATCGGTCTCGTCGTTAGTCAAACTTGTAACACCTTGCTGAGTCGATAGGTCTCCCACCTTTAGGCTCCTCTTAGACAACTGACGCTTCATGTATTTGTAGTTCTTTTTAATCTTTGCCACCTCCGACACCAGATTTGCACCATCCAGGAATACTATGCCCCCAATTGTAACAGAAATTATTATTACGCCAACAGACCCTAGCGTTTTCGCCGATGGTCGCGAATCTTCGGCACTCGTGTACTTCCGTTTAGTTGACGACAAAGCATTTTCGTCCAACGTCAGTTCAGCGATTATGGCGTCAAAATCATACGTCTCGTTAACTTCAACGGAAAGCGTGCCGTTACAGGGGTAGTACATTGTACCGTTATATAAAATTGAGTCATTGGGGTATACAGTAAATGGGTACGTAATTACCTCTGGGATAGGTGTCGTTATAGTAGCGGTGGCAGATGTAATTGAGGCCGTAGTGGCAGGTGTAGTTGGGACCGTGGTTGCAGTTGTAGTTGGAACTGGCGTCGTGGAAGTTGGAGAAGGCGTGGTTGAAACGAGCGTGGTGGCAGTTGTAGTCGATGGAGGCGTGGTGGAAGATGTAGTTTCAGGGGGTGTGGTAGCAGTTGTAGTCGATGGAGGGTTGGTGGAAGTTGTAGTTTCAGGAGGTGTGGTAGCAGTTGTAGTCGATGGAGGGTTGGTGGCAGTTGTAGTCGATGGAGGGTTGGTGGCAGTTGTAGTCGATGGAGGCGTGGTGGAAGATGTAGTTTCAGGAGGTGTGGTAGCAGTTGTAGTAGAAGAAGGCGTGGTGATAGTTGTAGTAAAAGTTGACGTTGTTACGGTTGAACCCGTAGAGGTAGTTGTTGATGTCGTAGACGTCAAAGGTGCTGCAATAATAATAAAAAAAAAATAATAATAATAGAGACGGTGCTGCTGTTGCTGCTGCTGCTGATGATGATGATAATCATCATCATCATGATCATGGTAGTTATGATCATGATCATGATGATGATCATGATGATGGTGATGATGACGAAGATGATCAAAAAATTAATAAGTTACCAGATAATAGTTAAAGTCATTCTACCGTATGTAAAGTAATTAGACGAAATCTAAATAGACATAAAATAATTTGCTTTCTCTTACCAAAGACTCCTGTAACGACGAGATAAGGTGCGGCTACATACTCTGCAAACAGAATAATAGGAGTATTAGTATACCTTAAGGGCGGTAACCGACAAATACCTTTATCTAAATACATGCAACAACACCTTACCTCTGTTCTCGGAAAGTTGTTTTCTATTTGATCTCAAAAGAAAGTAATTACGTGGTTTTCTATTTAATCTCTAAAGTAAGTAACCACGTGGTTTTCGATTTGAACTCAAAAGTAAGTAACCACGTGGTATTCTATTTAATCTCTACAGTAAGTAATCACGTGGTTTTCTATTTAATCTCAAAAGTAAGTAATCACGTGGTTTTCTATTTGATCTCAAAAGTAAGTAGCCACGTGGTTTTCTATTTAATCTCTACAGTAAGTAACCACGTGGTTTTCGATTTGAACTCAAAAGTAAGTAGCCACGTGGTTTTCTATTTAATCTCTACAGTAAGTAATCACGTGGTTTTCTATTTAATCTCAAAAGTAAGTAATCACGTGGTTTTCTATTTGATCTCAAAAGTAAGTAACCACGTGGTATTCTATTTGATCTCAAAAGTAAGTAATCACGTGGTTCTCTATTTAATCTCTACAGTAAGTAACCAAGTGGTTTTCGATTTTATCTCAAAAGTAAGTAATCACGTGGTTTTCTATTTAATCTTAAAAGTAAGTAATCACGTGGTTTTCTTAGTTTAAAATAACTAACTGTGCAGCGTGACTCGGATAGGAATTATATTTTTGTAATGACAAGTGGTGAGTCATACTTTACTTTTCCAATGGCTGAAGTCGCCAATAAACAGCATTACGAGGTAAAAAATTAAATTGATGCATGGTAGAGAGAAAGAAGGGTCCAAACTGCCTATTCAATACAATGCATTGCCCAATTACATTTTTCCTTTACACATATGTAATTTTATCTTTCTCTGTCACACGTACACGCTGTTTATATTGGATTTGACACTTCCATTGACCTTTATGACAAGGATCGGTTTATTTATAATAAGATTTATATAACATGTTTGGGGTAAGTGTCTTTCATAGATGTACGTTTGTACAGAGAACATGCCTTCGTCCCTTGCATTACACGCAGCCAAGCATTTATAGGGACGAGTTCGACAGTAGTAGAGTCCGGTAACTACTTACGTCAATCGGAACACCTCGGATAATTCACGAATCATCTCTCGGATGTATGAGGGTAGTCGGATCACCTTGGCTATTTCTCTTAATGGGACTGCTTTTGACACAGACGTCAAAACAAAGATGGCAGCTCGGGTGACAGCTCACTACAATACGATGCCTGTGAAACCTCAATTTGTGGTGGCGTCAAATTTATATCATCCAATTTTAATTTACCCAGCGCGGCAGACACACAGCTGTCAGATTATGGCATTATGTTTTGTGCGAGCAACATTTTAGGCATATTCTTCTTCAGACTTCCGGCGAACAAAACGATCGTGATTTCAGTAAGTATCATTGCCCTCGATACATCCGAGGGATGATTGTCCCGAGGACGGAATTACGCGAGGAGTTCTGATTGTACTTACGTGTGGGTCCGTGCAGACGTACGATTACATTGAAGACTGTCTGATTGAAGACCAATCTCAGATCCCCCACTACTAACATGGACACGTTAACCCAGGCTCCGTCACACACATGCTGGTAATGGGAGAGATTATATATATATAAGATTCTGGACAAAATAATCGACAAGAGCATGCTAAAATGATTTATAAACAAGAAAAGGCTGTATGTTATCCAAGGCGCCACATAACGTGTATTCTAGGGCTGCAGACTGGCTAATGGATAATGAACACGAGGTAATCCAAACAATAAAAATCTTATACCTATTAAGTAGACTAGGCTTCAGTTTTGCACATTAAAGTATGTACAATTGATATATAAAATATAAATATATGAAACATTTTTCGCTAAATTCTCTTATTCGGAGTAGATTTCGTCATCGCCAGCTTAATTGGCATTTCTGTTGTCGCTTGTCATTTTTACTAAGCGGAATACACGAAAACTAAAAATTGCCAGGACACTACCGAGCAGTTTCTGATTTTCGCTGGTAAATAGGAATTATTTCATAGAAATTATCGTTCTCACGTCTCTTTTGTTTTATACTATTTGTAACACCTTTGTAGAGATAGATCATCACAATAACAATAGGATAAGTTTAGAACATGTTACGTAGCAGTTCGTTAAGTATTTATCCCTACCAGACCTTACAGTGTGACAATTTGAAAGACATACAAGTGTAAAAACTTATGTCTGTTTGTTTATTGGGGTTATCGTCCTTTCAACAGTAGTTTAGTTATCTGGAGACGGTGTCCACTTGAAGCAGACAATAGTGCTGCCTTTACTGTGTATAGCATGCCGTGAACACCTGGCATGATACCACACCCAGTCACATTATCCTGACACTGGGCCAAACAATCGTGGAACTACCCTTATATTTGCTTGAGCATTAGCAAGGGAGCTATACCACAACCATTTTAACGACTTTGGTATGTCGCGGCCCGGGATCGAACCCGGGGCCTTCCGTACCTGGAGCTGACGCCATACGATTGCGCTACCAGGTCCGGTACAAAAAACAACAACATCAACAACAAAAACAAACAAAACTTATGTTACGTCATTACTGGTGTTAAATTGCCATGAAGTGAAACATAAGCTAATACATGTAAGGTGCCATTGTTAAAGTGTTGATAGTTATTATATCCATGGTTCCTGTATTCGATGGTAAACTCCGTGGTACCCATGGAAATTGTACTAGCGTTTACTGAGATCATGTCCACGTAGATGAATGGACTCCCAATCTCTGTCCATACACTGATCTCCATCTGTAATGAGAAAAAAACAAAACAATGATCCGCTCTTTAGTCATGACTTAAATACACATATTTAATTAAATAATTATTTATTTAAATATACAAAGAAACGAATGGGAAATAATAGTCCTTACTTATTTAGGTATTTTGTAAAGATAACTAACTATTTGTACTTTCATGCATTTTAAATTAATCTGGGATTAATCATTTTAAGTAGTATGATAGTGCAAGTCTTTAAAACACGCTCTGACTTTTCATCATTATATAATATATTTAAAGACGCAATGTGGATTTTCTTTAAAGGTTGTATCTCGCAGTTTGCCTATATCAATGGCATGTATAAATATTTCCAAAGTGGTTGGGTGAATAAAGGCATAATTTCTGCACTTTCATCTTAATAGAGACGAATTTGAACGCTACATGTACCTATATTGTTAGACGGTACAAATTGCGAAAACATCACTTTAAATGTTTATTCTTTCTAAATCTGTAAATTATCAAATAAGAACGATAGCGATCTCTGCTAAAATAGATAGATATCGAAGCCAGAGCGGACTACGCGGAGCGAGAATAGAACGTGATCTTAAAAAAGTGGTCACGTGGTTTCCTTATTTAAAAATAGATATCTCCTCAGCATGGCTCAGATGTGAAATACCGGTTTGAACTGTCGACTGTGGATTTATGCTTCGCTATTCACATATATGTGAAGCATCATTTGCATGACCGTTTCGGGTAACAATGACATATTTGGTTATTTAGAATAAAGCAGTAAAAAATGTCGGATACCAGTTTAAAGACGCAATGAGGATTTCCTTTAACGATATGCCTATTATCTAACAATATTAGTTTACAACTGCAAAATATTGCTTCGACAAAAAGAAAACCATGATTTTGTTCAAGCGGTTTGTTTATTCTAATGCACAGTTTTAATTCGGTAAATTTAAAAAAAATGAATTAATTCATAGAAGTTAAGACATAAAATTAATTAATGTTACATTTTATTTTTTCTGAACTCATAAATTGGAAAATAGGACATGATTATACGAGAAAAAAATATATTACAATTTGAAATAGGACTAGTCAACAATAAAAGCATGTTAGAAAAACAACTTTCGCTTTCTAACTAACTCACTGGTGCAGTAGCATCAACGACCGTCTGTGTGACGTTTACCAGGATGCCAGCGGCTGAGGGGACTGGAAGGTTGTCAAGGACTACACCTGGGGAGATAGATGGAAAGTAACAATTGAAAAAAAGACCAGCAGTCACAGAGTCAACCCATGGTGGGCCGCCAGTCACACAGTCAAACCATGGTGGGTCACCAGTCACATAACCACACCATGGTGGGCCACCAGTCACACAGCCACACCATGGTGGGCCACGAGTCACAAAGCCATACCATGGTGGGTCACCAGTCACACAGCCATACCATGGTGGGCCACGAGTCACACAGTCATACCATGGTGGGCCACCAGTCACACAGTCATACCATGGTCTGCCACGAGTCACAAAGCCATACCATGGTGGGCCACCAGTCACACAGCCATACCATGGTGGGCCACGAGTCACACAGCCATACCATGGTGGGCCACCAGTCACACAGCCACACCATGGTGGGCCACGAGTCACACAGCCATACCATGGTGGGCCACCAGTCACACAGCCATACCATGGTGGGCCACGAGTCACACAGCCATACCATGGTGGACCACCAGTCACACAGTCAAACCATGGTGGGCCACCAGTCACACAGCCATATCATAGTCGGCCACCAGTCACAAAGTCATATCATGGTGGGCAACCAGTCACAAAGTCATATCATGGTGGGCCACCAGTCACACAGCCATATCATGGTCGGCCACCAGTCACACAGCCATATCATGGTCGGCCACCAGTCACACAGCCATATCATTGTCGGCCACCAGTCACACAGCCATACCATGGTCGGTCACCAGTCACACTCACACCATGGTGGTCTACCAGTCACACAGCCATACCATGGTGGGCCACCAGTCACATAGCCATATCATGGTGGGTCACTTGTCACATAGCAACACCATGGTGAGCCACCAGTCACACGGCCATACCATGGTTGGCTCCTAGTCACACAACCACACCATGGTGGGCCAGTCACATAGCCACACCATGGTAGACCACGAGTCACACAGCCACGCCATGGTGGGCTACCAGTCACACATACAATGGTTGCCCACGAGTCACATAGTCACACCATGGTAGGCAACCAGTCAAAGAGTTACACCATAGTGAGCCACAAGTCACACAGTCATAACATGGTATGCCACCAGTCATAGACACTTACACCATGGTGCGCCACCAGTCACACAGTCACACCGTGGTGGGCCACCAGTCATATAGTCATACATTCATAACTTGGTTGTCCACCAGTCACGCAGTCACACCATGGTTGGTCACCAGACACAAAGTCAAATCGTGAAGGGCTACCAGTTACATCACATGGTTGACCACCAGGAACACAGTCACACCATGGAGGGCAAGCAGTCACAAAATATGGTTGGCCATCAGTCACGCCATAGTAGGCCGCCAGTCAACCACATGGTTGGCCACAAGTCAAAATCACACAATGGTGGTCCACCAGTCACACCCAGTCACACCATGGTGGGCCACAAGCCACACACAGTCATACTATGTCCGACCACCTGTCGTACACAATCACACCAGGGTGTCACACCAAATCTTATTTCGAAAACATCTGGGCCTTTCCTATTTAACATTTGTATACACATTTACGCTGCGGGGGTACTCGAATACCTTCTTTGCTCACAACCAAAGTTTTAAACATCGGGTGTACTTTTTTTAATAAAAAATATTAGACAAATGATAACTGTCTGCGCCTTCAAAACCATGAAAGCTATCAGAAATAAACTTTACCCTAAATTAATACTGCCTACCTTCCACACCATGAAAGCTATCACACACAATCTTTACCTTAAATTAATACTGCCTGCCTGCAACACCATGAAAGCTTTCACACACAACCTTTACCCTAAGTTAATACTGCCTGCCTTCCATACAATGAAAGCTACCACACATAATCTATTACCTAAATTAATACTGCCTGCCTTCCACACCATGAAAGCTATCACACATAATCTTTACCCTAAATTAATACTGCCTGCCTTCCACACCATGAAAGCTATCACACATAATCTTTGCCCTAAATTAATACTGCCTACCTTCCACACCATGAAAGCTATCACACATAATCTTTGCCCTAAATTAATACTGCCTACCTTCCACACCATGAAAGCTATCACACACAATCTATACCCTAAGTTTATACTGCCTGCCTTCCACACCATGAAAGCTATCACACATAATCTATTACCTAAATTAATACTGCCTGCCTTCCACACCATGAAAGCTATCACACACAATCTATACCCTAAGTTAATACTGCCTGCCTTCCACACCATGAAAGCTATCACACACAATCTTTACCCTAAGTTAATACTGCCTGCCTTCCACACCATGAAAGCTATCACACACATAATCTTTACCCTAAATTAATACTGCCTGCCTTCCACACCATGAAAGCTATCACACACAATCTTTACCCTAAATTAATACTGCCTGCCTTCCACACCATGAAAGCTATCACACATAATCTTTACCCTAAATTAATACTGCCTGCCTTCCACACCATGAAAGCTATCACACACACAATCTTTACCCTAAATTAATACTGCCTGCCTTCCACACCATGAAAGCTATCACACATAATCTTTACCCTAAATTAATACTGCCTGCCTTCCACACCATGAAAGCTATCACACACAATCTTTACCCTAAATTAATACTGCCTACCTTCCACACCATGAAAGCTATCACACATAATCTTTACCCTAAATTAATACTGCCTGCCTTCCATACCATGAAAGCTATCACACACAATCTTTACCCTAAATTAATACTGCCTACCTTCCACACCATGAAAGCTATCACACATAATCTTTACCCTAAATTAATACTGCCTGCCTTCCACACCATGAAAGCTATCACACACAATCTTTACCCTAAATTAATACTGCCTACCTTCCACACCATGAAAGCTATCACACATAATCTATTCCCTAAATTAATACTGCCTGCCTTCCACACCACGAAAGCTATCACACATAATCTTTACCCTAAATTAATACTGCTTGCCTTCCACACCATGAAAGCTATCACACACAATCTTTACCTTAATACTGCTTACCTTCCACACCATGAAAGCTATCGTACATAAGCTTTACCTTAATACGACCTGCCTTCCACACCATGAAAGCTATCACACACAATCTTTACCTTAATACGACCTGCCTTCCACACTATGAAAGCTATCAGACATAATCTTTATCCTAAATTAATACTGCCTACCTTCCACACCATGAAAGCTATCACACACAATCTTTACCTTAAATTAATACTGCCTGCCTTCCACACTATGAAAGCAATCACACACCATCTTTACCTTTATACTGCCTGCCTTCCACACCATGAAAGCTATCACACACAATCTTGACCCTAAATTAATACTGCCTACCTTCCACACCATGAAAGCTATCAGACATAATCTTTACCCTAAATTAATACTGCCTGCCTTCAACACCATGAAAGCTATCACACACAATCTTTACTCTAAATTAATACTGCCTACCTTTCACCCCATGAAAGCTATCAGACATAATCTTCACCCTAAATTAATACTGCCTGCCTTCCACACCATGAAAGCTATCACACATAATCTTTACCCTAAATTAATACGGCCTGCCTTCCACACCATGAAAGCTATCACACACAATCTATACCCTAAATTAATACTGCATGCCTTCCACACCATGAAAGCTATCACACACAATCTATACCCTAAATTAATACTGCCTGCCTTCCACACCATGAAAGCTATCAGACATAATCTTTACCCTAAATCAATACTGCCTGCCGTCCACACCATGAAAGCTATCACACACATAATCTTTACCCTAATTTAATACTGACTACCTTCCACACTATGGAAGCTATCAGACATAATCTTTACCCTAAATTATTACTGCCTACCTTCAACACCATGAAAGCTATCACACACAATCTTTACCCTAAATTAATACTGCCTACCTTCCACACTATAAAAGCTATCACACATAATCTTTACCCTAAATGTCTGAGACAAATGCAATTACTGTTCAAAACATGATTTCTGACTATTATACCTGTAGACAAGATTCTTTCTGTTAATATATCTATATATGGAAGACATATGACATCCTGTTTTAAAAGATGGATGTCAAGAGATGAGAATTAACCATTTAGAAGAATTTTATAAATTTTGAATCCAGTACTGAATTTTAATTTGTAATATCTCTTGCCTAAGTAGAAAAAAAGTAGTGACATAGTTTGGAAGAGTAAAGGGAAAAATACCCGAAACAACATGAGTCAAGAACACAAGCAGAAATAGTGATTTAAAAATGGTATCCGATAGCGTGGACCAAAAATATTTCCATCTTAGTAAACCATTGTTATCTGAAATGATATAGTAAAGTGATGTTTATTTATGCCCTACAACTGTCGGAAAAGTGAACCATTACGCCACAATCGTTATTACAAACATGTATTTCCTATTTGAGCCACGCTGAGCTATTTTAAACCTAGAAAACCATGTGACCACTAATGTTTTAGTTCATTCACGGCATCCGCTGTGACGTCGATGTCTATTTTTAGCAGGAATACCAATCCTTCTTATTTACAGACATTGTTACATATAAACTGTCGGACACCACGTTTAAATAAGAAAGAAGAAAAAAAAAAACACAAACACACACGTTATCACATGTCTGAAACATCTGCAGCAAATGAGAAAATGGCTGACATTTCCACGTTCACAATATAGGTCAGAGTCATAAGCAAAATGGCGGCTTGATTCTAACAAGCCAGGCAAACTACAAACAGAAGCACAGGTCGGCATTGGTGAAAATGATATAATTCCATGGTTGATTCCACGTCTTTGTTGCTGTAAAGTGTGGATAGTTAAATACGTGGTGGCAATTTGAAATATCATGCAAGCACAGGAAGAGTACACCGACGCAACGTAAAACGGGAAAAGGAAAGCTGCAAGACTTACATAACCGACCTGTTTTTGGTAGTTGTTTGTGGCATTTAGTCTACATGCACTCTCTGTAGACACTTGCGGTCATGGACGTACAAAAAAATCACAGGGAAAGCATAACAACATAAAACAAACATGTGCGTAAGTTGGATGTGAAGCAAATATCCTTGTTATTGAACTAACGCGGTGTGCACACGACCAGGGTTGTGCAGTGGTAAAAAGCAGACAAAAGGGAAGAAGCTAAAGTTTACATGATGAAGTTAAATGTACTTTGTCCATAAGATCCCCGTGAAACTTCGTAGACGGAGTAGTACCCATCGCTATCACCCCCGCAGAACTGGGACGAGTTGCCAGGACACGTCAGGCCACAGTGAACCGCCGGGAGTTCCTCATACACGGTGCCAAGGCTGATGGCACAATGACACGTGCTGCCCGACTTTACAACGATTTTACAACAGTGTTAATTGCAGCGGAAAAAATGGACACATAACATTTGGTATTTGTTATATAACCTCGTACTTCACCTTATAACTTTCATTTCAGGTAGTGAACGAATTTAATTTAAATGCATGATAAATTAACCTTATTAATTTTATTCTAAACCAAATGTTATGCTGACACTTTTAAACCTTTTGGCAAATAATAAAATTGCAAAATAATACCACATACAGTGCTCCATATCAGCATCGTTTTTTCGAATTGATTTTGATGTAAAACGAATTGAAAATAAAATCTTATCGTACTAAAACGAATTAAGGGAGTGAACAACGATTTGCAATCGATTTCCTCACCGTTTTGTTTACAGCAAATTATCAAGGCAGAAATGTATATACATACCGGTTGGGGCAAAACTTACAGGGTAAAAGATCAATCGGAACTCCTCGGGTAATTCCGTCCTTGGGACAATCATCCCTCGGATGTATCTGGTGCAATAATACTTAATGAAATCACGATCGTTTTGTTCGGCGAAAGTCGGAAGAAGAATATGCCTAAGTAGTTCGCACAAAACATAAACACTGCCATCATTTGACAGCTGCGTGTCTGCTGCGCTGTGTAAATAAAAATCGGATGATTTAAATTTGAAGCCGCCACAAATTAAAGTTTTACTGGCATCGTACTGTAGTGAGCTGTCACCCGAGATGCCATCTTTGTTTTGACGTCTGTCTCAAAAGAAGTCCCATTTAGGGAAATGGCCGAGGTGATCCGGCTACCTACATTCATCCGAGAGATGATTCGTGATTTATCCGAGGTGTTCCGATTGGGTAAAAGAAACGGCTGCATCGTTTACATAAGAATTTAGCAGTCAAATCAGAGCTATGCCATATAATGTGCTGGGGTAGAAATCACCCTGTATGATTAGTACCAATGGCTGCTTCTAGGAAACTGGTCGATTTTATTTTTTTTTTAAACTGTGTTTCAAAAAATCTTGAAGTGAAAACTAATGGACCAAACAATTATCTGGAGCACTGCATATAGAATGTGATAGGGATGGTAATGGGTGATGGTACACTGTCTTTAACTTCTATAAATTCGTGTTATAATTTAACAAGTGCTACCGGACCATGATTAAGATCTTTATTTTAAATGATTATTGTAAAATTATAATATTACTATTAAATTTCTGTTTTTCAAATTCGAATTGTGATGATTAAATATAATGTTGATGCTTAACTTCTGCGTCGTATCATTCATTTTTCGAATACTATTGCATTCGTACTGGATAATAAACACTTGAAGGTGGTATCCAACAGTTTGCCTATATCAAATCCATCTAATAATACCTTACCATTCTATGGGCAATTATGGTATAATTTATGCATATACTCATACTTTAGTATAAGTAAAGATGGATTTGAAAACTTCCAAAAGTGTTAGAAAGTACAAATCACAATAAACACACTAACTGTTCAGTCATTCCATATACACATTACGATAGTGATCTCTGCTAAATATAGATATAGACGTCAGAGCGGATTTACCCGGATGACGATATAACGAATCTCACAAGTGAGTTGTCACGTGGTTTTCTTAGTAAGAAAAAAACGCTTTCTCTGCAGCGTGGCCCAGACAGGAATAACCTGTTTGCAGTGGGGAATGGGGATTTATGTTTAACTGTTCACACTGATCTAGGGCATCAATGAGAAGCATTTTGCAAAAATCTTTTCAGGTAACAATAATGACTTGTTTGGGTTTTTTAAGAAATATATTTTGATTTAACTGTCGGATACTACCTTTAAATGAGAAAAAGGCTAATGTATGTAATATATATATATATATATCCCTTGCTAACGCTCAAGCAAATATAAGGGTAGTTCCACGACTGGTTGGCCCGGTGTCAGGATAATGTGACTGGGTGTGGTATCATGCCAGGTGTTCACACAGTGAAGGCAGCACTATATCTGCTTCAAGTGGACACCGTCTCCAGATAACTGAAATACTGTTGGTGGGACGATAAACCCAATAAACAATAAACAATATATATATATATATATATATATATATATATATATATATATATATATATATATATATATATATATATATATATATATATATATATATATATATATATATATATATATATATATATATATATATATATATATATCAGCGAAAAATCTCTATAGACAATATGTACCTGCAGTGCTATGTACGGTGACGTTATACAGTAGGCAGAACACGATTCAGCTGTGAGTGTCTCAGTGTCATTGTATTGACCCATCAGATTGAGATCAACATAGGACCAGCAGCCCAGATCGGAAACATTACCTTTCAACAACGAATTGATGCCTGGCTTAGCAAGGTGACAATTTTCAAAATACATATCCAATGAATTATTGAAAAATACACATTTACTGGCAAATACAGAAAAGATACATTTACATGTACACCCGCATCCGCACACATGGGCGTACGAAGGCCCGCCAACAACGAATGAATAGACTGCAATAAACTTCCGTTAAAAGTCGTTCTCATTGATTAGTTTACCTATTAGTTGACTAGCTTTCTTTTTATCAAACGTGTATGATATTTTGGTCGTTAAAGGCCGAGTATCGAATTTGAGTTCCGCGGATAACACAATACGTGAAAATAGTAGATGACGCATGCAATCGTTGCTACTAATATAACTGCTGACTATAAGGCACGAATTCATATCCCTTACTGGTTAAAACCGTGCTATTTCGATTGTTACAAAATACATAAGGACATCACCGCGGCTACTTTTTCCGCGGCTCAATGACGCGTCAAAAGATCGCGTGACTTTCACTTCATAGATAAACAACAAAATGGCTGACTCTAGTGACTGTTCAATTAAGGTTTGTACAGACAGGGTTTTTTGTTGTTGTTGTTTTGTTTGTTTTTTGTTGTTGTTGTTGTTGCTGTTTTTTAACAATCCTCATGTGACCTTCCCAACAGGCTTTGCAAAATCCTCTCGGAAATTAGTATTGAAAGGCTACGAAGCCTTAAAATGAAAAACACCCTGTGTAAAATAGTATAGTATTTTTAATAAAATAGGTTATTTACTGTTGCCACACATAAACCCTCAATAAGTTTAACCGAAATAATCGTGTTTTTTGTTAAGATGAACATCTGGATTCGGCCTGTAAATAGACAGTGTTTTCATAACTTCAGATCCTGTCTGACCACCTCTGTTTCTTTTACTTATTAATGGCAATGTAGCCACCTTTGATAAAGTTGTATTAACTATCAAACCTTCTCTGTCGCAAGGCGTTTAAAACATGGGTTCTTTTGTTACCCACCTCATATCTTTTCTAATGCATAAACAGTAATCTCTAATAATTACATTGTTCAATATTGAATCATTATTTCAAGACATATATCGCTCATGCCTTTCTAAAAATATACTGGAAGAGTCTGACCTTTTTACCATCATTTAAAATTAAAAAAAATCTTTTCTTTTTTTATTTTTTATTTCTTTTTTTTTTTCTTTTTTTTTCTTTTTTTTTCTTTCTTTTTTTTGTTACATCGCGCCGACACAATTATTGCAACGTCCATCCAATTATACACATGTAGGTGGAGGAAGACC
The DNA here is from genome assembly GCA_007844125.1 of Sinonovacula constricta. Taxonomy (NCBI): domain Eukaryota; kingdom Metazoa; phylum Mollusca; class Bivalvia; order Cardiida; family Solecurtidae; genus Sinonovacula; species Sinonovacula constricta. The sequence goes on along the minus strand of CM017568.1, from coordinate 49,321,768 downwards.
CCAGACTTACGTCTGGGTAGAACCACCGGCGCCCCGCAGGTAAGCTGGAAAACCTTCCCACATTAAAGTTCTCGCCGCGACCGGGACTCGAACCGCTCGGCTATATTAAAAAAAAAGATAAATATTGACCACTATCCGATTGTTTGTGGTAAATAAAGACGATGATCTCTAAGCTGCACATACAACAAAAACAAGAACGACTTTTTTGTGTGACTCTCTTGGTATGAGTGACTAAATTTGAAAATAAGGTCAACAACATATACGCCATGTGTGCGTGAATATAAGAGTTAATGTGAACAAAAGCACTTAATTAAGAAAACACTCGAGTAAAACGACTACAATCTTATCTAATTGTTTGGAGAGCCAATGTCTAGGCTTATAGAATCGACTGTCCGTGACACTTTGGGTTCAAGTCTAAAGCCCCCCATACACACACAATATAATTGTCAAAAATATTGACTCAATAATATTAAAGGTTGTTGATTTTTTTGCCACAAACTGTACAAAAATATTGATCAATATTTAGTTCATTTGTACTTCCGACGCCAAAGGAAAAGCATGGATCCTGTTATTTTATTGTCAATACGTCAATAAAATATTTGAGATCCTTCAATATAACACATTAACGATCAATTTCATTCACAATCTCCATGATTGACAATGTAATTGACAATTATATTGTGTGTGTATGAGAGGCTTAAGTCAAGACGATACCATGAATGCGATCTCCTTTAGTTGCTTGCGGAGAGCTGATGATTTTTGAGATGTATATAATATGTCGGGCAGTGTTACCACCACCACGCAAATAAAATAATATTTAAGTTGCTCTAATTAACATCGCGTCCATATGCAAGGATGTTTTACATGTGTCCTTACATATACAGTCTTCGAAAAAGAAAACACTAGACCTTCAGTCCACCCGACCCACCAAGTTGGCAATATATACTGGACCGAATCAAAATTTACCGAACCAGTATGATTTTGGCATTTTGAGACAAAAGGTTGGTAAGCTAACCGAAGTGTAATGAGTGCAGTGGCGTAGCTAGGCATAATATGATGTGTACGCATTGCAGCTAGTGGGGCGGTACTGGGAGCATACTCCCCCGGAAAATCTTGTATTTCTTGATTGAACGTGGTAGTAATACAGAATTTGCAATTCTATACATATCCCTCTACCAGATACTTCCATGGTGAGATCGTCATGAGGACGAAATTGTCTAAGAAGTTCTAATTTGAAATACATAAATTTAGGTATATACAAGGATGGATTTTTATTACAGATTTTATCTTTTTATGTTTTCATTCTTTGGGGACAATATGTACGCAGCTGCGTATTCTGCTTATAGGCTGCTACGCGCCTGGGGTAGTTTGGTTCAGTAAAAGGCTATAGAGATTTGTTCAGTATATATGTTTTCATAATAATTCAGAATTTTGAAAATGATGTTTTGAAAATTCTGGTGGACCGTCAGTCCATTTAACTTATACAATTTAACAGAGGTTTTTGATGGACTTGGGCACGGTCCTCCAGGAGTGATAGATGTACATACGCATGTTCATACATCCGAATTTTTTTTTTATTCCAGGTTAAATCTTCATTACAGATTTTGAACCAGATTTTTTTACATCCGCCGTTTGACATACGTACGTACGGAGATGGTTTCCGATAAATATCTATTGTCAGGGTAAATGCAGTATTTAGACATGTGTACGTAAATACCTCCATGGAAGAGGAATTTTTGGATGACTTCTAAGTCTATATGGTGTCAAGGTCTAAAAACATTTTCACTAAAATTTGACATGCGTTAAATTGTACACAACAAAATTCAATTTACTTTCAGTGACTTTGAAGCATGTTGTGCTTCTTTCGACGCCTTGCTTGCTACAGTTTCGTTTTTGTTCTGCTTAAGGTTTTGCTACCAATATCTCGATGAGATAATCTTGCAATAAATAAAAAAAATATTTGAAAATGGCATCATGGGATATTCTACAATTAATTCTTACTAGATGCATGATTTATAGGTGTATGCATAAAAGGTGACCGCATTATTTAGAGGTTATCTGTACTTAGCCTACTTCAGCACGCACCAGGCTTAGAAGGAATGGCAGAAGTGGATATAGAAGAAGTGGAAATGGAAGTAGATAAGTGGTAGAAGTACTGCTATCGCATATGTATTACCGATATACATTATATATTAAAGAAGAATATTATTTTGAAAACCACAACTTGACCATGTTGTTTAACGCCACTCGCTATTTTTGTCACCAGCTTTGGCTTCTCGTCAACACTCGTTTCTCCGGTTTAACACCAGTGTGCCGTGTGGTATTGGTGATGTTAGTAACAGCTTCTTGCATTCTTATTAAAAGCGGTATCCGACAGTTACCTCTCGCCATTGCAAACAGATATTTCTTATCCGAGCCCAATCGGAATACCTCTCACGAATCATCTCTCGGATGTATGAAGGTAGTCGGATTACCTCGGTCATTTCCCTTAATGGGACTTCTTTTTTGACAGACGTCAAAACAAAGATGGCAGCTCGGACGGCAGCTCACTATAGTAAGATCCCTGTAAAATTTCACTTTGTGGCTGCTTCAAATCTAAATCATCCAAGTTTAATTTACCCGGCGCAGCAAAGACATAGCTGTCAAACGACCACATTTTTATGTTTTGTGCGACTACATTTTAACCATAGTCTTTCGACTTCCGGCGAACAAAACGGTCGGGATTTGAGCAAGTATCATTGCACCAGATACATCCGAGGGATGATTGTCCCGAGGACGAAATTACATGAGGAGTTGCGATTGATCCGAACCGTGGAGCTAATTTTAAACCTAAAAAACCCACGTGACTACTTACTTTTGAGATCGCGTTATGTAGTCACCCGGGTAATCTGCTCTGACGTCGATATATTTTTAGCAGAGATCACTTTCGGGATTTTTTATACGGTTGGGAAGAATACTCATGCAGTTGTGATTTCTAGCGATTAATTTTGTCTAACAATTCAGTTAGTGTTTAAAATCGTAATTATCAAAACTTAAGTATGATTTTGAACAAAAAAATATGCCCAAATTGCCCCAAAGCAATGGTTCGATGTTGTTACATGTATTTAATATAGGCTGACTGTCGGATACCAACTTTAAGCCATCGTAAGCTGGAGCTTCTTTCTTTTGTGTGTTTTCTTTTGTAAAGCTACCTGTGTAATATTTCCACTCACTCAAAGTGTTTGCAGCATCAGCCATTGTGAGGAGAGTCAGCGATTTTCTCAACAATTCAAGAAGTTAATACCGCACCCAGTCACTTTATCCTGACAACGGGCCAACCAGTCGTGGAAAAACCCTTATATTTACTTTAGCAATAGCAGTTGAGCTATACCACTAAAGTTTTTAACGACTTTGGTATGTCGCGGCCCGGAATCGAACCCGAGGCCTCCAGTACCTGAAGCCGACCCTCTACCGATTGCGCTACCAGGTCCGGTCAACAATAAGTAGGTCAGTGGCCTATATTGAGGCATGGTAAACAATAATCACAAAATAAGTCACTTACCCGGTTAAAAAGGCTAGTGTCTCCGGTGAATAACATCAGATGTGTTTTGCAAGTGTTATGAGGGCGGTGACACTGATTGTTATCTGTTCCGACTTTTTTCACGAGTGTTTGTTGTTCACACTTGAGAGACTAGAATTTTCTGGTCAAGTGTCCTATATGTTTCAGATGTAGATATCACTATCATGGTCCTATAACTGGCGCTGTTTAGATCATGTTGTTCAAAAGCATGCATTTTTTTTTTTGACCGGATCTGGTAGCGCAATCGATAGAGCGATGGCTCCAGGTACGGGAGGCCCCGGGTTCGATCCCGGGCCGCGACATACCAACGTCTTTAAAAATGGTAGTGGTATATATTTCCCGTGCTAAAACTCAAGCAAACATAAGGGTAGTTCCACGACTGGTTGGTCCGTTGTCAGGATAATGTGACTGGGTGTGGTATCTTGCCAGGTGTTCACGGCATGCTATACACAGTGAAGGCAGTACTATATCTGCTTCAAGTGGACACCATCTCCAGATACTTGAAATAATGTTGGTGGACGATAAACCAAACAAACATTTCTTATCTTGTTGGTGTGTTGTTGTGTTTTTTGTGATTTTATTATTTACAATCCTGCATAATTTTAATCTGTCTACAGCTAATTATTAACATCTTTTCTTATCACAATTGTATTTGTATACCGTAAATTTTATTTACGTAAATTTATTTAAATTAAAAACTGGCGTATGAAAGGAAAGCATAATATATATGTATTCTTGAAAGGTATAGTTTTGATGTAAATTATGCAAAAAACATTTTGTATATAGGGGTGTTTGAATGTGTACAAGACAAATGATTATGGTTAGACTGCCGGTGTGAGGTTAACAAACCCAGACCGAGATATTGGTCGATTGGTTATCAATATGGCATGTCTTGTAATGTTATATGCGACGACAATTAAGTTAAATGATTTAAGTGGGGTAAATGGCATGAATGTATTTCCAAAATCGAGTGGTAGAATGGAATTGTTGTGCGGTGTTTCAAGTGGTTATGGGAAACAGCGATAATGGAGCTTTCGTTAAACATTGGCTTATTTTCGACAGTAGACGACATGCGACAATGCACTGCTACAATCAATAAAAATACCCATCCTTTACTATAGGAGGGATTACGAGTCAAAATTCGAACATAGTAATTTACATTTGTACATGGTAATAATTTGTGCATGATAAATACTATCAGATCAAATAATTTTTATGTAATTTTATTATTAAATACCTTAATTTTATGAGAATTATGACTTAAACCTATTAAAAAACATGACAATTATAATAACGAGGAAACCTTTTTATAAGATAATATTATAATGACTTTTATCATTTAAGTTAAATGTTATACGATTCTTATTTTAATCTGTTGTTTTAATTAATTATAACATCTTATGTTTAATTTTCAAGGTAAAAGAACTCTTGTTGTTGTTGTTGTTTTTCAAATCCAAAAATATTAGCCATTATTAGCCCTTCAATGGACTCATTTAATTCAAGGGGCGTAACTGTTATATAAGCAAACGGAGCCGACTTAAAAAAATCGCTCGACAAAGCCTCCCCAGAATAGGGACATTGATCAAATATCCAGACCTATGCATCACAGGTGTGAGAGACGTACAATGGGCACTTGTTTTCTTGTTGTTGTTGTTTTGTGTGTGTGTGTGGGGGGGATAACATAAAAAATAAGCACATTGCCATATTAGCAAAAAATTAACATTATACATTACAATAAAAACGACTATGATTATAAGCCAGATATTCTCATTTTCAGGAATCTCTTTTTTCTTTTAAGTAGCTGATGGATATAATATACGACCTATTGAACAATTTCAACATCTTTAGTGTCTTCCTTTCAAAGATACGCCACATTTTCGTTAATTGTATATCTTCATTTATAACAACTGCGTTATGTTCACGTGGGTATCTTTCAGGGAAATAATAGTACACTGGGCCTATTTGCAAGTCTTTCTATTTCCAATGGTGTATTCCGACAGAATACAAGTTCCGAAAAATTACGTTTTCCATGACAAGACAAAATGTGTTGATTGGTTTATGTTGTCAGTGTTCGCTCTTTATCATATCGACACAACCATTGTCGTCGTCGTCGTCATCATCATCATCTTCAACAACAACAACAACAACAAAAACATCATCAATAACAACAACAACAACGTCATTCATATTTTTCACATCTTCATCAGCAGAAAAAGCAACAGCAGCAATGGTATGCTGTACTTAAAATTGCAGTAGATCTAAATCTAAGCTGTATTTCAGAATCTTTTTTCATGCTGAATAGAGGTGTCTGAGTTAAATCCTGTATAAAAATGAACATTATTATATGGGGGCAATATCCTTAAAAATTATTAAATATATTCCGAAAACAAATGCGCTTAGCTAATGAACAAAACAAATACATCAGCAAAAGATTTTAAAAAAATGCAATGTGATTTTAAATGAAAATAAATAATAATATTAAAATGACGTGGATCTAACGGTCGTGGAAAGTAAGAGCATTGCATCAACAAATTGTCCTAACGTAATCATGAGTTGCGTGTTAGCGTTAAATATGTTTTCAAATGGATTTAAGCAGATGGAAAAGATATCATTAACATATGAACGGAGAAAAATTGCACCCACTTCTATTTGTCAAGAAACAAATGGGATTAACACCGGCGCTTAGTTCGCAGCGACCTCTAGCGTTTAAATACAACTAGTTTCCGGCTTTGTAGTCTTGTAACTTTTAAATATAAGGGGTGGTTATACTAAATACCGACCAGAAGTAGAATGTGTGACATGGACTTTTTCTCTTTAGTAACAGTCTGTTGCTATGTTTTGGCATTACATTTCCTATTTTAAAGATAATCTTAACCTTTTGGTGTCAAAAGGAAGCTGAAACCATGTAGAATTAAAAGAAAGCAAAAGTCTTTAACCCCTATGCACAATAATGAACTGATCCACTCTTACAGGAAGTACACATTTCATTGAAATTTGGCGGTTACCGACTGACAATTTGGCGATGTGCGCATTCTGTGAAGTAGAACCTTCTTACAAGTTGCAAAAGTTGCCTTATTTCTGGGTCTGTCTGATAGAAAATAAACAGCTCGTTTCACCGATATATGGTTATGGAGTCCATCATAACTTGGTCATGGTGATATTTGTTTCCATCTTTTCGCTATTCTCTATATAATATAGAACAAACTTATTTAGTGGCGTCTAACCTTTAATGAGGACGGTGTTATTGTAAGACAATCATTATTATTAGGACGGCATACTTTTATTTTTAGGGCTGATTGTTATTATAATGTTGCAGTTGATACTATTTTAATGAAGGCAATATTGACATACACAATTTTAAATTCAAACACAAGAACAAAGGTAATATCGTCAAAATGAAAAAGTAAGAAATGCAATTTAATTTATATACCATCGATTGACAGTGTGCATGGCGTGTATGAAATTGAGATGTTGAACTGTGAATCAACACGTTCGATTTTTTACCCCAAAACCCTTCCATACACCTACCATTTCCGGCTGTGACGTGTACCAGGTCGCTATGGTTCACCGGAAGTATAAACATCGGATCTATTGACCCACCATGCACGGTTGCCATAAGAACAGAATCGGTGCCAACCTTGGTAACAACGGCTTCGTTGGTACCGAAACTGAAAAATAAAAGGTCCCTAGTGTAACACTTGTAATTAATTTGCGTATGCTGACATAACGGCATGCAGTATTATTATACTGATGCACTTATATTTCTAATTTCGTGTTTGTTCAGTTCCCAGATACAACTTTAGTTGTGGAAAATTCATTTAAAAAAAGGTTCAAACCATTACTGGAGCTTGTCATCCGTTGTAGAGAGGAAAATGATGACTCCGACGCAGGGCGGATCCAGAAAATTTAGTGTGTGTGTGTGTGTAATGGGGGGGGGGGGGGGGTATGAATTAAGATCCATTCAATACTGGATATATATACACAAATATACACAGTTATGGAACCTTACTTCGACCTTAGCTGTCCACATACAAAATTTGCTTTAAAAGCTTAGTAACACTCCCTTGGATCCACCCCTGCTCGAACAGTCAGCAAACACAATTGGGAATTGAGAGGTGTGAAAGTCGGCTCGAGGAAACATTGAATACATGCATTAAGTTAAGCACCCTGTTTATAACATGCTTGTTTATATGTCAATGTACATATTTTCTTACATTATTATTTTTTTTCGATTTTGAATAAATATATTTGCAGCTTTGTTTTAAACTCCGTCATGCAATTTGTTGTATGCATTGCTTATATTTTATTGTTTGAAAATGGCATTGAAAATAGTTTTATGCAATAACTGATACATTGTGGTAAATTGTGTTTTTGTTTATTTACTCTCATGAATGTATTGTCTCACGTTGATGGGAATTTAATAACATACGGCACTGTCTGTAACAGGGCAAAGTCTTCTGGAAATGGGAGGTAAACTTGGAGCTCCGGTCTGTAACAGGGCAAAGTCTTCTGGAAATGGGAGGTAAACTTGGAGCTCCGGTCTGTAACAGGGCAAAGTCTTCTGGAAATGGGAGGTAAACGTGGAGCTCCGGTCTGTAACAGTGCAAAGTCTTCTGGAAATGGGAGGTAAACGTGGAGCTCCGGTCTGTAATAGGGCAAAGTCTTCTGGAAATGGGAAGTAAACGTGGAGCACCGTTTACCGCGGTTAAGCATCCATGTCGCTCATTTTGCCGACTGACCATTTCAAGGCGGGAACTACGTGTATTGTTTTTCTATCATTTTCTCGTCCCGGTGTTTCTTTGTCAGTTTAACACTTATCTTGGATGTGACCCTTGTCAGTCAATACTATAATAACTATGGGTGGTGAGAGATGGTGTTCGTGATATGACTGTATCCAGGACAGTAGGCCTAAGATGATACCTTCTACTATCAGTAGGGCCCGAGTTTACACTTAAATGCAACGGGTTAAAACTTCTAATTTTTGCATCCTGTGCTGTACTGTCGCTGCAAAAAAGCTCAATAAAGCATGCGAAGTGTATAACAAATCTAAATTTTGTTCACCACTATCTACCACTACCACTAGACTCTTATTTATATTACGGACTTGCTACTATGATCAAACAATTAAACAGATTTTAACTTTTTGATACAAACTTGGCCCAGGATGCCATTTGGCATCTATACCCGCCAGGATTTAAACTTTTTGATACAAACTTGGCCCAGGATACCATTTGACATCTATACCCGCCAGGATTTAAACTATTTGATACAAACTTGGCCCAGGATACCATTTGGCATCTATACCCGCCAGGATTTAAACTATTTGATACAAACTTGGCCCAGGATACCATTTGGCATCTATACCCGCCAGGATTTAAACTATTTGATACAAACTTGGCCCAGGATACCATTTGGCATCTATACCCGCCAGGATTTAAACTATTTGATACACACTTGGCACAGGATACCATTTGGCATCTATACCCGCCAGGATTTAAACTGTTTGATACAAACTTGGCCCAGGATACCATTTGGCATCTATACCCGCCAGGATTTAAACTGTTTGATACAAACTTGGCCCAGGATACCATTTGGCATCTATACCCGCCAGGATTTAAACTGTTTGATACAAACTTGGCCCAGGATACCATTTGGCATCTATACCCGCCAGGATTTAAACTGTTTGATACAAACTTGGCCCAGGATACCATTTGGCATCTATACCCGCCAGGATTTAAACTGTTTGATACAAACTTGGCCCAGGATACCATTTGGCATCTATACCCGCCAGGATTTAAACTGTTTGATACAAACTTGGCCCAGGATACCATTTGGCATCTATACCCGCCAGGATTTAAACTATTTGATACAAACTTGGCCCAGGATACCATTTGGCATCTATACCCGCCAGGATTTAAACTGTTTGATACAAACTTGGCCCAGGATACCATTTGGCATCTATACCCGCCAGGATTTAAACTTTTTGATACAAACTTGGCCCAGGATAGCATTTGACATCTATACCCGCCAGGATTTAAACTGTTTGATACACACTTGGCCCAGGATACCATTTGGCATCTATACCCGCCAGGATTTAAGCTACAGGTATTTGACATAAATATGGCATAGGAAACCGTTTGGCTTACTATCCAGGATTTAAACAATATGACACAAACTTGGCAAAAGAAACCGTTTCGCATCTACACGGTCCAGTATCTAAACTATTTGACACAAACTTGGCCTAGGAATCCGTTTAGCAGCTTTACGCTCCAGGATTTAAACTATTTGACACAAACTTGGCAAAAGAAACCGGTTGGCATCTATACGGTCCAGTTTTTAAACTATTTGATACAAACTTGGCATATGAAACAATTTGGCAGCTAGACACTCCAGGATTTAAACTATTTGATACAAACTTGGCCTAGGAAACCGTTAGGCAGCTAGACACTCCAGGATTTAAACTATTTGATACAAACTTGGCCTAGGAAACCGTTAGGCAGCTAGACACTCCAGGATTTAAACTATTTGACACAAACTTGGCCTAGGAAACCGTTAGGCAGCTAGACACTCCAGGATTTAAACTATTTGACACAAACTTTGCCTAGGAAACCGTTAGGCAGCTAGACACTCCAGGATTTAAACTATTTGATACAAACTTGGCCTAGGAAACCGTTTTTGGCAGCTAGACACTCCAGGATTTAAACTATTTGACACAAACTTGGCCTAGGAAACCGTTAGGCAGCTAGACACTCCAGGATTTAAACTATTTGACACAAACTTGGCCTAGGAAACCGTTAGGCAGCTAGACACTCCAGGATTTAAACTATTTGATACAAACTTGGCCTAGGCAACCGTTAGGCAGCTAGACACTCCAGGATTTAAACTATTTGACACAAACTTGGCCCAGGAAACCGTTAGGCAGCTAGACACGTCGAATGATGTACATTTTGTTTTCCGTCCTTGTACTACTGGTTTACAGTGTCAAAGGCAGATGCAATTCATTCGATGGCCTCCACAGAATATTAGCATTTTTTTTACTAAACCTTAAATTTATTAAATGTTAAAAAAACAAGACAGATCATTCTTAAATTAAATATGAATGAAACTTGCATATATATATATATATATATATATATATATATATATATATATATATATATATATATATATATATATATATATATATATATATATATATATATATATATATATATCTATATATATATATATATATATATATATATATAGACGTTCACTGAGCTTGTTTCCGCTTCTATTTTCTATAGAAACGCATAATAGACTCTATCCTGTACGTAGAATTGACAGGCACATTTAGAATGTTTGATCTTGCATATGTGTGTATCTTGAGCACCCCAATGTTCTAACAAAACTTACACCAACAGAAACAGTTTTCTCCTCAACTAACAAAAACTATAGTAACAGCAGGAGTATCTGCATCTCACGGTAGCATGTGTTCGGATAGTTCCGCAATCAAAATACAGTTATGGGACTTAACTTGCGGGGTTTGTATAGAGGTTGTCGCTCTTCGGTTACATTTTTAAGTATTTATAAAAGATGTCACATGACTTGTTTAGTATCATATGAAACAATCACTGATGACGTCATGACTTATTTGTTGACGTCATCAGGTTGCGTTCTCGAATATTTAGAGCAAACATAAACATGGCTTAATAACACATTAACATGTACCTTGCACTGACGTTACAATTGACGTCGGTGTAGTTGAGCGGGAATGCGTAAATAAGGTTCCGGGGCACCATCCACTGAGCAAGTTCCGAAACGTTCTGTCCCGCCACATCAAACACAAACATTCCGATAATGTCACTAAACGCGTTCATGTGAACAAACGCAATCTACAATAAAAGGCAGTAATTTGAACATGGTTAATATTTTAGCAACAGTATTGAGAGAGAATTGGACATTTGGTGGTATAGTCAGGTACTAATGTAGGCCTACTGTCAACAAACGTTTGTTGGCATTTTGATGATTGTATTGGTTATCAGTCTAGCATACGCATGTAATTACGACATAGCCTATATTGCCAAGATGGCATTTGAACCAGTGATTTCATTATTGTCACTCTAAATATAAAATCAGGACGTTAGATTTACCGTAGCCCCAAACACTTGGCAGGAATATATTGTAAAATGGTAATATGATAATAGGTACTACCTAATTCGGCGAAAGCCCAATCATTGTTGGAATACAATAAACTTAATAATACAATAATACATCAAATATCAAATAACGACTATATTTATATACAATAATTATGTAAAGGTTTGAAAACTTTCATGAACAGGAGTTTTATTAATTACACATAATAATATTGGTTCAAAGTAAACAAGAATATTACAAATTAAATTGCAGATAATGATTTTAACGTTCATATCCGTACCCCACATGACCACGGATATGAACTCTATATTTATATACAATAATTATATAAAGGCGTGTATACTTTCATGAAGTAATGTTTCATACATTAAAAATAATAATATTGGCTCAAGGTAAACAAGAATATTAAAAAAATTACCGTGGATAATGATTTAAAAGTTCACATCAGTATCTCCCCCACCCTGCCAACGATCCATATGAACTGTGATGTGGCTATGTTTTTATGCAATTATTACGTAAATATGAGCATACTTTCATTAAAGTTGTAAAATAAATTAAAAACATGATGATTTTACATAAGACGTTACATAAATATAACAAACAATGCTCTAGTTTGCAGTTTCGGTGTTCATATTCATAAACTTAGTGGCCTCAGATATAAAATCACATATAGATATATATTTTAAGATCTGTATTTTGGACTATATTTATTTAATTATTAGAATACTTAATCTAAATTATTGCATATACCACCAAATACATTGAAGGGCATCTAAACGCAGATAAATCTAAAGAAAGGCTCGTAAATATTGATTTTTACATTCATATGTACCCCCAGATTCATATCCGCGGATATGAATTCATATCCGGTAAAAAGTCATACCGAGCAAAATTTTAAAGGGAAGTTATCGTAATCGAGGCTTTTGACTTGAGAAATTAGATCGTTAAGTAATTACATAAGTGATTACTAAATGAAATTAATTGTGTTTAAGGTAATAAATCCAAATTGGATTATCGCATGACGTTAACTGCAGACGACGCTTAATAATTTTCCTGAAATTACCGATTGTTCAGTGAACTTGTCTGGTTTCCCAGTGTAAAACAAAATGCGTCCATTCGTACAAAAATGTGGGGAACCAGCTGATATTAACTAATTCGTACTCTAACTAATACGTAATCAAAGTAACATAAACTTTTTGGATGTTTTTATATGACTTTTATTGAAATTATTCGCTAAAAACATTTTCATCATTGTCGGTCTAATTTTATAGATTTGGTCTTCAAATAGAGAAAAAAATCTAGAACCATGATAGTTGTATTACTTCATACTGGACCTGCTCAGAATTCTCTTTGCACGTTCATCTATTCAGAGAAAATAGCTGATAAACTTCAAATCTGACTTTTCTAATTTTGCTTTTATAATTATCGTATGTGATTTCTTTCCCGTTAATTTAAAAAAAAAGATTAATTGCACGCTGCTATTTTAACTTGTTGAATTTGTTTATGAAGAAAATATGCTCCAAAACACTTTTTGCATCAAGACTATTGCTGTTATGATCCTCACTCCCTGGTAATTTGTATGGTTACACCGAAATTCAGGATGGCGCCATGCAGTGGGGATCGAAATTTCGGTCGCACGGGTATATATCTCCATTTTTTGAAATTGAACATATCCCGTTTACCACACGCTCCATACGCATTATCTACAGGCGGTCAAAGCCCGCAAAGCGCGGCACTTTGCTTGGCTTTGCCCGTATAAATTAACTGATTATGCACCATCAACATCAAGATTTTCTATTTTGGTATAAAATGTTCATTGGTTCATATTGTTGCAACTTTCGCTAGAAAAAATATTAACTTGCAGTGTATTTGTGTCATATATTGACAGAATTCACCGGAAACATGTGGATATCGCCAAGACAATGATCGCATTAATAGACAATTTGAAACCACAAACAGAGTTGATGTGTGCCTCTTTCTTCAAGAAAAAAAATCAATATCTATGACACAGTTGATGACGTGCATTCATGTCATCAGTTCTGTTTACCATGCTGTTTGTCTTGGCATTATTGCTGTGGGGTGGTTGTGGTGGTGGGGCGCGGGTCAAATTTAAACTAATAAATAAAACATAACATTAAGAAAAGTAGATCGGCTTTATCCAATCATAGTATGAATCACTTGATGAGTGGGTGACATACATTGCACATGTTTGTTGTGTTTGTGATGTTGTTTGTGGGCATTATTCGAGGTAGGCGTGTAACGTCTGACAAAATAACAAGATGTGAGAATTGCATAGAAATCTCGGTACAGTAGTCTCCCATTGCCTCCCATTACTCAACTGATAACACACCCGGTAAAGATATTCTGGCTCCATAAATGATGTGTGTGCTTTATATGGCGTGCCTAGTTTACATGGTATGCGTTGTTTAAAATGGTGTGCGTGGTTTATATGGTGTGCGAGGTCTATATGGCGTGCGTGGTTTATATGATGTGCGTGTTTTATATGGCGTCCGTGGTTTATATGCAGTGCGTTGTTTATATGGTGTGTGGTTTATATGATGTGCGCGGTTTATATGGTGTGCGTGATTTATATGGTGTGCATGGTTTATATGGTGTGCGTGGTTTATATGGTGTGCGCGGTATATATGGTGTGCGTGGTTTATATTGTGTGCGCGGTTTATATGGTGTGCGTGGTTTATATGGTGTGCGTGATTTATATGATGTGTGCGGTTTATACGGTGTGCGCAGTTTATATGGTGTGCGAGCTTTATATTGTGTGCGCGGTTTATATGGTGTGCGTGGTTTATATGGTGTGCGAGGTTTATATGTTGTGCGTGGTTTATATGGCGTGCGTGGTTTAAATGGTGTGCGTGGTTTAAATGGTGTGCGTGGTTTATATGATGAGCATGGTTTATATGGTGTGTGGTTTATATGGCGTGCGTGGTTTAAATGGTGTGCTTGATTTATATGCTGTGCGTGGTTTATATGGTGTGCGTGGTTTATATGCTGTGCGTGGTTTATATGCTGTGCGTGGCTGTGCGTGGTTTATATGCTGTGCGTGGTTTATATGGTGTGCGTGGATTATATGGCGTGCGTGGTTTATATGCAGTGCGTGGTTTATATAGCGTGTATGGTTTATATAGCGTGCGCGGTTTATATGGCGTGCGTGGTTTATATGTTGTGCGTGGTTTATATGGCGAGCATGGTTTAAATGGTGTGCGTTGTTTAAATGGTGTGGGTGGTTTATATGGTGTGCGAGGTTTATATGGTATGCGTGGTTTATATGGCGTGCGTGCTTTATATGCTGTGCGTGGTTTATATGCTGTGCGCGGTTCATATATTGTGCGTGGTTTATATGGTGTGCGTGGTTTATATGGTGTGCGTGATTTATATGTTGTGCATGGTTTATATGCTGTGCGTGGTTTATATGGCGTGCGTGGTTTATATTTTGTGCGTGGTGTATATGGTTTGCGTGTTTATATGATGTGCACGGTTTATATGGTGTGTGGTTTATATGGAGTGCGCGATTTATATGGTGTGCGTGGTTTATATGGCGTGCGTGGTTAATATGATGTGCGCGCTTTCTATGTTATGCGTGGTTTTTATGGTGTGCGTAGTTTATATGGTATGCGTGGTTTATAAGGTGTGCGTGGTTTATATGGTATGCGTGGTTTATAGGGTGTGCATGGTTTAAATGGTGTGCGTTGTTTATATGGTTCGCGTGGTTTATATAGTGTGCGTGGTTTATATGGTGTGCGCGGTTAACATGGTATGCGTGGTTTATATAGTGTGCGTGGTTTATATGGTATGCGCGGTTTACTAGTATATGGCGTGCGTGGTTTATTTGGCGTGCGCGGTTTATATGGTATGCGTGGTGTTTATGGTGTGCGTGGTGTTTATGGTGTGCGTGGTTTATATCGTGTGCGTGGTTTAAATGGTGTGCGTGGTCCATATGGTGTGCGTGGTCTATAAGGTGTGCGTGGTTTATATGGCGTGCGTGGTTTATATGGTGTGCGTGGTTTATGTGCTGTGTGTGGTTTATATGGAGTGCGCGGTTTATATGCTGTGCGTGGTCTGTATGGTGTGCGTGGTTTATATGTTTGCGATGTTTATATGATGTGCGTGGTTTATATGGTGTGCGTGGTTTATATAGTGTGCGTGTTTATATGGTGTGCGAGGTTTATATGGTGTGCGAGGTTTATGTGGTGTGCGTGCTTTATATGGTGTGCGTGCTTTATATTGTGTGCGTGATTTATATAGTGTGCGGGGTTTATATGGTGTGCGTGGTTTATATGATGTACGAGGTTTATATTGTGTGCGTGGTTTATATGGTGTGCGTGCTTTATATGGTTTGGGTAGTTTATATGGTGTGCGTGCTTTATATGTTGTGTGATGTTTATATGATGTGCGTGGCCTATATGGTGTGCGTAATTTAAAATGGTGTGCGTGGTTTATATGGTGTGCGTGTTTATATGGTGTGCGAGGTTTATATTGGTGTGCGTGGTTAAAATGGTGTGCGTGGTTTATATGCTGTGCGAGGTTTATATTGGTGTGCGTGGTTAAAATGGTGTGCGTGGTTTATATGCTGTGCGTGGTTTATTTGGTCTGCGTGTTTATATGGTGTGCGAGGTTTATATTGGTGTGCGTGGTTAAAATGGTGTGCGTGGTTTATATGCTGTGCGTGGTTTATATGGTGTGCGAGGGTTATATGGTGTGCGTGGTTTATATAGCGTGCGTGGTTTATATGGTGTACATGGTTTAAAATGGTGTGCGTGGTTTATTTGGTGTGCGATGTTTGTATGGTGTGCGAGGTTTATATGGTGTGCGAGGTTTTTATGGTGTGCGTTGTTAATATGGTGTTCGAGGTTTATATGGTGTGCGTGGTTTATTTGGTCTGCGTTGTTTATATGGTGTTCGAGGTTTTTATGGTGTGCGTTGTTTATATGGTGTTCGAGGTTTATATGGCGTATGTGGTTTAAAATGGTGTGCGAGGTTTATATGGTGTGCGTGGTTTATATTGTATGCGAGGTTTATATGGTGTGCGTGGTTTATATGGTGTGCGTTCTTTATTTGGTGTTCGAGGTTTTAAATGGCGTGTGTGGTTTAAAATGGTGTGCGTGGTTTATATGGTGTGCGTGGTTTATATTGAGTGCGGGGTTTATATGGTGTGAGTGGTTTATATGCTGTGCGTGGTTTATATGGTGTGCGTGGTTTATATGGTGTGCGTGCTTTATATGGTTTGGGTAGTTTATATGGTGTGCGTGCTTTATATGTTGTGTGATGTTTATATGATGTGCGTGGCCTATATGGTGTGCGTAATTTAAAATGGTGTGCGTGGTTTATATGGTGTGCGTGTTTATATGTTGTGCGAGGTTTATATTGGTGTGCGTGGTTAAAATGGTGTGCGTGGTTTATATGCTGTGCGAGGTTTATATTGGTGTGCGTGGTTAAAATGGTGTGCGTGGTTTATATGCTGTGCGTGGTTTATATGGTGTGCGAGGGTTATATGGTGTGCGTGGTTTATATAGCGTGCGTGGTTTATATGGTGTGCGTGGTTTATATGGTGTACATGGTTTAAAATGGTGTGCGTGGTTTATTTGGTGTGCGATGTTTGTATGGTGTGCGAGGTTTATATGGTGTGCGAGGTTTTTATGGTGTGCGTTGTTTATATGGTGTTCGAGGTTTATATGGCGTATGTGGTTTAAAATGGTGTGCGAGGTTTATATGGTGTGCGTGGTTTATATTGTATGCGAGGTTTATATGGTGTGCGTGGTTTATATGGTGTGCGTTCTTTATTTGGTGTTCGAGGTTTTAAATGGCGTGTGTGGTTTAAAATGGTGTGCGTGGTTTATATGGTGTGCGTGGTTTATATTGAGTGCGGGGTTTATATGGTGTGAATGGTTTATATGCTGTGCGTGGTTTATATGGTGTGCGTGGTTTATATGGTGTGCGTGATTTAAAATGGTGTGCGTGGTTTATATGGTGTGCGAGGTTTATATGGCGTGCGGGATTTAAAATGGTTTGCGTGGTTATATTGTGTGCGAGGTTTATATGGTGTGCGTGGTCTATATGGTGTGCGTGGTTTATATGGTGTGCGTGGTTTATATGGTATGCGTAGTTTATATGGTGTGCATGGTTTATATGGAGTTTGCGCTTATATGGTGTGCGAGGTTTATATGGTGTGCGCGCTTATATGGTGTGCGTGGTTTATATGGTGTGCGTAGTTTATATGGTGTGCGCGCTTATATGGTGTGCGTGGTTTATATGGTGTGCGTGTTTTAAATGTTGTTGGTTTATATAGTGTGCGTGGTTAATATGGTGTGCGTGATTTAAAATGGTGTCCGTGGTTATATTGTGTGCGTGGTTTAAAATGATGTGCGTGGTTGAAAGAGTAACTTCTTGTCTTATACAGAATAATTCACGATAATAAGTATGGCTTTATGTAATGTAACATGACGTCAATACCTCAGTCATGGTTCCCCAGACAGGATCTATGACTGCCCGGAAGTCAATATCGGCGGGCATCTGACTGACCGACATGTTGGCATAGGGATCGTTCATGCCACCCTGGAGGTTCCAGAGAGTAACCAGATCATTGCCGCCATCTTGTGACATCATTAACAGGTTCCTAGTTTCTGAACATGGAAACAAGCAACAAATATGTTAATTCTGGCGGAAGCTCATCTGCCTGTTGTTATTCATTGTACATGAATTTTTACTTTTAACACTTTTGACTTTAAATTTAACACTCGAAATAACACTCGGCAGTTACTCAGTAGCTTCTGTCGAACTACTTTTATTTAATAATTAATGTAATTTGACCAATATTGTTAAGCATTGCAAAGTGGCCACAACTGCTTGTGTTTTTTAAGTTCTTAAGCCTAAGAAAAGCATAACTTACCCTTAAACATATACGCACATACATCCTACACGTTATAAAAGCTAACCTAAAATTGCATAGCAATGACGACCGTAATTTCATTATTTTGTTAAACGTTCACAGAATAGACGCAAAAATAAAAATAATAATATTTTTAACATTTTTAACCTTTGCTTTTCTTTGTAAATAAGGTCCAAGAGAAAAAAAAACCTGACCAAAACAACATACATTTTTTTTTTTATAAATGCATGTCAGGAAACGACAGCATGTCTTATTCATTTGTATAACGCCGTATCCTATCTACAATAATGAACTAAAAGTATATTTGAAGTGCTGCCATTGCTGATTTGTAGTGCGGCCTTTGTTGATTTGAAGTGCGACCATTGTTGATGTGTAGTGCGGCCTTTGTTGGTGTGTAGTGCGACCATTGTTGATGTGTAGGGCGGCCATGGTTGATGTGTAGTACTGCCATGGTTGATGTGTAGTGCGAGCATTGTTGATGTGTAGTACTGCCATTGTTGATGTGTAGTGCGACCATGGTTGATGTGTAGTGCGACCATGGTTGATGTGTAGTGTGACCATTGTTGATGTGTAGTGCGACCATTGTTGATGTGTAGTGCGACCATTGTTGATGTGTAGTGCGACCATTGTTGATGTGTAGTGCGACCATTGTTGATATGAAGTGCGACCATGGTTGATGTGTTGTGTGACCATTGTTGATGTGTAGTGCGATCATTGTTGATGTGTAGTGCGACCATTGTTGATATGAAGTGCGACCATGGTTGATGTGTTGTGTGACCATGGTTGATGTGTAGTGCGACCATTGTTGATGTGTAGTGCGACCATTGTTGATATGAAGTGCGACCATGGTTGATGTGTTGTGTGACCATGGTTGATGTGTTGTGTGACCATTGTTGATGTGTAGTGCGACCATTGTTGATGTGTAGTGCGACCATTGTTGATATGAAGTGCGACCATGGTTGATGTGTTGTGTGACCATGGTTGATGTGTTGTGTGACCATTGTTGATGTGTAGTGCGATCATTGTTGATGTGTAGTGCGATCATTGTTGATGTGTAGTGCGACCATTGTTGATGTGTTGTGTGACCATGGTTGATGTGTAGTGCGATCATTGTTGATGTGTTGTGTGACCATGGTTGATGTGTTGTGTGACCATTGTTGATGTGTAGTGCGATCATTGTTGATGTGTAGTGCGACCATTGTTGATGTGTAGTGCGACCATGGTTGATGTGTAGTGCGACCATTGTTGATGTGTAGTGCGACCATTGTTGATGTGTAGTGCGATCATTGTTGATGTGTAGTATGACCATTGTTGATATGAAGTGCGACCATTGTTGATGTGTAGTGTGACCATTGTTGATGTGTAGTGTGACCATTGTTGATATGAAGTGCGACCATTGTTGATGTGTAGTGGGAACATTGTTGATGTGTAGTGTGACCTTGGTTGATGTGTAGTGCGACCATTGTTGATGTGAAGTGTGACCATTGTTGATGTGCTGTGTGACCATTGTTGATGTGTAGTGCGACCATTGGTGATGTGTTGTGTGACCATTGTTGATGTGTTGTGTGACCATGGTTGATGTGTAGTGTGACCATGGTTGATGTGTAGTGTGACCATTGTTGATGTGTTGTGTGACCATTGTTGATGTGTTGTGTGACCGACCATTGTTGATGTGTTGTGTGACCATTGTTGATGTTTTGTGTGACCATTGTTGATGTGTTGTGTGACCATGGTTGATGTGTTATGTGACCATTGTTGATGTGAAGTGTGACCATTGTTGATGTGTAGTGTGACCATTGTTGATGTGTAGTGTGACCATTGTTGATGTGTAGTGCGACCATGGTTGATATGTAGTGCGACCATTGTTGATGTGTAGTGTGATCATGGTTGATGTGTAGTGTGACTATGGTTGATGTGTAGTGCGACCATTGTTGATGTGTAGTACCACCATTGTTGATGTGTAGTGTGACCATGGTTGATGTGTTGTGTGACCACTGTTGATGTGTAGTGCGATCATTGTTGATGTGTAGTGCGACCATAGTTGATGTGTAGTGCGACCATTGTTGATGTGTAGTGCGACCATGGTTGATGTGTAGTGCGACCATTGTTGATGTGTTGTGTGACCATGGTTGATGTGTAGTGCGACCATTGTTGATGTGTAGTGTGACCATGGTTGATGTGTAGTGCGACCATGGTTGATGTGTAGTGTGACCATGGTTGATGTGTAGTGCGACCATTGTTGATGTGTAGTGCGATCATGGTTGATGTGTAGTGTGACCATGGTTGATGTGTAGTGTGACCATGGTTGATGTGTAGTGCGACCATTGTTGATGTGTAGTGCGATCATGGTTGATGTGTAGTGTGACCATTGTTGATGTGTAGTGCGATCATGGTTGATGTGTAGTGTGACCATGGTTGATGTGTAGTGCGACCATGGTTGATGTGTAGTGCGACCATGGTTGATGTGTAGTGCGACCATTGTTGATGTGTAGTGCGACCATTGTTGATATGAAGTGCGACCATTGTTGATGTGTTGTGTGACCATGGTTGATGTGTAGTGCGACCATTGTTGATGTGTAGTGCGACCATTGTTGATGTGTAGTGCGACCATTGTTGATATGAAGTGCGACCATTGTTGATGTGTTGTGTGACCATTGTTGATGTGAAGTGTGACCATTGTTGATGTGTAGTGCGACCATTGTTGATGTGTAGTGCGATCATTGTTGATGTGTAGTGGGATCATTGTTGATGTGTTGTGCGACCATTGTTGATGTGTAGTGCGACCATGGTTGATGTGTAGTGCGACCATTGTTGATATGAAGTGCGACCATTGTTGATGTGTAGTGCGACCATTGTTGATGTGTTGTGTGACCATTGTTGATGTGTAGTGCGACATGTTGATGTGTAGTGCGACCATTGTTGATGTGTAGTGCGACCATTGTTGATGTGTTGTGTGACCATTGTTGATATGAAGTGCGACCATTGTTGATGTGTTGTGTGACCATGGTTGATGTGTAGTGTGACCATGGTTGATGTGTAGTGTGACCATGGTTGATGTGTAGTGTGACCATGGTTGATGTGTAGTGTGACCATGGTTGATGTGTAGTTCGACCATGGTTGATGTGTAGTGCGACCATGGTTGATGTGTAGTGTGACCATGGTTGATGTGTAGTGCGACCATTGTTGATGTGTAGTGCGACCATTGTTGATATGAAGTGCGACCATTGTTGATGTGTTGTGTGACCATGGTTGATGTGTAGTGCGACCATTGTTGATGTGTAGTGCGACCATTGTTGATGTGTAGTGCGACCATTGTTGATATGAAGTGCGACCATTGTTGATGTGTTGTGTGACCATTGTTGATGTGTTGTGTGACCATTGTTGATGTGTAGTGTGACCATTGTTGATGTGTAGTGCAGCCATGGTTGATGTGAAGTGCGACCATTGTTGATGTGAAGTGCGACCATTGTTGATGTGTAGTGCGACCATTGTTGATGTGTAGTACCACCATTGTTGATGTGTAGTGCGACCATTGTTGATGTGTAGTGCGATTATTGTTGATGTGTAGTGCGATCATTGTTGATGTGTAGTGCGACCATGGTTGATGTGTTGTGTGACCATGGTTGATGTGTAGTGCGACTATTGTTGATATGTAGTGCGACCATTGTTGATGTGTAGTGCAGCCATGGTTGATGTGTAGTGCGACCATGGTTGCTGAGTTGTGCGACCATTGTTGATGTGTAGTGCGACCATGGTTGCTGAGTTGTGCGACCATTGTTGATGTGTAGTGCGACCATTGTTGATGTGTTGTGCGACCATTGTTGATGTGTAGTGCAGCCATTTTTAAGTTAATACGTAACGATTTATACTCACCTGTTTGGACTTCGGTCGACATGAAAATACATAACAGCGTTATTCCAGACGTGAACCACGACATTTTGTCTGTTAGCCCTTCCTTTATCTATTTAATGGATCCAGATATTCGTAAAGATTGTACATACATTACACGTCTGTTATATGTAATAAATTACTATTACACTCGTCCAATTGCCAGAGACGTTACCGTAAAGCCACAGATGACAAACATCGTTATGTTCCTCAGTCGATTTAATCATTACTTTAATCACACGATTTAATGTAAAGAATCAACAATTGACATATGTATCAGGTTTTTTTTGCACATTATTCGTGTTGAATAGTTTCCAAGAAATAATTATACAGCTTCCACTTGTTTTCATGACATCACATTGCTCACGCTGCTGTCATACAGAGCATTACAGTTATAATAATCGAAATAAGATGTGCCTCAGGGAACTGCCACTGGTATATCAGAGTGTATATTGATATTACATATTTGTATACGTTTTGTCACTCAGATTTGCAAATATGACAGAATGATTAAATATGCATTAATTTCACGCATTAAAGTTTCCACGTGCAATGCGTTATGTTAAAATTAACGTTAAAAAATTCACTAATTACATGAATTGAAAATTGTTATCGGATTTCTTCAGCATTCAATTTTTATTGCTTACAAAATACATATAGCAGCCATGTGAAAGTCCAACTATTTATTGTAAAGTGGCAAATCCTAAAGTATGATTATTTTGCTGAGAAATCGCCTGTTATAAATGAGATTATTCAAAAATCGCCTGTTGTAAATGAGATTATTCAAAAATCGCCTGTTATAAATGAGATTATTCAAAAATCGTCTGTTATAAATCAGATCATTCAAAAATTGCCTGTTGTAAATCCTGTCATTGTACTAGCGTTCACATCGTAAGCGCTCACACAAATGTCACTATTTCTGTGTTCAGTTAAGGCAATATCGTTTCCACTTTAATTTCACCGAGACCATCGACCATGTGGCATTTTAAAATCTAACCTCATGTAAAAAAAAAACGGTCCTACAGTGTGGTTCTATTCAGGCCGTCACCATTTTGTTAATAAGAGTCAATAAAAAATCTTTGTTTGAAGATTGTCAATGGTTGGCTTTTAAATCCTTTGTTTTCCAGCCAACGACCATAACACCGGAAGCTACCAATAACAAACTCACTCTTCGGTGTCCTTATATCAGTCAAACCTGTGGGTCGGGCTTTGTCCTCTTGCTTCCAGTGTAAACATTTGCTAATGTCGTTTGCTGAATTGAATCAAAGCGATAATCGCTTAAGTACATTTCGAATGACACACTTTCGGGAGTGTTTTTTTTTTTTTTTTTTTTTGGTAACAAACAAACAAAGCCGTCTTTATAACAACGATCATGATCATGGCTATATAAATTTAAAGTTATATTCATTAGGACTTTTTGTCAATTCTCATTAATAACATTTTCAACGATTTCTTGGAGAAGGGAAACGTTCCTAGAGGTAAAGCTATTATTGATCAAAGTTGTCGTTTTCAGAATTTAAAGTAAGAAACTTCAGTTTCACCCGCCGAACCATACACATTCAAATGTTTTATTATATATTGTGAATTCTAGGAATTAATATGCTTATATAATCGAGAACTTTTATATGTAAAGATTTGTTGGGGCAATTATACGCCCTTTAAAACGTTGTAAATTTGAAAAATGTAAAATTACATGTTGGAATAGCAGCAGCAGCAACAACAACATCGGGAATGGTAATCATTTTGCTGCTTCACGTCGAGTCAGAAATTTAAACAATGGCATCATTTTTTTCTGTGTGTGGAACATCAGCTTTAGAAAAATAAATTGTACAATGTCTAAAAATATTCTTTAAATGTGTTATCCGACAATTTGGACAGCATTTTTTCAATCAAGACACCAAGTAAATTATTGTTACATGAAATGATCCCGTGAAATGAGGTTTATTGATGACCCACATCTACGTGAAATGTGAAGCATAGCCCTCCACTCGTCATTATAAAAAAAAGGTATTTCCTATCCGAGGCGCAACGCACAGTTTAGCTATTTTTAAATCTAAGAAAACCACGTGACCACTTACTTTTGAGATCACGTTATATGACCATCTGGGTAATTCGCTATGACGTCGATATCCATTTTAGCGAAAATCCCCATCGTGCTTATTTATAGATTTGGAAAGAAGGGAGATTTAAAGTGATTTTTTATGACTTTTTCTGTCTAACAACCAAGATGTAGGCTATTCTAATTCGTTTTTGCTTAGATTATAGTATGAGTTTATGTTGCAATAATGCCCAGATTCCGCCAAACATACATCATATATTGTTATATGTATTTTATATAGGCAAACTGTTAGATACCACCTTTAATGTCAGACGTTTTGACTACTCTTTCATCAAACGAAACACGTTTAAAAAGCATATGGTGACTCTTAATGGCACTCGCACCGTTTCTGACAAAGCAGGGTTGTTTTTACTTCCTCACATATGATAAAAAACAACACTTTCAATAGAAATCTGACATTGGTACAATAATTGTTTAAGTGCAATTTACGGCTTGTCGTTAAACGCTTTATGGACAAGTCAGTTCAGGCAATTACGAAGAACAATACGTTCTGATTGGACTATTATGGTACATCAAACAAATGCAACGATGATTGGAATGGGATACTTAATTGTTGGTTTCCTTTTAAGTGTTATCTGTTTGTTTAGGTTACAGTGACAAAAGAAGGTCTTTTAGTTCAATAATTGGTAGATGTGAAGCTTTATGATGGTCTTTCAAAATGTTGAAGGTTTTAGGTCGGTTTGTGGAGTAGGACCCTAAATATTGATGTAAAACTGATTGATCGTTCGTGGATTCATAAAAATAACTTTAAAAGTAAAACGGCGCTCAGTTGCAGTGAAATGACACACAAAAACAACGACAGTTTGACAAAGGTTTTGCATACACGTAATTTATTCTTTGGTGAATCAGTCTGGTTATTCGTGATAACAGAGCGGACCTGGTATAGGTAGAGCGTCGGCTCCAGTTACGAGAGGTCCCGGGTGCGAATCCGGACCGCGACATACCAAAGCCGTAAAAATGGTAGTGGTATAGCTCCCTTGCTAACGCTCAAGCAAATATAATGGGTAGTTCCACGACTATTCTCAATAGGTTGCATGGATTTATAATTTAATATTATTATTTGTATATTAAAGAATATATGACAAAGTCCTATGAGTATTGCAACATATACCAAACTCTGAAAAGGCATAGAACAAAGGTATTTCACATGCAAGCCAAGCGAAAAGTAAGAACAAATTTGTGATGAGTCATTTAAGGAAAAGAGCAAACCCGACAGTTACCGCCTTGGAACGGTCAGTCGGTAATATGGACCGACTGGGGTGCTTAAACCGGTTTTACAGAGCTCTAACCTCGCACTTCCTGACGAGTTTCTCAAATGCAAGCAACGAAAAGAAAAACGATCTATTTGAAAACAAAATGTCCATGCGCTGATATTTTCTATACGTTATTACGAAAGTAGTAACGTCATCGAAAAATAATGTCCACATAGTGTTCAGAAAAGGAATATGGTATTATTTCGATTTGAAAAACAACACAAAAATGGTTGACCACAAATAAAAATAACTTTCTGACTCATGAACAAACATGACCAGAGACGAATAAATGGTTGTAGCATCCTGTTCATGTGAAGATGGAATTGAAGAACCAAAGTTCAATGTCCATCAACAGAAATACACGTAACAATCCTTATAGGATGAATTAAATGACAACATAGATTACATGCACGGGGAGATTTTTTACGACCGCCACACTGCACAAGTAACATTGTTGTGATCATGAAGAGGCAAATTTATTGACATCGTTTCGGACTTTACTATAAAATTTAGCTTTACAAATACCAGTTGAAGTTTGCATACAAATTTTCAAACATTAAAATAATTAGACAATAGTCATAAAAAGGATATTTTTTTATTTTCGCATGAACATTTTATTTGTTATTATAAAATCTGAAAATATATACAAATTGCTTACGGAAAAATAACATAAAAGTGAGACAATTCTAATATTTTCTTTGACTTAGTGGAAACAAATACAATTTGAAATTGTTGTTGTTGTTGTTTTGTTGCTATAACGGAAACTACACAATAACAACAGAAGCAAGATGACAAGCGTGTTCTATTTCCGGTTGTGTTGATTCTGTTCCTCATTTTCTTTATTCTCGACTTTCTTCGCTTTTCGGCAAATGACCAGGGCGAAAATGAAAGAAAATATCTGTAATGAAACAACATGTTATTGCTACTTTTTATCTACATTTCCAAGTTAAATAGAATGTCATAATCAGAATTAAGTAGAGTGAATATTACTCGTCCATTCTCTACTTTCCTTTTCTATTTCCCTTGATACATGTTATTGCCATCAAACGCCTTATCGTATAAAATGATGATGATAATGATAAGAGGATCTGATATGACTGTTCATAAGATACTGAAAATATTGAACGAGTTGGATGAAATCGTTTCGTATCATTTAAGACAATGAGTGTAATATTTTCAGTATCTTATGAACACGAATATCAGATTCTTTTTATCACATAACCAAAACATCAGCTGTTTTTTGTTTACAATGCATCATATTTTTATAGTATAAACAGTCGGCCTTAACATGTGTCATTCGGTTCGCATAAAAAATAGTTCCACTCTTTACTCACACATTTTCCATAAAAAGGGAACAGATTCGTTTATAACATGAATAAAAATGTTATTATTTTGTTAATTAAAATGCAATTGTCCATTAACATACATAAAAAGGCGACAACAAAGTATTAGAAAATGGCAAATACATTACATATGCTTAATGACGTCAAACAACCATAATGACATCACCCTACGATAACTGACTAGGGTGTTGCCATAAAAAACGTATGAGTGTTATCTCACGCTCGCGCGGGAGGTTATGGGATAAATGCTCTTCCGATTCAGATGTTGCTATTTGTCTCATTTTGATGGGTTATAGATAGTTTCCACATCATTGAAGATCCCTTATCTTGGCAGCCATCTTTGGTGGCAATTTCAAGGGATTTTCAGATGAATTTTATAGAAGCTTCCCTTTTTTTTCTTGCAATTTCTTCTTTTTTGGTCCAAACATTAAAAGCTATACACCACTGGAAAGCTCTTGAAATTCATAATTTTTTTTTAAATACAATATTTTTTAAATTGATGAATGCACAAAGAATTAATACACAGAAATAAATCAAATTATTGGCTAATCCTTAAACAAAATGAACAGTGTAACATTTTTGGTGGTATTGTTTATACCTTTTAAACTAACGAAATAGTGTTGTGATATTTCAAATACTTCATAAAAGCTGTTAAATTTTATATAGAATACAGTAAAATAGACTGAAAAACAACAACAACACAGTGGTAAGTTTAATACAGCACATATTTCCAGAATTCGGCCTGCATTAGCTTCTTCCTTCAAAGATATATACCCTAAACTGTCTTATCAGTGCCTATGACATCACATGGACACTATTCATATTTACAATAGTTTAAGATAACAATATAGACTTCACGAAGTGCATGTTTGCGTTACATAAATGTGGTTTCAGCATCCAGACGATTATTTTCCGGACTGACCGTTACTTGGCGGTAATTAAAGGGGTTTGTCCCTCGTCAAGGTGTTTATATGTTACTTTACATGTACTGATTTAATATCTACTTAAACTTCACGTCAGAAAGTTTCATGATTGAGCGCTTACTAAGTTTGTTGCATTTTTTTATGTCGATTGATCGTTAATTTCCAAGGATGGCACTAAAGTAGATTAACAATTTGCATTTTAATAGTGTATTTAGATACATTGCTAAGGTAAAAACTGCTGCGAAACACTTATAATTTAAAGGTAAAGGAGAATTCTTCACATAATACATATGCATACTTAGCTGTTCCTTTAATACGGGCTTGCAGTTAACGAGTGCGCATATTAAGACTTGTTTCAAGAACTTACTTCGGATCAAACCGTTTTTCAGTGATTGTTTCATTAGTTATTAATTGAAAATTGAGGCACTTTTAAAATTGATTTAGCTCCAGTCGTAATCTTTAAAATTGATTTAGCTCTAATCGTAATCTTTTAAATTGGTTTAGCTCCAATCGTAATCTTTGAAAGAAGTCTGGATATTTGAAACTTGAAATGCACGTTCTACAATGTACTTGTACATTTTTTTCTATTAAGGTTCAGGTTTGCTGACAGGGCCTTTGCCTTTTAGATTGTTAATCATAGCATTGTTGTGAGGTTTGTTGAATCTGTGTAACTTTAGTTGATTTGCCTCCAAGAACTGTTAGTTGAAATCGTTTTATTTGAAATATTTAAACTGTGCACGGCTTGTAATTGAATCTCGAATCAATTTTTAATTTCATTGCTCGTTTACAGGCAACAGACTACAACTTTTCAACAAGATTCTTTTTCAATGCCTCAAAAAGCACAGTAAACAAAACGTCGATTCTTGAAACTGAATGTCTAAATTAGATTAGCCAAAGTATAAAAATAACGTTTTAATCGTATGGATTTACACCCCACACCCCACCAACCGGGTAAATGAGTAGAATTATGAAAACACGTACTGGAAGATTAAAATACTAATACAAATATTCAATAAAATACTAATACAAATATCAATAATATTACTAAATTTTTGTCCGTTGACTGCTTAGGTCGAAGTTTGGGTCCCTTACTGTTTATATGTCTAGTATTTACTGCGATAAAGTTGGATGGATCTCGAAAATTTTCTGGATCCGCCCCTGTGTCACTGGGTGTGGTCTCATGTTAGATGCTCTCTCCAAGATATCATAGTGAAGGCAGATGTATAACACCAAGTGGCGCTGATGCTTTGTAGTCTAAATATAAGTTAGTGTCTAAATTGACTATTCTTCGTGGAGTTAGAAACCAAAAAAGAACGAGCGCGTGACAAAATGTGTATGTTTATGACGTCACAGATTTTGCATTTAAATATTAATGGATAGGCGTGTTTTATGCGCATGCGGTGATAACGTCTGGACTCTTCATCGAAAAAGAACCCAAATAGAAAGTAATTCGTGAAATTGGTCAGTAAAATTGGTCAGTTGGAAATTTGAATTTCCGAGCTGATGATTGGTTGAAAACTGGGGCAAACACTATTTGTTATAATTATCCGGAAATGTATCATAGATAAAAAGACGATGAAAGTATAGCCTCACCTCTACTGCCAGGACGGCCCCGGCGGCCCCAAGGATGTAGGTACTGTTAGTGTGAAACCAGCCAACCAGGCGGTCATAGCATCCCTGCAGACAGATAGAAGGGGGACATTAATATGTTTCACTCCATTCATACACCGTAGGATTTTTATCTACTTAAATTTGAATAGATACAAGCCAATTAAATCAACGTACGTTAACATTACCGCTATTCGTACATGTGGCGGTAGCAAAGTATCTGGAAACTTGAATTCTCTTAGCATTGATGGCGTCGTTTTGGAAGGGAAGCCGAAACAGAGCGAGCTTTATAAGTGGACTGAAATCTTCATCGCATTATGAAGTGAACCATTGAAAAATCATTACCAGAAACGGCTAAAAATTGAACCAAATATTCCCTGGGCGATAAATGTAGAGTAACGGAGTGGATCGGTCGTGAGTGCCCGAGGATGGTACATACATGATTTGTGGAGCAAATTTACTATAAACGATTTAGAACTGAATTGTTTCAATTGCAGAAAATGCAATACCCCAGACATACTCGTGCACACAATCAAAAATGCTATAGAGTGTAATATGTATGTCAAGACAGGGCGATTTGAAATAAAACACCATCAATAATTAAAATGTACATCAGCTTACATTTAGACAATTATATTTAAATTCAGTGTTCGCACCAACACATTTACGGGCTATACTGGATATGCAGCAAACATTTATTGCACCTCAGTCAGGATTTGATAAACAGCAAACATGTAAATTGCACCTCAGTCAGGATTTGATAAACAGCAAACATGTAAATTGCACCTCAGTCAGGATTTGATATACACCAATCATGTAAATTGCACCTCAGTCAGGATTTGATATGCAGTAAACATGTAAATTGCACCTCAGTCAGGATTTGATATACAGGAAACATGTAAATTGCACCTCAGTCAGGATTTGATATACAGGAAACATGTAAATTGCACCTCAGTCAGGATTTGATAAACAACAATCATGTAAATTGCACCTCAGTCAGGATTTGATATGCAGCAAACATGTAAATTGCACCTTAGTCAGGATTTGATATACAGCAAACATGTAAATTGCACCTCAGTCAGGATTTCATATACAGCAAACATGTAAATTGCACATTAGTCAGGATTTCATATACAGCATATATGTAAATTGCACCTCAGTTAGGATTTGATATACAGCAAATATGTAAATTGCACCTCAGTCAGATTTGTTATACGTCAAACATGCAAATTGACATACAAATCACACCTCGCCAGGCCCTTTAAAAATATAACTCCTATGACCTAGCTTTACGAATGCACTAATTTTAATTAAACATACATAAAACCTTTCGCAAAAAATCAACAGTTAATTGTATCGAAAACCCTTCAACATCAACAATGGGCGGTTATCATAACCATTGGGGGACATATTTATATGACAGTTCTCCTTACACCGAGGTGGTGTTGCTCAGAAGTTAAATGTTCTGAATTCTAATGGGGTGGTCTTATTAAAGTGTTGCTGCTGAAAAACTGTTGCTGCTCACATGTGCTTTTAAGAAAGGTCATACTGTATGCAAATTAATGGTTGTATATGTATCCCGACTCGCTGTGAAATAGATTATTTAGAAAAATATAACAGCGGCCGAGTTAGTTTTACGATACATTGGAATGTATTTACATTTTCATTGTTTTAAAATTTATAAATATTTTACTTGTTTATTTGAAATACGTAAGAATATTTTTACCAAAGTGAAACTCTCGTGACGCGTTTAAAGGGGAAGCCATTGCATACAACAAAACTCCAAATACTGAAATTACTTGTGTCCCTTTACCGCATTCGTGGGTATCCGGACAAGACCGGAATATTTTTCAAAGGTTCCAAGTGCCCTTAAAAAGTATTTTTCATACAATTTCTCGTGATAATAGCCGCCACTAAAGCTTTTCATTAGTTGTCAATCGACATTAAATACGTATTTATCTGTATGGATAGTTTGTGACTGAGTCTCCGAAAACGGCGACCTTATATTTATAATTGGTTTTGGAAATGCCTGTTGGCTGACCTGAAAGCTTTAAAAATCGATCGTATTTTAAACGGATATTATCTTTCTATTTTAGCTGTAAAAGAACACGTGGTTACATTTTTATTGAAGCGCTCTGTCTGTTATGTTTCTTCTAATGAACTACTAAATAATCGATATAAACGCGAGAACTATAAAAAAAGGAAACAGGTAAACTCTTACATATATTTACTGTCAAAGTCTTATTTCAAATGGCAGGAGTGCACTAATTCGATCACAATCTCTTTAATGTAATATTCCAAACGCCTCACCGTGATTACTTCCCTTGACAGTACATTATATCACTGCCACCAGCAAGTTTTTCGCCCAAATACAGGCGGATAGTTTGTTTTTTTATCTTTATTTTTTTCTGGACTTATCTCCTCAAAATATAGTATGTTTCCTTGAAAAATATTAATTTATCATATTAAAAATAAAAAGTAACTTAAAATATGAAAAAATATGTAATAATGAAAGTCAAATTTCACCGTACTGTACAGAATACAACGTACTATACATACAGAAAACTAAACATGGATAATCACCTCCTCGCTGATTGTGCAAGCGAATTTCAGTCGACATTGCAACTTAAAGACAAACAAATTGAATATAAAAATCCCGTCTTTGTAATCAGATACATTAAAATGCCGCTTTTTCTCGTCACATAAAAAACAATTTTGACTCACTTTCTTTCGTGGCGTGTTTATGGAGGCCGCCATGTTTACTTCACGTGATACTCTATCGTCACGTGATCCTTGCTGGGGGCAGAGATTTAAGTAGCAACGCGTGACGTAATCGCTGTGAGGAGATTGGTAATATTCATGGCAAGACATTTCCCTGTATAGAAAATCTATTGATTTCCTTTTTTATTAATTAACAGTAGCAGTTTTGGGTCTTTTTCACAACCCAATTAACATCATTTGGAGAGCATATCCTGCAATTAAAGCTGGGCGAATCTAACAGCAATTAGTGGTGTGTTTTTTAAGACTTGGACAGACTGCACTAATTATCACAAACTTATGCACGAACGTTTTGATAAATGCAGTGCATTGCTTTAGGAGACAGAAAATAAGATCACATGAAAAAATTGTGGCGTGTTGTAAAGATTTGAGCGCTAATCGGGTGTTAGTGACTTCGCACCCTTCAAAGACGTATGGATACTTCGTACAACATTGGTTAGGTGTTGTTCTCGCTTGTTATTGCCTTGCCTTAAAAAACTACATTCACAGTTACAAATTAGATCAGTGAACAAGCAACCTGTTTTAAACAATAAAATTAAGTAGTTCTAAATACTTATGTGCTAAATATGCTTAGCTTTTTGTCATATATTTTCCGGTGACTTTAATACTTTGTATCGACTTTTTTGTTGTGTTTAATTTGAATAAATTACAACGATGTACTATGTATGCATCAAAGCCTAAATTAAATACTATACTCCGCATTGAATCACTCACATCGCCCAATAACCAATATTCCTTTACTTTTTAAAGATAAAAAAAACGTTGTTGTTTTTTAAATCATTAGAAAGAAGTTCTTGTTTTGCGTATTATTTTGAGCTTTACCGTACCGTGTTATGGTAGAAACCGATAGTGATGGCTTGACACAGGAGCCGGTTGGAGGGTTCGGGTTCGAGTGTATCCTTGGTCACTAGCTTGCAACACGTGTCGGGAATGGTCAGCTGGAGATAGTAATGATACGTGAGTCAAATATCACAATGAAGTTGGAAGAAGCATTGTTTTAGGTACACAACAATGCAAATAACTGTATTGGCGGATCGCTGCAGCGCGCCGCCTATATTATGGAATGCTCAATGAAATTTAGACATGGGGAAAGTTTGTTTTGTGGACTTTTTAAACCTGATCAATAAGGGTCCTAATTCGGTAAAAGGTGTTCTGTTTATGTTTTTATTTTTATATTTATTTTTATGTGTCTGTAACTTTCAAATTAATTTTGAAAATAAACAATAAGATACGGGAAAAAAAAACATACTAGGTTCGAGAAAAATACTATCCGAACAATACTTATTTGTGTAATGTGAGGCTGCTGCACACGTGCATTTTCTGCTTGTACACTTTAGTTTTATCGTTAATTATGATAATTTTGCATTTTATTTCTACATATGTAACATCTTTTAAAACCTATTAAATGGTGTCAGGTTTTGCTTTTTTATTTGTTTTAACCTGTCTATGGCCTCAGGAATAAAAGTTATACAGGCCTTTTCTCGAAAAAATATAGTATACAGCAATCTTTCAAATAAAAACCATAACGTTTCAAGTGTCTTTGTTACTTGCTCCCATTTTGCTTTAACCTCTTTTACATCTCCAACGTTTTGTGTCGCCTTTGGTGCTTCGCATCAACGACTTTTCTTGTCATTACTATTGGATGAGGAAAGCGATAACACTTGATCGACACTGACCGTAATACTACGTACTTTGTATATACGTTCAATGGGCGTTTGTTTAGTTTCTTTTCTCTATAGTCTGGTCAAGAAGTCGCTTTACATTTGTAGCCAGGAGAAGCTATGAAAATTCAAATTCCTCAAAAATTTTATTTCAATAGAACCCTTTTCTGTTTTCTATTTTACAATGAACAAAAAGATCGATCTGTTTTACTAAATGGTTTTATTTTCGACTGCGCATGTGCAACAAACCACGCGATCTGGCTTGACTCCTCCCCTTGTGACGACAAGTTTAAACAAGTCAAGACGATTGACAGTTTGATTAACAGTTTTATGGGGCGGATTACATGTCAGTTTGGTAGAACATGTAGACGTGAGGCGGGCACTTCTAAGTCGGATAGAATCTATTAAGACGTTTCCATAGAAATAGATGCCGGCACTCGTTGCTCTCGTTTCGGCTTCTATTTTCTATAGAAACGTCTTAATAGACCCTGTCTAGAAATTATTTTCTAGTAGAAAGTCTCATGTGTCGACGGTGCAGTTCCCAACATAGAAGTAATGAAGCAGTTATATCCACTGAGGGCTGCAATTTTCAATTTACTATATAAGAAATGTTCTTCAATTGTACTTCTAATCTGTTTATGTTTATTATAATTCTCAAGCACTTTTGCACATTATAAGCTCATTCAACAAGATAGGTTTTATGTGCATATTGCATTCTGAACATTTCTCAGTAATTAAAATAGTAAAAAATGTCATATTAGTCAACAGTAACAATTTACAATGTACCAATTACCTACTTTCAAGGGAGGTAACAAGAAGACTGTTGGTTGGCTCATTTTATCGTCCACGGTGTTCACGTGAAGCAGATATAGTGCTGCCTTCACTGTGTATAGCATGCCGTGAACACCTGGCATGATACCACACCCAGTCAAATTATCATGTCACCAGGCCAACCAGTCGTGGGACTACCCTTATACTTGCCTGAGCGTTAGCAAGGGAGCTATACTACTACCATTTTTACGACTTTGGTATGTGCAGCAGGAATCGAGCCCGGGGCCTCCCGTACCTGGAGCAGACGCTCTATCGATTTCGCTAGGTGGTAACACGATGTAACTTAAAAATGTGAAACGTCATTTTATAAAAAGAAAATACAAAAATAGAGAATAAGGTGAAATTAAAGTATGACACTGGTGCCTACGATTGATGCTGGTTTTGCAACTCATATAAACCTGTTACCTTGATGCGCTGGCACACATTTTGGCGTCCACGCTGAAGCGCTGCTGAGCACCCACCCCCTTATGAAATGTGTTAAATATTGTGACTGGGCTGTTGTGTTAGTTATCGGGTCATTAGTAACTATTCAGCGGTATTCGGACAAGTACGTTGCGTAGAAATGACCGAGGTGATGCGAGTGCTCATTAAGCGTTGCAGATTCGCACTACTTCCACTCCATGCCTCTTATATAACGTACCGCTTTTGGCAACTTCGAACCAAGGGAGTTTAGCATATTTTATTCTCACCTGTTACATGTAGCAGTTCTGTATCAGGGTTTCAAGACTGTTATTCAATCAAATATTTCTTAAATGAGGTTTATAGAAGATAAGTTATTTTTTTAAATGGAAGGTTGGATACTTTAAGACAATATGCAATACAAATGATTTTAACGTGAATGCCAATTGTTTGAACATATTTTCAGCTCACTTTAAATTAAAGTATTAATCGAACGTCCGTCATTGTCAGCCATCAGATAACGTACTGTCTTTTATTTTTAAATAAGTTGGATGCCATTTGATGCTTTGCACCAATGCTTTTCTTTTTCATATTTACTTCTGGGGACCGGAATAAAATATTGCAACAGCGATTGATGTATTATTTATTATAAGAAACTGAACGAATGGTCGAACCTCGTTAAGTGTGTCATTCTTCCACTGGCTGCTGGCATAGTCCTCATAACCAGTAGCACCGCAACACTCCATCTGTAACACAGAGAGTGAACGTTGACTCTACTAATGTTATAAAATTGTATTTTCTTTATAAAAAAGAAATGATTTAATGATAGAAGACAATCTAAGGGTACGTTTTAACATTTGCCATTCATAATCTTTCAGGATTTTTTTATTTATCTACGACTTCTGAGACAGATATTTTTGTATAAAAATTCTCTGTGTATCCAAAGAAAATGTCGGTCATAGTTACGAAGTAGACGAAAGAAATCTGGAAAAAGTCGAGTAGACAGGATTGTTGTGCTTTAATGTTACTAAAAGAAAGTATCATACATGCCTGTTACACGCACGTTATTATCAAACCTTTAGAATGATGTGTACATTTTGTAAATAATTAAGGGTTATCACATAACAGTTTTACTTATGTTTATGCGCCACGACTTGATCATGATAGAAAGAAACAGTATTTAGTGCAGCCGACGTACGTGCGTCTGTATGTTGTCCCACGTGGTGCCCACCAGTGTATCTTTAATGTAATGGTGAACTAGAGAGTACTTCAGCTTAGACTTCAGGCTGTCCTCTAACTGGAAGATATCATCATCATCATCATCATTATCATCATTATCATCATCACCATCATCATCATCATCGTCGTAGTCGTCGTCGTCGTTGTCGTCGTTGTCATAATAATAATAGTCATCATCACCATCACCTCCGTCATCATCATCATCATCATCATCATCATCATCATCATCATCATAGTCGTCGTCATCGTCATCATCATCATCATCATCATCATCATCGTCGTCGTCGCCGTCGTCGTCGTCGTCGTCATCATCATCATCGTCGTCATCATTACCATCGTCGTCATTGTCATCGCCATTGTCATCAGCAGCAGCACAACAACAACAGCAACAACAATTCAATTATTATCATCTACAAGAAAGACTTTGTTAACCAGTTTGGCATCCTCTAGTGCAAAATCAATAAAGGAATTATTTCCTGTCTTTATGAACAACATTCTTGTAAGCTAATAATGCACAGATGAAAGAGTATTTTAAGAATTAAAACTTAAAAAATACGAACCCTGATGAATCGATAAATATCGACTACTGTCGGGTAATATCGGAATAAACCCAAGGCGCACTCGCCTTCTTTCGAAAATATTCATAAAATCTATCCTATGGTATTTTTTAACATTTTCTTTCTTTCTTTTTTTTTTTGTCGGGAGAGAGGGTGTTTTCCACTGTGAGGTTTCAAGTCGAATTTTGCTTGAACTAACACAGATTTAAATAAAAAGAAAATTATAATACACGATTTTCGTATTAAAAACACAAAAGGCATTGTCTGAGCATTTTTTTGAAAAATCTGAATACTGAAAAAAGAGATGAATCCATTTTATGTTTTTCAAAATTATTTTTCATAAAAGTGATGAAAGAACAATAAAAAACACATATTGGGCACTACCATTTTCTAATATGATTATATCGAGTTAAAC
Organism: Sinonovacula constricta; assembly: GCA_007844125.1. NCBI lineage: Eukaryota > Metazoa > Mollusca > Bivalvia > Cardiida > Solecurtidae > Sinonovacula > Sinonovacula constricta. The sequence goes on along the minus strand of CM017568.1, from coordinate 49,284,155 downwards.
ATGGTAAAATATTTTAAATGTAGATATAAATTGCTTTTATAATATTTATTAGAATAAACTAAGGCTCCATCAATTTCTTTACAATACTCATCATTATCATAATTATTACTATCATACAGATCATCATCATCATCGTCATTTTTTCACCATCATCATAACCATCATCATCACATATCGACATATATACCTTAGCGAAGAGTGCCGACAGGATAGGAATTGCTGCAGGACTGTCCATGTTGACAAAAACAATAAGGCCGAGGCCTGTCTCGATCACAACTATCACAGAGATAAACACCAGAAACTGAAACAAAACATAGAACGAGATAGACACCAGGAACTGAAACAAAATATAGACCGAGATAAACACCTGGAACTGAAACGAAACATGAACTGAGATAAACACCAGAAACTGTACGAAACATAGACCAAGATAAACACCAGGCACTGAAACGAAATATAGACTGAGATAAACACCTGGAACTGAAACGAAACATAGACTGAGATAAACACCTGGAACTGAAACGAAACATAGACTGAGATAAACACCTGGAACTAAAACGAATTATAGACTGAGATAAACACCAGGAACTGATATGAAATATAGACTGAAATAAACACCGCGAACTAAAACGAATCATAGACTGAGATAAACACCTGGAACTGAAACGAAACATGTACCAAGATGAACACCAGCAACTGAAACGAAACATTGACTGAGATAAACACATGGAACTGAAACGAAACATAGACCAAGATAAACACCAGGAACTGAAACGAAATATAGACTGAGATAAACACCTGGAACTGAAACGAAACATAGACTGAGATAAACACCTGGAACTGAAACGAAACATAGACTGAGATAAACACCTGGAACTAAAACGAATTATAGACTGAGATAAACACCAGGAACTGATATGAAATATAGACTGAAATAAACACCGCGAACTAAAACGAATCATAGACTGAGATAAACACCTGGAACTGAAACGAAACATGTACCAAGATGAACACCAGCAACTGAAACGAAACATTGACTGAGATAAACACATGGAACTGAAACGAAACATAGACCAAGATAAACACCAGGAACTGAAACGAAACATAGACTGAGATAAACACCTGGAACTGCCTGGAACTGAAACGAAATATAGAATGAGATAAACACCTGGAACTGAAACGAAACATAGACCAGGATAAACACCTGGAACTGAAACGAAACATAGACCAAGATAAACACCTGGAACTGAAACGAAATATAGACCGAGATAAACACCTGGAACTGAAACGAAACATAGACTGAGATAAATACCAGGAACTGAAACGAAACATAGACTGAGATAAACACTAGGAACTGAAACAAAACATAAACCAAGATGAACACCAGCAACTGAAACGAAACATGTACCAAGATGAACACCAGGAACTGAAACGAAACATAGAACGAGATAGACACCAGGAACTGAAACAAAATATAGACCAAGATAAACACCTGGAACTGAAACGAAATACAGACTGAGATAAACACCTGGAACTAAAACGAATCATAGACTGAGATAAACACCTGGAACTGAAACGAAACATAGACCAAGATAAACACCAGGAACTGAAACGAAACATAGACTGAGATAAACACCAGGAACTGAAACGAAACATGTACCAAGATGAACACCAGGAACTGAAACGAAACATAGACTGAGATAAACACCTGAAACTGAAACGAAATATAGACTGAGATACACACCAGGAACTGAAACAAAACCTAGACTGAGATAAACACCAGGAACTGAAACGAAATATAGACTGAGATAAGCACCAGGAACTGAAACGAAACATAGACCAAGATTAACACCGGGTACTGAAACGAAACATAGACCAAGGTAAACACCAGGAATTGAAACAAAACATAAACTGAGATAAACACCAGGTATTTAAAAGAAACATAGACCGAGATAAATACCCGGAACTTAAACGAAACACAGACTGAAATTAACTCCGGGAACAGAAACGAAACATAGACCGATAAAAACACCAAGAACTGAAAGAAAACATGACTGACATTGTATACACGGTGTCGTAAATATACAAGAACAAAATGTCGAACAGTAGAATGTCAGGATTTATCTGTGCGCTTAACAGCGAAATTTCACAAAAAATATCACATTTTAAGAATCAAAGGTTTCTACATTTACTAGCCTCGTTGTCTATCAAATTAACAATGAAATTGCAAAACCCTTGCATTTTTACCAGATCTCAATTTCAACAAAGTTTGTATTATCCACCACGTAATTAATGTCTAACATCAGGGAAGGTCTAACACAAGGTAATATCTAACTTCAAGTAATGTCTAACACCAGGTAATGTCTAACACCAGGTAATGTCTAACACCAGGTAATGTCTAACTTCATGTAATGTCTAACACCACGTAATGTCTAACACCAGGTAATGCCTAACACCAGGTAATATCTAACTTCAAGTACTGTCTAACACCAGGTAATGTCTAACACCAGGTAATGTCTAACTTCATGTAATGTCTAACGCCACGTAATGTCTAACACCAGGTAATGTCTAACACCAGGTAATATCTAACTTCAAGTACTGTCTAACACCAGGTAATGTCTAACACCACGTAATGTCTAACACCAGGTAATGTCTAACACCACGTAATGTCTAACACCAGGTAATGTCTAACACCAGGTAATATCTAACTTCAAGTAATGTCTAACACCACCTAATGTCTAACACCAGGTAATGTCTAACATCAAGTACTGTCTAACAGATTTTCGGTGGGGACTATGGCCTTTATCAACAGTATTGCATAATTCTAATGTGTTCGGTACTTACCACGGTGAGCAGACATTTGCTACTCTGTATCCCTCCGCAGCATCCTGTGAAGGCCACCGTGGCCACAAAGCCGCCTATGGCACACAGAGCATAACAGACCGTTGTGAAACTCTGACTGGTGCGGTCCACATCCAGCAGCTCAAAGTACGTGTCGATGTTGGGGTCCAGCTTCATCCAAACACCCAGGGCCACGGTACCACTACCGATGATCTAGAAGAACACAATAGAGTAAACTGATTGCGAGTCGGACACGATCGCGAGTCGAACGATAACAACACAAAGTATAAAATTTCTATGAACAGAATCTCTGTTGTTCACGAAGAACAACAACTGCGTATTTACTAAGCCGTATGGCGTTCGTAGAGTGATCATTCCTGAATCTCTCTCTCTCTCTCTCTCTCTCTCTCTCTCTCTCCCTCTCTCTCTTTCTCTCTCTCTCTCTTTCTATATATATATATAGATAGATAGATAGATAGATAGATAGATAGATAGATAGATAGATAGATAGATAGATAGATAGATAGATAGATAGATAGATAGATAGATAGATTTACGCGCGTTTTAGTTAGCAAAGGCGGTCTACTCATACTTGTTTAGTTTGTCATTAAAGAATTATTCAAACTACATGCTCTTTCGGCGTAATATGTATCAATGAAACGTAATAGGCCGTTTACATTTTGCATATATTCAAATAATATTTTGTCATTTGTTGTGTAAAATGCATACATGGTGACAACAATATAATCAGGAAATGGCATATACACTAAATATACCTAATGACGTCACACTACGTCACTTGAACAAACTAGGACAAACCTGTCTCTCGTGCCATTTTTGGAATTATTGTGAGTTGCTATCACTTTGATCATTCTTAGTCGTTTTCGTGGTGTATGTGTTGCGCTTGATTGGTGAAAAGTGATATTATATGTTCCACCGTGGACTGGTGCAGCAGAAATAATATGCCAGAAACCTGTAAACTTGAACAGGATGCATTGTGTAATGTAGCATTGAACTGGGACATAAGTCCTTGTGGCACAAGTTGTACATAGACTGGAGGAATGACAAAATTTCTCTGAGTTGATTCTGGTTCATGTGGTTGTATTTTATTGATTGATGCTATGTTTTTGTGTCCAAATATAGCATGATTTGATTTGCTGGGATATTGTTGATCATTGAACTTTTAGATTAAATATTTCCTTGCGTTGTGATTAGCATGACGTTTACATGTGTCAACTTTTACCATCTTTTCATCATTGACGACAGATTGTTGACTCCAACTAATTCCTTCACAAGGGATTTTTGTTTCTTTTGGTAATGTAAGGGGTAAATATATACCTGTAAAAAGTCCTCAGAGAAATTCACATTAAATAATAAAATAATGCCGACGAAAGTTTTGCAAAAGCATTGTAAATCTTTGTGACGATAATAGTGCACCATACCGTGAATACGCCGGAAACGGTGTAGACGTAAACACGATAGCGCGGTTCATCACTATTTTGGAATGACAGAGAAATTAAATAAAGGTCATCGTTTTGGAAGTCAAGCACGACACAATGGTAAGAAAAGTTATCACATTTTGTCACTGAGCTAGTACACATACCCGAATCATTAATTTTCTTATATTAAAACGCACAACATAGTGACATCACATAGTGATTGTAAATAGCAGACGACATTCCTCTTATTTGTAATCTGCGATTTTTACGTCGGTAAAGAGGTAAAGAGTTTTATTTTAGGCTTATTCTGTGTTTAAAAACTATGTTATAGTACCTCTAGCACAAACAAATGGCTAAAAATCAAAACATTTAGTGAATCCATAACCACGACTTACGTTGGGGGTTTTTTTACAGTACGGAAGCGTGGAAGGATCAAAATTCCACGATAAGTACATGTATATATTCCATAGTTGGTTCGCTGAAAAGTAGATTTGCGAGTGTTTTTTTCTGCGTTTTATTGTTAAATTAGTGAACAATATGCATTTCGATTTTAAATTATGGTTTTAAGAGATTATAAAGTACTGAGATTCACAGGGTGCATATATTATGAGCTAAAACATCATTTGATATGTTTGTAATTTTTTTTAATTTTATAATGAATTATACATTTCAGATGGAGAACAATAACATTGATGTCTGTGTGCTATGTGGTGAAGACAATAATCTACACACTGTGAAACTAAGCTCTAACTAATGTTTTGGATTTAATTCAGCTGCAGAGCAAAAAGGTGAGACTGGTTTGGGTATGAAAGATTTATTAACGGTGTCTGATTTTGATAAGGTTTTGTGAAAATACTTCCTTTTATTACTAAATAGACTATGAAAAGTTGACAAAAAGTTGTTATTCATGAAACTATAACTCTTCCTGCATTCATGTCGCTTACAGCTTAAGTTTGTAGGGTTTAATGCCTGTCAGTTTATTGTAGCTGAACTCTTTCACATCTTAATAATAAGGCAAACACTCTTATGAGCTAGACAGACATTGATAATTTGATATGTTTGTGATTTTTCTTGTCTTTCCTTTTTTTACAAAAACATTATTTCTGTTTCATTTCAGATGGAGAACAATAAACCTGACATCTGTGTGTTATGTGGTGAAGACAACAATCTGCATGCTGTGAAGCTGAGCTCAAAAGGATGTTTAGGACTTAATGCAGCTGCAGAGCAGAAGGGTGAGAATGGTTTTTGTTTGTCAGATTTATTGAGGGCGTCAGATTTTGATAAGGCTTTGTAGTAATTAGTCCATTTTATTTTTAAACAGACGATGAAAAGTTGAAAAGGGTTGTTTTCATATAACTATAATTCTTTCAACATTCATGTCGCTTACAGCTTAAAGTTGTAGGATTTAATGCCTGTCAATTTAGTCGGTTACCAAAACATGTTCCAGTGTTTTAACAGTTCTTTTCTGTTTTAGTTGGAAAACTAATTGCATCACACATAAGTGGATACATTTTAGTTTGTATCAGAGTGGTAGCTGAACTCTTTCACATCTAAATAATAAGGCAAACACTCTGCTGCACTAAAATATTGAGCCCGTCAATAACTTGCATTAAATCTTTCATTTTCAGGTGACAGTTTACGTGTTGTTGCTGGCCAGACGGTTCATGCTTCATGCAGAAGAAAGTACTGTCATCCAAATCAGCTACGAAAGCAGACAGGCACAAGTGTGGTTGTACCGGCACCAAAAACCAGACTTTCTAATGAAAATACTTTTGACTTTAAAACAAAATGTTTTTTTGAAGCAAAGATGCCAAATGTGTAGCTGGTAAGAGGGGTATTGATGTTCATCCTGTTGTAACATTAGAATTTCAGACAACTATTACTGATATGTGTAACAGAAGAGGTGATGACTGGGCAACTACAGTGCTTGGTCGTCTTCAGTATGCACAGGGCCTACCAGATGCTGAGGCAAGATATCATCAGGTGTGTTCAGCAAATTTCAGGTCAGGATACAAAATTCCAAAGCAGTTTCAGCCGCCAGCAGAATATATCGGCGGTAAAAAAGGAAGACCTTCAAGAGAGAGCACAGATGTGGCTTTTCAAGAAATTGTTCACTATTTAGAAGAAAATTATAGTGTTCAAATGACTGTTTCTGATTTAGTAGAAAAAATGAAGGATATATGTGGTGAAGAAGAGGCATACAGCAGTGTGTACATGAAGAAAAGGCTCCTTGAACATTTTGGGAACAGTATTGTAATAACTGAACTTGATGGAAAAAATAATGTTGTTTCTTTTAAGAGTACTGCACATGCTATTTTGTATTCTTTTTATGACAGAGTAAAAAAGAATGACAGTGATTCAGAGAAAAATGGTATTATAAAAACTGCAGCCCGACTTATCTTAAATGACTTGAAAACAGTAAACTATGAAACAACATTTTATCCATCTTCAACAGAAATTGAGTCATTGAAAACTAACATCAGTTTTTTGCCTGATAGTATAAGACTATTTCTTGAACAGATTATGTACAGGAAAGGCTGTGAAAAGAAAAAAGCTTCAATAGGACAAGCAATTATACAAGCAGCCATGCCAAGGAGTGTTATAGCTCCAATTCAGATAGGTCTAGCAGTCCAAATGCACCATCATTTTGGGTCAAAATTTCTGGTCGACACATTAAGCAGTTTGGGATTCTGCTCATCTTATCAGAACTCATGAGGTTTGAGTCGTGCGCTGCAGCAGTCCAGGGATCAGACCTTTCAGTCGAGAAAGACCAGTTTGTGCAGTTTGTAGCAGATAACGTCGATCACAACATAGCAACAATTGATGGACACAACACTTTTCATGGAATGGGCATCATAACCACAATTACACCAAAGAAAGAGCATAGAAGAATTATCTGCAGGAAAGAAATACATACTGAAGATCTTGTCAACATAGGAAAGATAGACATTCATTTTTATCAGAAGCAGAACAATGAGATGGAATTGATGATATTCAGACATCTTGCAGACACAGAACCTATAAGTGACAAGTACAACGAACTGGACTTTCTGATAAAGATATCAAGACCACTGAAACAAGGAAACCCAGGATGGTCGGGAATCATGCAGGCTGTGCAAACTGGAAGTTATCCTGGACAGTTGGAAGTTATATTTTTGCCAATGATAGACTTGAGTCCTAGTGATTTGTCCTGCATCTATTCAACATTAAATTTTGTAGCACTTCAAGCAAGAAAAATAAATGCTACACCCATGATCACCTTTGATCAACCATTGTTCTGGAAGGCACTTAATATCATTTTGAATGAACCTGAAGAAAGCGATATAAAAAAAAGACAGTTCTTCGTCTTGGACCATTTCATACAGAAATGAGCTTTTTGGGCTGTATTGGGAACTTATGGAGAACTCTGGTTTGACAGAATTACTGGAAACTGTGTATGCTCCAAATACAGTCGGCCATATGCTCAGTGGAAAGGCTGTTGGAAGAGCTACCAGGGGACACTTTTTGGTGTATGATGCATTGGACAGTCTTTTGTTTAAGAATTATTCAGAGTGTGAAGAGGTTTCTGATGAAAACAACAACACTCCAGCCAAAAGGCATCATCATGAAAGTGTTGTGGATTTGATAGATAAGGTGATGACCAAAACTGTTCCAGTTGTAGAGCTGGTGCATATCCCTTTGATACAAGATCTGATGCAACAGTATCAACAGATAAATGGTCTTTGCAACAGTACAGAACATCTAAACTTTGGTTGCAGTACATGGAGATGATAGACATATTATCGAACCTACTTGCAAGTTCAAAGATGGATTGGTAACCCTTTGGAGTGGGGTTGGTCTCTACAAGACGAGAGACTTGTTCCAAAACAATGTGACCTTCCAGCAGCTCCGGAGAGGTTGCTCAAGAAAATGGAATGTTGTTGTAAGGCAGGTTGCTACTCATTACGATGTTCTTGCAGAAAACATGGGTTGGTGTGTTCAGCGGCATGTGTCGATTGTAAAGGGATAAACTGCAGTAATGTGGACATTGCAGCAGATGATTTTGAAATATAGACATATCCTGAGATGAGTGGGGTAAATACTACTTCCACATTAAAACAAAAATATTGTTTTAATTTAAAATACATACATAACATAACATACCATAACATACCATACCATACCATACCCATACCCATACCCATAACCATAACCATAACATAAACATAACATACATTACATACATGTTAACATTTAACCAAATTAAGAAGTATGCCAATACATCTGACAATATTTGTTTTATAAATATGGTTTTCACTGCATTTTGTTAAATGGTGAGGGATAATTTGACACACAAAAGTATGCAAAAAGTATAACAAATAAACTATTTCATACAATTTGATCATTAAAAGTATGTAACTTGCAAAAGAATGTGTTAATTTTGTATATATTGTTTGTGGAAAGAATCTAACTGCTATGGCATTGGAAATATACAGTTATTTTTGTAACTAAAAAAAAAAAAAAAAAATTCAGGGTTTGCCTTTTGTGATGATTTTTTTTTCAAGTTCGGACAACATTTCATTTGAGGACTTTTTTTCTGGTATTCTACAGACATTAAAAAAATTAAAAACATAAGTATCAGTTGTGAAGGAATTTTTTTGAGGTTTGTTAAAAAAAATGACCAAAATAACTAGCCTTTCCGTAATTTTTACATTTCACTTGAGACACTTTTGGCATATGACGTCATGGCATTGTTTGACGTCATTAATTTTTTCTTATTACATGTAATCGCTTGGGCTGTTTTATTTCAATCGCTGTTTTATTTAAATCTACTATCTCATTTGGAATTTTAAGGTTGCCTTTGCTTTTTGTTATGTACAATAGTACACCAGCGTTTAAGGTTACGCTAGTCAGGTTAAGGGTTGTTTACCGTTGTGGTTTTGATGACGTAGCATTCGCGTAACTGCTAGAAGAAAAGGATCATGCTAGAAAGTTCAATTGTTTATTTTTAACTGGTTTTTCGAAAATGTTCAGGGTATGTGCATGTTCTGGAAATTCTTTGGGTATATATAAGGGCGTGTTTGCCGAATTAAAAGTTAAGTTTGGAAGTTTGAATAAAAAGTTTGCTTTAGAGATTGGACATATAATTTGGAAATACCTGCAGCTTCTATCTTAAATCTTTCTGTGTTGGAACTTACGTGGACTTACTATATTCTACAGTGGTATAAATATTAAAGTGTTGAATTTGGAATTATATTAGTAACATTCGTGTATTGTCCTACCTTTGGATTATTTCAGCTGTGCTTATCTACGAGGACATTCTACCAATAACTCTTCAGGATTATTCGACGTTGGATTATTCATTGGACTATTAAAGGGACACCTCCTAAAGGGACAAACTGTAAGCTAACATTTATTTTGCGTTCTTAAATTTTGTTTCATTTATTTGTTGTTGTTTTATTACGCCATAGTTTTTAATTGTTTTTCTTTAAATAAAACATTATTGTACTAGTTTGTTGCTGGCTTGTTCTTTCTGTTAAAACATTTGGTCGTTTAGTAAACGTGCCATTTTATAAATAAACTTATATAGCGACACCGGTCGTAACATGTTATCTACAATGCATATTGTACATATGTTGATAGTTTTTTTTATTACGAGCTATTTTGTCTGCATGTAAGTCCCGATGCATGTGCTTACTGTTTGTTGACGGGATATTGTTAGTTACACTGTTTGTTTGATATAAAAACCTTCAGGAAGTGCGAAGTTGGAGCGCTCCACAAACCAGGTTTAAGCACCCCAGTCGGCCCTTTTGCCGACTGACCGTTCCAAGGCGGTAAATGATGTTTTTTTCTTTTTTTTGTGTGTAATGTCTCGTCTCTATGTTTTTGTTACATTTACATTTACCCTGGTTGCCTTTGTTTAGAGATAGATTAAATTTAAATACCTGTGGTTATTTTGACTGGACCTTTACTTATTTACCTATTGATATGTTTCGGTAGAATAAATTTAATTGAATGACCAGCAGGCATTCTCCGTGGCAAAAACACTAACATGAGATTGAAACTCAACATTGCGCTCTTTGTCTTGTGTGTTAATAATGGCAGTAAAACAGTGATAAGATGGTAAAAGGAAAAGTCGCCTCACCAGAAAGATGATATTCGTCAGAATAAGGCACGATCTTGCACATGTCGACATCGGTATTTGGCCCGGCTTCAGGGGCTTTTTCTTCTTCTTTGACAGGGCCGCAATCTGATCAGATATACTGAGAACAGGAACCAGAGAAGTGGGCACCTGCTCTAGCGGGTCTGTAAAGAGACACGAAAAATTACACGCCTACAAATAGGGCGGCCTGTTTACTATTGATAGAGGTGTATACATGATAGAGGTGTATACATGATAGAGGTGTATACATGATAGAGGTGTATACATGATAGAGGTGTATACATACTTGTTAATCAATTTCTGAACGTGTGCGCTTATCAAAATGCTTGTTGGACAATTGAAATAAAAGTTACATTCAATAGAGTGGTTGGATAAAAAAAATAAAAACTCGGTTTACCAGGAAGTGTAAATTCTGTAATACAAGTTCGGCGATGTTTGATTTTTTCAGTAAGTCAACAATAATGCTGTTGTATGAAATAATAAAATATAGATGTTCATTTAAATGTTCAATTGTCACCTAAAATGTCTGGTGTAGATCTTCGATTACCAACGCCCAAATTTTAATATGATATTAAAAACGCTATGCAGCGGTTTTGGTGTGTGAACAATAACAAGTTGTAAATTCAAACTTTATTTTTTCTTCAATTCTTCTGGTTATTTCATTTTACCCACTACCTGGTGGATCGATGCGCTCTTGTTTATTTTCTTTCTTGACCGAAGGTTTCTTTGAAGCCTTCTGAGAATAAGTTGAAATGGCGTCCTCGCAGTCCGATTGTTGCTGTTTGTTAAGTTTTTCCAGAGCTTTGGTGAATTTTTCTAACCGTTTGTCCATGCTGTTGTTCAGGCTGGATAGTAGCACTTCATTGTCGATGGACGCCAGTGTGTGGCGTCTGTTCTGTAGCCGGGCGGCCATCATTGCGATATCTCCATTAAATCCAAAGGATCCAGAGTCCATACCCGCACCACCGAGTTGAGATGTGTTGAAAGAGGAGCCAATGTCAGCATAGGGATTCATACCAGGACTAAGAGACTGTCGACGATACATGTTTTGATGTCCAAACATGGGCGACGACGATTCATGTATGACAGAACTATTTGGAAGAGAAAATGTAACTTGGGGCATTGAAGTCGGAGGATGCGGCGGAGGTGGCGGCGGCGGAGGAGGTTGCTGCTGATGTTGCGAATGAGGAAGTGGTGCTTGCGTAGGTGGTTGTTGATGATGCTGTAATTGTTGATATTGTTCATTGCAGCATTCATTTCTTTCATGTTCCTTTCGTTCTTTTGTAGAACTTTCTTTGGTATGTTCCGATATTTTTATAATGTCCTCTTGCAAATCGGCAATCTGATCGGTGACAGACCTCTGTTGTGATGCAACAGTTATCACTCGTGATGTTCCTTTAAGTCTATCTCTGTCTAATTGTGCTTTTATCTGTTTATGTAACAGTCCCGCAGGAATTTCCGTTGAATGTGAACTGCTGCCAGAAAAAAAGGTTTCAGTCTCAGTAGAGAAAGACTCGCTGGGAGATAATGATTTCTTGACATGCATGTCAGCGTCCTTCTTGGCTGCCGATACAATGGTTTTAACAGCAGAGTTAATGTTTTTCTTTATGATTGAATTCAGATCCTCCATCGTCAGATTAACGGTGTATTTTCCATCGTCATCACTATCCTCTTGTGTGAATCTACCAACACGTCGGCGTTTTCTTGTGTATATCCTCGGCTTGGTCTTTTCGGTTGCTTCGTGATTCCATGTTGCGTACCTTTGCTTGCTATTCGTCTTAGGTCCTATATTCGACTGTACAACGTTACTCTGCCTACTTCCACGGCCCTCGGAATCTTTAACCCGTTTGCCAACATCTGGAAGTTTCAATGCAGCTAAACTCTGCTTGCGAACTTGGTCGTTGCATATCAACGTATTCGCCCTCGGTCTGAACGTTTTTCTGTTTCCGTAGACAAAACCATCATCATCCGCATCCTGTTTAAATTGCTCGAACTCGTTATCAACGTAATACAAGTGATCTGAAGGAGTCGTAGTTTCTTTGTAGGCATCTATGATGCTAGTTTCACTTGGAAAATTTACACTGAATTCACTGGAGTATTCGTACTCGCTTTCCGCACCTTCCTCGCATGCTACAGACACCGTATCAGGCGTATCAGCAATCGTTGATCGACGGGTCAGGTGCTCTTGCCAACGCTGACGTTGCCTGTCGTCATCAGTGATGTCAGAATCGTAGGTCGTCGGGAAATCTTCTTCAAGCAGCTTCTCTGCGATAGATTCCCGTCGACTGAACAAACGTCCCCAAGTTTTTCGCATTCTCACTGAAATAGAAGTATTTTGTGTACTGAAAATGTACGCTGACTGCTTAATTATCGTGTTTGTAAAAACAACAACAAAAACAACAAAATATATAAACGTTTCTCATATACAACCTGATATGTTTATATACACTAAAGAGTATTTTGTCAAAGTGACTACTAAATCCGTTTGTAATGCCGGAAAGCTGAATGACATAACCATTGAATCTAGTCTTGGTGCATGTATACCGCACCATCCATTTTACTTTTACTGTCACTGTTTTGTGACTTTATCGTTTCTTTATTTTTAAGACTTTACAACCCCATAACGTATTCAATATTTTAATGTGTTCTATAAGTTTAAAATAACATTTAACACATTTCCTAGTCATCTTTAAGACTACAAGAATTGAGCTTATTTAAAGTGAGGTAAACTTAAAAAAAGGCATTTACCTGCTTCTTAGTTCCTTTTTTCTGATTATCATTCACTCCGCATACTGTAAGTCATCCCTCTAAAGGTGCGCCTAATGTTACGTCCGCATTGGTCACCTGTCCCTAGGCCCGGAGTTGACCATTTCGTAGCCAGTTAATACAGTTAGACAACCATTATTTATGTATGACTGTCGTCCGGCTGGAATACAATGTATGTTTTCTTATTGCCAACGATGTTGGTTACAATATTGATCAATATCTTGCAACCTGCCAATGATGCCTGTATCAGTATATTACCTTACACTACTAATTAAGGTCATATAATTGTTTTGTTACTTAAGAATAATTATTTTATGGGGTTTAAAGAGTACTAGTACTATGTTGTTTGTCTTCAGTCGACAAAATAGAAAGAAACAAATTTAGAAACAGAAATATAATTGAAAAATCGAAACTTGGAGACTATCAGAGTACATATTTTTTTTTTATTATTTTATATTCATATTTTTCAATGAGTGCTTCCACTTCTTGTAACCTGCAAAGGCTCCATTTATATGTATGTGTAATATTGTACAGTTAATCTGAATGCATTCCTAACAGCTCGATTATTTCCGGAAGAAGGTGTTCCAAGTTATTTACATGTTTTAGAACAACATGCATTTAGACAACCTGAATGATACAGTGTAATTGGGGAACATGATTTAAGGTCCATTTTTTATTGGAAAGTACATCTCTATACAATGCAAACAAACTTTAAAATGCGTTTTAAGAAGTAATTTAGTGAATGTGTATCGGGACAATGGGGGAGCAGATCGGTGACCTTTTTATGTGTTATTTTACGCACCCGTATCGTGATCATGTAGAAGAAGGTGTAAAGGATATTTGTCTTGTCTGGTGTATGGTCATTTTTATTACACGAGTGATCATAGAAAAACATACTTTTCTGGGACCACGAATACGATTATACATTGAAATTGGCAAGTTTTCTTTTTATTTCATGTTAACTTGGTTTTTTAAACTTTATTTTGATCAGTAGTCCCTAGTTACCTTTCTTTGACCTAAGGGAAATTATAAGGGTTTCTTTTACTGGCATTACCACGCGCCCGCACCCCCCCCCCCCCCCCCGAAAAAATAAATAATAAGATAAATAAATAAATAAAAAGATACAACAACATCAACATCGACTGTCTATTCCAAAGTACGGTTTAATTTGTCATGATATTTACTTAATGTGCTTTAAACAGTTAGATATTACACTTGGACCTACAGGTGGTGTCCGACAGTTTGGACCATAGATTTTTTCTCAGATAACCACACGAGTCATTGTTATTTGAAAAGATCAATCAAAATGCTGTTCATTGTTGCTCTAGATCTGTGAGAATAGCTAAGCATAAATCCCCACTCGTCATTGCAAACAGGTATTTCCAATCCGAGCCACGCTGCACAGTTAGCTACCTTTAAACCAAAAAAACTTACTATTGAGATCGAGTTATATCGTCATTCGGTTACCGTTAGTTCGCTCTGACGTCGACATCTTTTTTTTTTTTTTTGGCAGAGACCACTTTCGTGCTTATTTAAAGATTTTGAAAGAAGGAACATTGTCGCATTCTGTTAATTGTCTTACAACATAGAAAGTGTTCAAAGTCGTCTTTCCTTATACGTAAGTGTAAATATATGCAGACGTTTTGCCTACATTCCACAAAACACTGGAAGAAATGTTGTTACATGCTTTTGATAAACGCAAACTGTTGGATACCATCTGGATACCATCTGTAAATAGCTAATTTAAATCTCTGAGCAACTGACATCTTATTTAATATAAGTATTGTTTACATATGTTTAATCGATTTTCTGGATCAAGCTCAACCATGTAGAACATATCTGTCTACTAGTATTAGACATACAACAATACAAATCACTTTGGAGTTCCATCTGACGACAGTGTGCGTTAGAGTACCCAAGGTGCATTTCTTCTGTGCATAATAAATATGATGCCAAGAAACGGTAAAACTCCGGCCGCAATAGCTCAGGTGGTAGAGCGTCGGCTTGCGGATCGGAAGGTCGTGGGTTCGAACCCCGGCCGGGTCTAACCAAAGACTTTAAAGTTGGTAGTAGTGGCTTCCCTCCTAACGCTCGGGGCTAAAGGGACAGCATTACGCCTGACTCGTCGGTGTCAGTATAATGGACCGGCCGGGTTCAGTCCCTGGGCACCTCATAAGTGCCCCTGTGCTATAATGATAGAAATGTCGCTGCGCAGTATCGGCAAAAAATGCCGGCTAATCCCTAATCCCTAAACGGTAAAACTCATGGAAGAACTACCGGCTAACATCATCTATTAACGTCTAATGTTATCTGTCAAGAGTCAAAGGTATATTTTGACACGTCATACCCTTTACGTCTTTCATCTACACTCTATAAATTATATTTCAAGAAACACAAATGTTTAAATGGTCTGGTGAGATATTAGTGTACAAAAAACAAACTGGCCTACGTGGGCGTCTCTCTTACATTGTACTATGATCAATGTGTTAATTTCCGTAAGTTGTCCATTTTATAAATGTTCAAGAAATTTACAAAATGACATGATAATCTTACTTTCGTACAATATATGAAATAAAATATTTTAAACAAAATCATTATTTGACTAAAAATAAAATAAAGATAATAGCAGCATACGGATGCCAGACAGGAGGAACCAAATATGAGAAGCAAGCACGAAAACGCTCGACAGTGCTTAAATAATGTTTATTTAACGTTACTTTGTCGGAATACATCGTCAATTATTTTCAAGAAGTTAACTCTTACTTTACAATATAAAGACATATTTCATCTCAAAAATGGATACAGACTTTGTGAAAATGGGTATTAAGTTAAGAAAAGCGGTGGTACAGTATTTTTATTCTCTCTTTTTTTATTTTGTCTGTTTATCATTCCACCAAACAGTAATTCTGTTATATGGAGACAGTGTCCACATGAAGCATATATAGTGCTGCTTTTACTGTATATAGCATGCCGTTAACACCTGGCATGATACCTCACCCAGTCACTTTATCCTGACACTGGGCCAACCATACTTTGGTATGTTGCGGCCCGGAATCGAACCCGGGGCCTCCCATACTTGGAGCCGACACTCTACCAATTGCGCTACCAGGTCCGGTCTATTTTATTTTGTTGTTGGTTTTTGGCATACAAAACAACTAACGAACTTGACTTTTAGTATGCCATTAATTGACAACTTCTTTTTAATTTTCAAATAATCTCTGATGTATGAGAATTTGAAACTCACACTACATAAATATATACAAGTGACAAATATCCGCTAAAACTTTAAGCTTAAAAAATGTATGGATAATATATCGATATATTAAAGTTCTCACAAATGACTGCAAATGATTAATAATATTTGGTTAAAATTAAAGACAAAAGTAACTTACTTTGTAGTTAGAAAATTTTTCACTTCGGAATACACAAACACCTCATTATCACCAACAAAGATGGCGACCCTATGTTGGTAAGTATGTGACAGAAGGTCCAATCATGTGACACTAATACAGTGTAAATTATTAATGACGTAGTTCTCCCTTAACACGCCGTCTTGATTTTGGGGATTCTAGAAGACAATTGCCATACCTTATAATGCTAGGATGACAGGCGCAAGTTGTTGACAATCCAATAAAATAATTTCTGTTAAATCATTTTCTTTGTACCTGTGACGTTGTTTAACCGAAACACGGCATCATAGACCGTTTGAGTTCATTGTTGCGCTATACAAAATAGTTCCATTTTATTGTCTTTTATTGAAAGAGTTCCATTTTATTGTCTTTTATTGAGAGTAAACACAACATTTTGACAAACTTTTAATGCGTATTTAACATTAATATACAATAAAAATAACATATCATTTCCCTATGTTTAATCGACTATTTCAGCTAAATATTTTATAAAAATTAACTGTAAACACGTGAAAGTGCGTGACCTAGAAAAGTTTATAAAGCGGTTAGTATGAAGGTCACTATTCAAATCCAATTCTCATCGCTGTCAGTGTCGACTAAGGAGATAATTCTTTTTCGTTTCTTATGTGGTGGACTTGCAGACTTGTCAGTAGAATTTACATTTGATTTGTGTCATAGGCGGCTGAGTGATGATATTGAAAGTTCCACCAAAAATGTTCCTGCGAAGATGCTGTTAAAGCCACTGTGGACGGTTATGTTTGAGTTCTTTGTGGCGGAATTAATTGTAGTTAGCATCGCGTTTTGGACATTCGTTTCTTGATTCACTTGAGGAGTACATGCATGCTGGTGAGAACAGCTAGACTTTGTGAGGATGTTCGATATCATTTTGTGTTGATTATGGCTAAAGGGGGGGTAGTTATCAATTGGTTGAATGTTGCCGTTTCCCGTGACCCGCTATCTGCATAGTCTGATTTGCCGGGATGTTATTTTCGGATAAGTTTAGAACAAAATGTTTCCGGGCTCAGTGGATAGCCAGACGTCTTTCGGATGCAAGTCCAGCTTCCTTAGCCATACGCCTCATGATGGTGTAAGTTTATTTACACCAATAATCAATTGTGACATTTGAACCGACGAAAAAAGAACTGTTATTGTCTTCCATTTTGTTTACAAACACGGCGAATGAATACCAAATAGTCACGCGAAGCTGCTAGCCAATCAAATTACAAGAAAAGCTATATTACACTAGTGTAATACAGCTGTATTACACTAGTGTAATACAAAAAAAAATTACATGGGTATATTGAATGGAAAACCAAGTGAATCATGTGATAAAAGATATCATCACATACATTAGACAGGGCTGGAAAAAAATCTTTCCAATGACTAGCTGCGGACTAGAAACATGGACAAAAATGACTTGTCCGAAAATTTGCGTCGTTGTTAATTAACGAACACAACAACACATTTGCCTATCTACAACTAACAAACATTATATAGTAGTAAATTGTTTCTTTTATTTTTTGTATAGAAGCGTTTATGTATCGCGCGTCGTGATTGGCTAATATGGACTTGTACCGCCTTTACGTGTTCTTGATAAATGCTCCTGGCGTGAAATTGATTGTCTTCATCGCTAATTAGAAACCGCTGTTTATTTGTCACCTTGTCCGACTGACGATATTTGTCTTGTCCATGCCTCGTGCTTTCTGATTTTCGGGCCGAGCATGATAACATTTATCTATATCAACACTAACCTGGTATTATTTATACCTCTGTTTGGGGTATGTGTACATGATTTCTGCAAAAAGACACCCTTCAGTCTAAGCTTTGGAGATTTTCAACAATATTCCAATTTTAGGACAGTAAAACTCGTTTATCAACACTTAAATGTTCATTCTTTTCAAATCTTTAAATAGGAACGAATGGGGTTCCTGCTGAAAGTAGACATCGATGTCACAACAGATGACGAGGATGAGCTAAAACATAAGTGGTCACGTGGTTTTCTTCGTTTATAAATACCTGACTGTGCAGCGTGGCTCCGATAGGAAATACATGTTTCTAATGATGATTGTGACAATATGGTTCACTTTTCAGACAGGTGTAGGATATCAATAAACAACATTTTGCGAGATCTGTTCAGGTAACAATTGTTTATTAAGAGGTTTAATGAATTTATTTTTGATCCAAATTGTTGGATACCACCTTTAAGATGTTTAAGCTGGTTTCTGCATCAGTTAAACGTCGGTCCCAATATACATTAAGTCGCTACTAAGTAATGGCGTTCCCAGAGATACAACCCTAGTCTTAAAGTTGTTCTAGTATCTTCCACTTGTTTAGCGCATATATGGGTAAACTGTCAGTATTTTTTATCATTTTTAAAGGTACATTACTCTTATTGATTTATTGATATCCCTTACTTATGTCCCTTGTCGGTAGGTTTTCATACCATTTTATTTTTATGTTTTGGTATAAC
The DNA here is from genome assembly GCA_007844125.1 of Sinonovacula constricta. Taxonomy (NCBI): domain Eukaryota; kingdom Metazoa; phylum Mollusca; class Bivalvia; order Cardiida; family Solecurtidae; genus Sinonovacula; species Sinonovacula constricta. The sequence goes on along the minus strand of CM017568.1, from coordinate 49,265,087 downwards.
ACAAGCATTGTTAATATTGTAAAAGCACCAGACTTTTGAATAAGAGTAATTTGAAATTGATAATAAAATAAAAAATTACTTGTTGTATTGCTGGAATCTTTAAATATAAAATAATAAGAATTACAAAGGGAATAGGAAAATGGGTAAAGTTTTAATATAAATCTTGAGTACGATCGAGACTTTGTCAGGGGAGATAAATAATACTTTCCTGTAAACGGTAATAGGTAATATGGTATAGTGGTGAAATAGAAATTGTCTCCCTTGTTAGTTAATATCCAAATTATTCCAGACAGTTGGTAGGTCCTTTTAGTTGGAATTCTTGGACTTTATCGCCTGTTCTTTTGTACATATTGCAATTACAAACAGTGAAATTTCTTTCTGTTGCATAAATATAGGCTTAAAATTCATTTAAGTATTTATAGGGATGTGTTATTGGAAAAAAAAATGGAAGTGTTTGTTGGTGGTTAACCTGGGTATTGCAAGAAATGCAGAAAAGTCAACATACACTCCAAAGAGCACACGCATAAAAACTGAGTAAAACAAATGGAAGGACCTACTTGCATTAAGGGAATATTCATTGGAGACTATTCGTTAATGTCCCTCATTATGTGACGGTTGCCATATCTGGCGTTATCATGTAAGTAAAGGCAGCACTATATATACTTACACTGTAACGTAAAGTGCACACAATCTCTGGATAATTTAAATATTGTTTGTGAGAAATAAAACGCTAACACAAACCTCACAACCTGCTTGTTTGGGTTGAGCGGACAACTTCGTCCGGAAATTTTCCTATGTCTTGGTCGATACCACCCTTTCCCCACCCCAGCCCACACATATACTGCGGTTGATATCTCCATACTCGGTGGTATTCGTAGTACATTCCTAGAAATGGTTGGGATATTCATTATGACTGTATCGGCTTCCTTACCAGACCGGGTTAAATAATTTCTCTTGTTCAAATGAGTTGGTAAGAAATAAAGCCGAATAGCTTCACATTTAAACATAAAAGGAATTTTACTTTGCAATTTTTTTTAATTTTATCTTACTTTCATAAGGAACAGGATAAACAGCCATTTAGAATTTAGGGTAACACAATATCGTTACACGTTCACGATGTTTTTGTAAACTGTGCAAAAAAGCTTGAACTAATTAACCACTGAAAGTTTAAATTGAGACCCAAATCTAAGTCTGCTTGGCAAACACACTTATTATCATCAAAAGACATTATCTCAACCCAATAAAGCTTATCATGTCAATCCGTTTAATTATTAACACATGACCTACATTTTCACACATCCTTTAATGATACTGCATGAATTAGTACAAAAAAGCCTGGTTTTAAAACGTTAAGTTGATATATTCACGCAGCTTGAAGTGCATTTGTGCTTTTTTTTGGCCTCCTTTTATGGATTTTATGTTTAAAGTCGTTCATGTTTACACCATACTGATTTCAAATGTTTTTTTTAATTGAAACTCACATTCTCGTGATTTATTTCAATTTAAAAATGTGAAAAACGTTCAAGGAAGTGTAACTTAATTAAACGACACAAAAGTCGATCATTGCAGTACACTTACAAATATAGAGAAGCTTGTTTTAACAGCAATTTAAACATTGTAGATTGTGGCGAGTTAAATAATGTATTGCATTTATAAACCTGTCATTTAAAATCCAATTCAGGAAGACAACTTGCTATGATCCAAAACAAGTTATTGCTTTTAGCTAAGTGGCCATCTGCCATCATTTTAAAGTTGGTACCAAGTATGTTTCTCCAATGGCAACAAAATAAGCTGGTTGCGTAAAGAATTTCAGAGATACAAACTTGCTTTTCATCTCTACAGAATGCGTTCATAGAGACTTTGTAACTGTATGTTTTATGTATTTATGTAACACATAGACTGGCACGATGTTTACTTACAGCCTTCAGCACAATAGGTCTATCGGAACTCCTCGGGTAGTTCCGTCTTCGCGACAATCATCCATCGGATGTATCTGGTGCAATGATACTTACAGAAATCACGATCGTTTTGTTCGCCGGAGGTCGGAATAATATGCCTTAAATGTAGTTCGCACAAAACATAAACAATTGCCTCGTTTGACAGCTGTTTTGTTTGCTGCGCGGGGTAAATTAAGGTTGGATGATTTAAATTTGAAGCAGCCACAAATTGAAGTTTTACAGGCATAGTACTATAGTGAGCTGTCATCCAAGCTGCCATCTTTTTTAAGCGTCTGTCACAAAAGAAGTCCCATTTAGGGCAATGGCCGAGGTGATCCGACTACCTACATACATCCAAGAGATGATTCGTGAATTATCCGAGGTGTTCCGATTGCACAATCGGTGTTAGGATTTTAAAACAGCTCATTTACATTTAAGTACAGTCTAGGGTCGGGTCAATCTTTATTGGGTTTGCTAAATCTCTTGTTCAGTACATGTCTTTCTGAATTGTTTTGTTTCAGATATAGAACGCAGCGACCAATTATGATCATTATAGCGACGTCCAACTGTTTTGGTGGAGGAAGACCCAAGACAAATGTCTGGTTAGAACCACCAGCGCACCGCAGATGAACTGGAAAACCTTTTCCTCGAACGGGACTCGAACCAACACGGAGGGTGGCTAAGCAGTCAGAGGAGTACAAATCGGCGACTCTGCCACAACGCCAGGGGCGCCCCTAAAGTGTTGTTTTTTACCAAATGAATTAACATTACATTAATTTGATTGACAGGACAAGACGCCTAGCGTTAGCTAATCAGCGCGCTCCATTTGGTCACGTGATTCTTTTGTTTTCGATCGCCATTTTCCTTGGACAAGCTGAGTGCATTTCGTTGACCAAGAAACGGAGGAATAATTCTGATTTTAGTAACAAAAAAAGCGAGAAGAAAATGGTTAAAAGATGTCAGTGGGGTCTCTGTGATTCAGATAGTCGATATCCGGAACGTTTGCCAGGCGGCATCGTTTTTATTCCATTTCCAAAGCCGAAACGTAACTTGGACAAATGTAAAAGATGGGTAAAATCGTGTAATCGTGAACACCACCAGTTGAATGTTGAAAAAGTCGACGGAAATTACAACTTGTATCGTCTAACGCATTCTCGTTTTAATATATATGTATATATTCCATCTTTGTTATGACCTACTGCAGTAACTTCTACTCAGATCAAAGAAATAGATCCCCTTTAACATGAGTAACGTCGGACGATTTCGTTTCGCTGCGGTAAGTATGATTACCATGGTGATCTGTTGGCGCTGCTTCCCATCACACGTGTCGAGCACATCTGAGTTCCGTGCTGCGTCTCTGATGCCCATTGCATCTTCTATCCGTAATATTGGGTGTAGCCGGAAACCATGGCACTTCAAAACGTTTTTACATTTTTCTCCTTGCAGAAAATTTGCTAGTTCGATTTTCATTACTTCTTAAATTCTTCTACTCGTTAATTCGTGGTTTTCAATGAAACAGATAACTTCTTCGAGTTGTGGTAATATTGCGACATCTGGTCTAAGAGTTGTGAACCACCTCCTAAGGAAACATCAGCTGTGTGCCTACGTCTTCTAGCATCTCTCTGTAATATCGCCTATTATATTTAAACTTTTATAGTAGGAACTTTTCCAATTTCACATATTTTGTCTGCTTAGACACAGCTTTTGCTCGGGTTGCATTCTCTCGGTCTACATATCTGTGCCTCTCTGTGTCTGTTTGCCCTTCTGTCATGTATGTGCTTTCACAACTCTACTTTTGTACTCTCTATCCCCGCCAATGAAATCGAGTTCATACTGTCCTGAATTTTGCAGGAATTGAGATTCTCGAAGGTAGAATCGGAGAACCTCTCCTTTTGATGAATAAACTGGCTTTTCCATGAGCTACACATGATGTGTCTATGTTGAATATGGTCCCTCGACCTGATTTGTTTGGCCTTTTCCAATCAGAGAGCTTTGTATCTAGCGACCGTACTCGCGATGTCATAGTGTCCTTCGCAAGGCTAGCAAGCTTTCCCAAGTCAATCATGTCATTATCATCTATTTGGTTACCTGAAGGTTCTGTATGTGGTGATTGTTTGTGGGTAAGTGGTGGTGTATGAATAAAAATCCATTCAATCTTATTACAGTATTTGCTAGATATATAGATATATACACAGTAAGGGACCTTAACTTCGACCTTTTCGGTCAACAGACAAAATTTACTCTAAAAGCTTAGTATTTTAATCCTACATAGATGAGTTTTCACAACTCTACTCTTTTACCTGGTTGTTGGGAGGGGGTGGGGTATGCATAGGAAGGTAGCACCCTCCCCATACTCCCCTAAATCCATCCCTGCTCGCAGGAGTGTCTCTTATCCAGTTAGGAACATAGTTCCGATGCAGAGCTGTCTTGATGGTGGGGAATTCGCTTTCAATCTTTTCTTTGGACGGACCTTTTTACACAGCATTGACCACATTGTAGGAGGTGCTAATTAGTACTATGATCGTGTTCGTAAAGTTGCTGTCCTTACCACTCCAATCAGACATTTACTTCTAGGTCTCTCAAGCACAAAGTGACACATTCGTTCTGATTCTTGTCTGATCCTGGGTTGGTCGTCAGTGGCTCATCATGTTTTAAATGTTCGTGGACCTTTCTGGAGTCTTCTCAACTGCCTTGCTGTTTTCGGATTTCCAAACGTTTCTTCCGAGAGTTTCTGAAAATGTAAAGGGTTTAAGATCAAATTAAGTTTATTATCACGTCTCTTGTTTTGTTTTTCTTAGTCTCACTGCGTCGAAGCGTTCGGGCTCTTATATCTAGACTGATAGAGTAGCCCACATATTTTTCTCTCAGATTAAAAAATAATCTTAGTAGCCCTTCTGGGTGGACATATCTTGAGGCTAACCACCATTTTAACTTGAGTACGCTACTTCTTTAAGGCGGTATATGACAGTTTGCCTATATAAAATACCCGCAAGAATATCTAACCACCGCTTTGGGGAATTTGGTCATTCTTTCTGAATAAATGCATACTTAAGTCGATAGAAATACGATTTTGAACACTAACTTTATTGTTAGACTGTACTAATCGCGAAAAAATACTCTAAATATTCAGTCTTTCCAACTCTGCTAAAATAGATATCGATGACCCAGCGAATTACCCAGATGACTATATAAAAGTAAGTGGTCACGTGGTTTTATTAGTTTAAAAATAGCTATCTCTGCAGCGTGGCTCGGATAGGAAACACCTGTTTGCACTGACGAGTGGGGATTTATCCTTGACTGTTCACACAGACCTTTGGCATCAATGAACAGCATTTTGCAAGACCTTTTTAGGTTTCCAATCATTTATTTGCTTATTTGGGGAAAAATATTTGGACCAAACTGTTGGATAGCACCTTTAATCTATATGCGAGTTACATGGACGAAGAGATTGCCTCTGTTACTACTGAACGTACCACCGCCCATAAATGGAAGTTGCTCTTGACGGCACGCGGTAACAAATACCGACTTAATGAGATGGTTTATGTAATCCCTTACCCAATCATTTTTCAGCTGTGTTGCCCTTCTACAATAAGACTCGATACTACTTACTGGATAAGTAAAACACACCCGTACTGCTTCTTAAAATATTGGAGTAGCTTTACATGAAATATAATTGGATTATCTTTAGCCGTAGTTAAACTAAACATTTAACGGTTTACGGTGACAATTTTCTCGTATATACATCATACGTAATTGTGGGTCGGTAATAGTCATTCATATATATATATATATATATATATATATATATATATATATATATATATATATATATATATATATATATATATATATATATATATATATATATATATATATATATAACCGACCCATTCCCTCTCGGTGCGTTAATTCGCTGCTGTCAGAACTATATGACAAGTGTTTGGGCTTATTCCAACCCTTCACCAAACTCATTTACATTTATGTTTTTCTCTAAACCCTCATTACACAATGCGACAGAGTATATTGTTTTCACAGACGATCAGCTTTGACGAATATATACATTTATGACCAGTAGTTTGAGCTTTATTGAACGAGCAAATAATCTTTGCTGTAGAACCCACCTTACCCCTCCGGAAATCAAGGGAATTGTTACGCTGAAACTACACGATCATAGTCCTTTCACCGACAGTTATTATTCTATCGCCGCCAAAATAGGAAATATGCCACATATGCTTAAAATAATGAAAATCAAATTCTTTGTTTTACTTATTTGAACGAAAGTTCACGTCGTTATAAGCTAATAACAGAGTTTTGAGCAGTAAACTGGGTCTTATTTTTTAGCAGACGACTAGGCCGTGTGACCTCTTGTAAAGGTAGCTTAAACGCTGAGCGTTTGCCAATTGTGCGAGTGTATAGTGTACATACGGTGGCGCTTAACTTTTCTATTCTTCACTAGACGTGGAAACGGGTGTCCAGGTAAGTTAAGAGTTTTAATTTCTTCTAACTTCATTTTACCTTCATAAAAACTTTCATGTCTTATTTGCTCGACCTGTCTGGCCAAACTGTGATTGCGATTATGTCAAAGGGTGTTGCGGTGTGGTATTTAACCCCTGTTCGGTTGTTATATCCGCTTTCGACGGTAGTACCGGTGTCAGGGTAGGTTTCTCACCTAGCAACGAGCCGCCATATTCTTAACGACACCAAGTCGTAGGGAGAGGAGAGAGAGACTTTCTTGTGAGTAGTAAATTTATTTTCATTTTAATAAGTAATATTTGTATTTCAGATTTTCAGGGTAGTTTTCCCTGTCCTTCAGTGGGATTTGGTTTGGAGATTTATTATCTGGTTTTATCTATATCAATACTTGAGACAGTTTGGCGATCGGATTTAAATGTCCAGATAACTGGTTAAATGGACAACTGTAGACGACGTTAAGTATTTGATTAAATTATCAGTACTTTAATATGTAAATATTATAATATGTAGTAAAGACTACTTGTAGAATTCAAAATCAGTCGATGCAAGAATTTGAGATAAGACAAAAAAGTTGTTGAAAATTCAATACACTTATAAAGTGTAATAAAGGATCCGTTTGTATGGAAATGCCATAAAATGCAGCGACAATTTTAGTTTAATCTTCTTTTTAAAAAAAAAAGTATGTTCATAAAAGTATAACGTGAGTTTAGTAATCCGTAACAGAATATTTCATATCTTAGCTTCTCATTGATTGTCATGTCTTAACAGGCTATACGTAAATAGTGTATTTCATCTGATTAAATCGATTAAGTTGTATTAATCCCTGTTTAATGAACGCGTTATGTAATGCGGTTATTGTGTTCTTCTATATCTTTTATATAACTTTGTAGTTTGGTGTATGCTCGTTGTCTTGGCCTTGTGTTAATATGACACACTAGAGTTGTATATGTATTTTTGTAACGCGCTGAACCTAACACTTTTCGGGTTAGCTTTCAGTTTCATTCGTATCAAGATCGCGGATTAAGGACGATAAGAAAACGCAATTCAGTTTGAGGGTAGTCAGCCATTGATTCGCTTTTTTTTTTCTTTGCATATCTTTGTTTCATTGAATGAGTAAACCTGTTGCTTTCAGCTTATCGAATAAGATAGAGAATCGAACCTTCTAAAACCCATTTTAGACATCCACACACCATCACTCTTTTAAAGATACTTATTGCTAACGTAAAGTGCACAGGAGATAGCCGTTGGTTACATCTGTATGTCTGTCTAGGTAATACTTTATTCTGCATTCTATTTTATTTATGCGCATCTATATAAGCATTTTCCTTTTTTCCTTCTTTTGATATTTTTAATGATATTAAAAATCCATTGTTCTAACTTTTACATTTTAATTATTGCTTTATTCACATTTCTGCATGCATAGTCATAAGATTTACATATACACACATGGTTTGGTCGATGCACCTATTTACAAATACAGAATGCATTAAAACTTTATTACACACATGTCTCAATCAGACGACACTTGCTTATCCTTCATCCGGTCCTTTAAGTTCAGAGTCAGATTGGAATTATCGTCTGTGTACTCTTATCCTGGCTTTCTTATCTTCAGAAACTGATCAATATGTATATCTATACAAAATAAATAATAAAAAACACACTCTAGGTCGGTGTATTAAACGATACATAGCTAAACAATGTATCTAGCACACATTGGGCTCAATAGATAGCATAGCTTGAAAGTTGAATATAAATAAAAACAAATTTCTTATTCATCCTACAGTCCAAATGTAGAGCCTACTTGTATGTCTTTGTCCTTACGGATCATACTTGGGCAAACAGCGTAGATCGAGATCAGCCAGCTCCCAATGAGAACTGTCAGATCAGGATAGACACTGTCTGCTTGTAAGGTTTTGTCTTTGTTACCTATACTTACATTGTTAGCGAATAGACTAGGAATCAATCAATCTTTGTTACTAATAAAGAAAACCTTAGAAGGGTCAATTCTATAACTAGGTAACAAACTCGAACCCAAAACTCTTGCGGATCACGGAATATGCACTCATTACATTCTTCTGTCTCCAGTGTTCTATGTATAAACAAGAGCATATAATTATGGTCGGCACGGCGGTAAACTTTTCAATGTAACTTGTAAACTATCGATTCCTAGATGTATGTAATCAGCTAGTTGCTCATAGGATTTTTTGTTAGCATAGTATGGAATGTTTGTCCAGTAAAATAATTACATGCTTTTTCTACAGAAAGGGTATGCATCCTCCTCAACACGTCATTTTAATACAAACAGGTCTAGTAAATAAGCTTATTTTGGTTGGTATGAAAATTGTGACTTTGGCTTAAGTCATGACTTCGACTTAAGAATGGTTGGTGAATGCGGGCCCAGTTGGTATCCTTAAGAAATGTATACGTTATTTGGGCATAAATGTGGTTCATATGTGTTGATATTGACAATCGGGTTTCAAATTATGTAAATGACAATATAATATTAAGTGTGAACGGAAACTTTATTATAATCCTATATACTAATGATAAAGTACATCAGGCGCATTTTTTTTTTATTTTAGGTCAGTAAGGTTTCTCGCTAACCCAGCATGCATATCCATAACAGACACATGTACATATTACAAAACACATATGGGCCTCTATGACCTCCTATTTGAGGGTACCGGTACCCTTAAAACGTAGGCCTTTTTGGTCCGGGTCGTTTTGGACCGGGTCGTTTTGGACCGGGCCGTTTCAGATTTGGCCCTTTATGACCAGACTCCTAACAGACTGGTGCAGTACACATACACAATAAATTCTCTTGGAGATTAGAAATGCCTGTTGTCAATGTTGTCAAGAAGTATTGTTGATTGCACCTTTCCCCAAAATGGTCATTTCAAGCAAATTATTTAACAAACTTTTTTTACATGATTATAATAGACGTCTGTCGAGTACAAGAACCCTGACCGGTGGACTTTATTGGTTTAATTGTTTCTCGCTAGGTTATTGCCTACTAGCCTTTCGACCTTCAAAGTTTGTACCATGTTTGTGCGCCTACTCAACAAGCTTCTTTGTGAAAGGTCCGGAGTTTGTGACAGGTTGTCGTCTAATATTGTAAACCCTCTCTCCAACGTTAATTGAAAATAATGTCTCCAAACATGTACATACAGTGCCCACCTTATCACGTGTTATATAACCACGTGACAGTATGCGAAATACTGTCGGCGTCCCTTACTATGCAGCCTGTAGATCACAGAACGTCTCACACATCTGAAAGAAACTTTTTACGACATTTTACGACATTTTAAGTATAATTCGATCCCTAGGTGCTTCTGAACACTGTAGCTAATGACTTTGTTTTATCTTTTATTTTGATTGTAGACATTTATCCTAAGGCATTCTTCCTATCCAACCCTCTCGATAACTTTCGACCCCTTTTTTGTTTCTTTAAGTTACTGACTTGTTTTAGCATAAATATAATCATATCTTTATCTTTCTCAAAGTTCGTCATAATTACCTAATCTTGTTTGATACATATTTTCTCGCCCCTGACCATCTGCTGGTCTATATCTCCAAGGAATGTCTCAATTTCCCATTCCATCTTCCACTGTTTTAGGTAAAGGACCTTGGGACTCGCTCATCCTTTTTGTCTGTCACTCCGTTCCTGATTCATTCAGTTTCTCTGCTTTCGTCTCTCTGTCTCTATCCTTCTTTCTGTCTTCAACTTTTTTTTGGAAAAGAGTCCGTGTGTAAGTGGTATAATAAAGGTCCATATAGTTTTCGCCAATGTGAGGGCGATGCCGCCAGGATTCTTTTGTATCACTCACGGACAAGATTAAATACTCTCTCAGACCTTAATATCTTAGATCCTACCATTGATAGCAAAATTATGCTCTGTCGAACTTGTATACCCAAACAATCAAATTAAAATACATATACATGTATGTTGATTCAAGTTAAAGTATGTCGTTCTTTCCTAATGTTGAATCGGGGTAAACAGCATACGGAAGAAAACGGTCATACTCTCATGATTTATGTTAAGACTTTTTGGTTAACGTTGGGATTTTGCTAAAAAAAGCAGCACCAGCGTCATAAAAACACAGGGAAACCTTAGCAACATTACCATTGGCAAGCAACAACGTAAGCAAAAAAAACAACAAATATACAAAATAACAGCAGCTACACACTGAGCAGCCTATGCAGTTTGTATTTAATCAATTATTGAGAAATGGACATTATGCCCACTTCATTTTTTAACGCTAAAGCAGTTCAATCGAGTGCCCTTTATTTTTCTTAATGCAAAAGTAAAATTTGTTGGAAACACAATAAGACCAAACCTTGATATAACAGTACCCACTTCTAAATGTAATTGTATAAAACAAACAAAAGTCTTGATTCAAAGTCAGTACCTGTTCTGTAAATGGTGATTGAGTTACACGTATGTGGTGTTTACACATAGTTCACCAGCAATACCTACATGGGAACTCTATGCCAGAACTGTCATGACGTCATTCTATTGTCATATCTTCAACACTGATAACCTGGATTTAACAGAAGTCCCCAATACAAGGGTTACACTATTTGAACCAGAACTTAAGTATAATTCTAGACAACTGTGCATGTCAATTCAATATGCATTCGATAAGTTTACTATGTAAAACATATATTTACACAATTCAACTACCGTAAGCTATTGGTTAACCCAGCTACCCTGAAAATTGCAGTCATAATGGATCGTTAAAGGTTTGAATAAGTTGATATCCAGTAGACTGAAAATTAGTTTTACGAAAAAAACAACAACAACAATAAACTAAGTAGTATTTGAAAATCGATAATTACATATGTCCTTAGTATCTTAACAAGTTGTTTAGAAGGTTTGGAAGTAAGAAAGCTAAGCGATCGATAGAACACTAACTGACCCGTTCCATTGTGGAGGGTCGGGCTGCTCCACACTCCTAATGGTATTTGAAATGGAAATTGCACAATAGTGTGTTTAGACCTCATTTAAAGGAACGAACCTTTTAAATTGATTTTTCTCAACTATTTTGACTTTCAATCCTAATCACACACCACACACCTCACATGAAAAGAGAACTGTGCCGACGACCTTTCACGACAAAGATACAATTATAGACGTTTTTCTCTTATCGAACTTTCTCCCTTCGACTCTTGTGTCAACACACTTTGTCGAGTTCACTTATAAAATGGATCTTCAGCGTATTCACTCAAATGTCTTAATGAAGGTTTTCCATTAAACACAGTTTCATTTTTCCTATATCGTTTAATAATCAGAATTCGACAATTTTAAAGTGGTTAAGTCTCAAACGTTTACACATATTGGAAATGCCAATTCTTTACTTTCTCCAAGCCTGTTTATGTTATGCAAATATTTAGCCTTCCTTATCAATAATTAATTGGCCTCTGTATAGACCGGCGCATTTATCCACCGTTGGCCAACAAGCCAGTGTTAACTTGCGCTTTGTTTGCTGTTTGTGAACCGCCGTTGTTTAAAATGCAAAGCCGCGTATGTTTTTTTCACCCCCTTTTTCTTTTCTCTCCAACCGCGTTCGTCGTGTTCTCAGCGTCCTTAGCAACGACAACACGTGCTGGACCTCGGTTGCTCGGTTGCTAAGAGATGTAGCTTTATGCATTTTTTATTTATTGCAATAAACTGACAAGGAAACCATTCATCGTGTGGCTTCCGGAGGTCGGTTTTATGATCCCGTGGTTGCTGGTTAGAGAACAATGTATCGTCAGTGTTCATAAATGAATTAAATGAATGATGGATCTGTACAACATATATACAGTTATTGTTATTAGCTTTGTCATCAAGGCAGAGAGATAGGTTCAGTACTCGTGTGCAGGGGATTTAAAGATTTTTTTTCTTTATCCGGAAGCTTTGTTTTCATCTCCTTCAGGTTACACACATCTTATATGTATATATTCTTATTTTTTAAACCTATTTATTTAAAGCCAATAAGGAAACAAATTCTTTCAACTTATATTAACCCCTCTCGACTGTCTACATCCTGGGTAGAACCAGTACTCAGGTACACATATTCTTATATGAATCCTAACCTGGTCTGTTCGCTATTCTGTTAGATCTTACCCGAATAGATGATGGTTCAATTTCTCAAAATGTTTATTATTATTTGTGTGTGTTTTTCACTCAAAGAAATACAGGTTATGTATTGAATGAGATAAAAAGCTTGAGATGTATAGGCAGATAATGGTGGATAAGATCGGTTCTCTTGGTCTTCGCTTTCAGAGTTATAGTAATGGCACACATATGTACTCAGCTCATTGACAGTTACAAAGGGACAGGTGATCTGTCTGTATTATTATTAAATGCTCTTCCACTTTGATTATTTGTGAATATAGACAGAAATATTGTTTTATATAGAATCATATTCCGCTGTAATACGTTTAGTGCATGTAAAAACATTGTATTGTAATCGCTAGAAAAAGCCGTCGCAGCATATTTCGACAAATATTTGTAGATTTTAACTGCGCTAAGCAAAGGCATTACATGCTCGACATAAAAATCGAATGTTAATATAAAATTGATTTTTAATTTAATTCGCCTCCAGTAAATAAAAATTCACTACACAATCTGGCCAGTAGCTATGGGCATGCGCCTGATGAGTGTTTACGCCCTCAAAACAATCATTAGGTCTTTGAAACAGCGAAAGTGTGTGACAACTTTTACGACGATGTCGTTAATCCTTTGGAAAAGGGGAGTCAATATTGGTCATCCGTGAGGTAACATGAGGTTTCATCGATATCATCCAACAGTTGGAGTGATGTCGGCTAGAGGTAGCACTTCAAAGACATTCATTACAGACAGAATAAAGTTAAGAGAATCATTGCATTAACGCGTAAGCGTTACTTACTCCAGTGAAATTGAAATGAAGTCGGTACAGAACCATTTAAAATAGGAAGTATATGGCACTTGTTACCGGCAGTAGCGACTGACTCCTAGCACCCCCCCCCCCTCAACTCTACTATTTAACCTGGTTGGTGGTGGGGGGGGGGGGGGCTGGGGGTGCATCCCCATCCCGGCCCACATGGATCCATCCCTGATTACAACAAACTTAACGTTGAGAGTTGTTAGTAATCATTGCTCCAGTCTTAAAGTATTTAAACTACAACAACCGTGCTTATACTTGGAGTCTGTGACGTGTAGACCATTTACCTGCCATACGAGAGGTCCCGGGTTCGTTACTTTTTTGTCTTTTGCTTCCTTACCTCTCTTACTTGCTAGCAGATTACAACCTCCTTAATTCTTCGACAATATGTTAACTATCGATATGTGTTATTTTAAAATAACAGACCAGTTGAACCCGTAACGGAGAAGATAAAAAGATTTGTCCGGCGTTTCTGGGAAGGTTATTAATGCTTCAGATATTAAATACTAATGTGAAATATTAACTGCAATATAACTGACCCTCCCTTCCCCCCCCCCCCCCCCACACACACACACAAAAACAAACAAACAAAACAACAACAACAAAAAACAACACACACACGCCAAAAAAACAAACAAAAGCAACAGCAAACAACAACCAAAACAACAGCATCAAAAGAAGAAAAAAAACACGACAACAAACCAACAATGCAATTGCTTTAAATATGGAAATGCATTCTATAGTCGGTACTATTGGTTTTCGATATTTTCTCTCACTGTTTCCCTATTATATTTCTAAGGACAAAGTCCCAAATGCAAACGTTTTTTTATTACCTGTTGAAAATAATTCCTGTCACATAAGATTTAAATCGGTACATTTGTATTGGTACTTTTCATTTATCGATAAGTGTCATCTACCATGGTATTTAGATGTTATTAACTTACATCAAACACTGCAACCCAAATGTGCCTTGAAGATTAGTAAAAGCTATTTAAAACGTTCATTACTTGACTTCGGTTCATATAGGTTTGGTTGTTCTTGGATCTGATTTAATTTCCGCTGCCTACGATGTCAACACTTTTGTCGGAAGTGTACTGTCTTAGTGGCAGCTTCATTTTTTCCGCTTCGAATGGACGCTGATTTGCCCTTTGCAACAATGAAAAAAAAACAACACACATTAAACTTACGCTGAAGCACAGTATCTTTAGTAACCCGCCATGATTAAAATCACAATCATCAGACACGATGCACTGGCCTAAACTCAAGTATTGACCAGCGTCCTTAATGAAATTACGAGCTTGTTTGTGTATTTGTATACAGGAGTGTTTCCAATGTGCAACCAATGAAGGTGCATATTGAGGTCGCGTGGTTGTGTACATAGCTACGGAATGTTTGGCAAGCATTATAGGGTTCACGTACAACTGTGTGATTATTTTAAAACCATATGATTGCGGTCCCTAAATGGAAATACGTTGTTATAATTTTAAAATAGCAGGAAATAACATCTCGAAGTAATTTGAAATTTCAAGTATTCGACTTTACACACTCCATAGCGACCAAGATCCTTTTGCTGTTCACATGCATGCTGTGATAAAAATATTTAGCATAATTCTTTACATATTTGCAAGACCTGGAAGCGCTATCGGTAGGGCCTCGGCCCCAGGTACGGGAGGACCATGGTTCGAACCAGGGCCTCGACATACCAAAGTCGTAAAAATGGTAGTGGTATATCACCCTTGCTAACGCTCAAGCAAATATAAGGGTAGTTCTACAACTGGTTTGCCCGGTGTCAGGATAATATGACTGGGTATATGTCATGCGTTTACGACATGCTATACACAGCGAAGGCAGCACTATATCTGCTTCAATTGGACATCGTCTCCAGATAACTGAAATACTGTTGGTGGGACGATAAACCCAACAAACAAACATTGCATACTTGTGACACGCTTAAATATGGACGATTAAATGTATGTCATAAAGACAGATACAAAAGACAGGATGAAATTTTGCGCTTGATAAGCTTGTCTGTAGTTTAACAACGTAGCCTGTGATGACAGTTAAAATCGTGCACATACAGAAAAGATCGTTGCCATACCGTGGCATGGGGAGGACTGCTAGGTCAGAAACAGAAAAAGAATGTCATGGACATGATTTCTTGACCTAATGTCTGCCACCATCACAATGCCAATCGTTGACTTGACAGTAGGAATGTCCGTTAAGACAAGTTTCTATTTGACAATGACTTGTCAAAAGCTGATGTCAATACCCAGCGTAAAGCCTGTAAGCCCAAGGTTAATTCGCGCCATCAAATCAATGGACGATGTGGTTAGACATTCAACCGGTCGAAAAGTGTCAGTCTGTTTGGATTGGACCTTAGTAGGTAGTGCTGACAAGTAGTTGGTTTAGAGTTGCATGCTGAGAAGCTTAAATTGTTCGAACGTTAATGTCCATGTTATCACGTAAGTGGGTATAAAAAGACAGAAACGAAACACACCTAGCTATCGAATTGCAAAATCAGCGATTTATCAAAAATATTATTTCTATATGCCCACAATGATCAAAAAAGTATAAAGTCAACACCAAAATTGCAGATTTATACTACAAATGCATAACAATAAATTGACAGTATTAAATATTGTTTAGATTGATTCAGTTTCGTAAAAGCGATTTGCCGCTAATGGTAATTTAGTGTATTGTATGCATACACTGCCCCAGCCGATCAATTATCCATTTATCTAGACAATAAATATTCAGTGAAAGTGCCGCACACCTGTTAATTGTCAGACGAGTTTACTGCTCTATGCATTGTGAAGCTTTGTGAACTCTTATACCCCAAACATTAATCTGAAGCACGTGTATACATTCCTGTTAATTGGGTTTCTTCTAAAAATGACACTCATTTATAATTGGACTCGAATTAAGTTGATAATTCTCTGCTGTATGCATCGACAAACACAGTCTTGTCCGTTGAGCTTACATGTTGGTATGGTCTGTGAACAATTGTACCACTCATGTACCCCTAGACCTTCTCTGTGTCTTACCGCGTGGGTTCGAGTAGCTGTCAGAGTGAAGGACTAAATGTTGAAAGGTCACACCCCGCCGTTGTGCGCCGATGGTATTACTCAGATATCTTAGTCTGAGATCTTCCTGCAGCGAGTTACATGAACGTCTCTTTTCGTCTTAATAACCATGATTTTGTCGCTGCTGAGTATACTAAAAAAATATTGTTCAATTTCCGTAATTTACCTGATTGGTTGCTAACTGGTTTGTTGATATGCTTATATTAATTGGTGATTAATCTGTACTTTGCAACAAAGGGATCCCCGTTGTTTTGGGGTACATCGGTGAAATGGAAATTGTCTTCCTTGTTAGTTATTATCCGAGGCATTCCAAACAGTAGGTCTGTCCTTTCAGTTGAAGTTCTTGGACTTTATTGCCTGTTCTTTTGTAGATATTGCAATTACAAACAGTGAAATGTCCTACTTTTGCATATATATAAGCTTAAAAACAATTTAAATACTTACAGAGATTGTTATTTCAAAAAGAAAAATGAAGTGTCTGTTGATAATGGTTAACCTGGGTATCACAAGAAAGGCATAAAAGTCAACATACTCTCCAAAGAGCACAAGCATAAAAACGAGTAAAACAAACGAAAGGACGTACTTGCATTTAGGGAATATTCAGGGGAGACTATTCATTAATGTCTCTCATTTGTAAAGTTTGGAACAGCGTTGACATGTTCTGTCGCGCATCTTTTGTTTGAAAGGTCTTCGCTTCCCCCTACTAACTGGAGTCCGGCTCTTATGTCTGAGATAGCTATACAAAGGAGATTAGTTGTACATTTGAAGACATCACTATCGCGAACACGGTGTTCGGGATTAAAACAGAACAAATTTATTGGCATAAAATATCAACAATATTTTAAGTCATACAAGTTAAATAACAGATAGTGGTGAAAAAACATTATCATAGAGGAATAAATACACGAGTTTTTAAACATCGTACAACTTTACAGTGCAGCTTTTTCTATATTATAATAATTTCTTATTTACAATTTTATGCAAAACACCGCTATTAGGACAACATTAACGTCAGTATTTGTCATGTCCTTTGAAGTGGTATCCGACACAATGGGACATAACAATGCAGGATGCCAGCCCATATGGTTGATATAGCATTGTATGTCAGTTTTGGTGTAAGTCTATAAATAGCGGAAATCCTCATCGCGCCTTAGACCAAAGAATAGATGACAGTGGCATCAAACTATGTCTTGTATCTTACCATTTAAATAGTGATTCATTTTTATAAACTGAAGTAGGAAAATCTGCTTAATCCAGAAAAACTGCCACAGGAATGCTATCGTTCAGGGGCAGATACTGATTTTGTGTGGGGGCTGGGGAAAGTGGGGTATGAATCAAGATCCATTTAACTTGATCGCAGTAAATACTAGATTTATATTCAAAGTAAGGGAAACTAACTTCGACCTAAGCAGTCAACGGACAAAATGTACTTTAAAAACTTAGTATTTGTTAAACATGTATATCTTTTCACAATTCTTTTCTTTTACCTGGTGAGTGGAGGGGGTGCATACCCGCATTCCCTCATCCCCGTATCCATACATTCTGTCATTACTAATATTTGAAAAAGTTTCGAACACCACATTTTATGCGCTATTCGTCCTACTGTTGCTCAAACACAAAAAGTCAACTCAGTTTCTCAAGAGTTCCTCTTCAACACGCTTTCATATTTACCAATGCTGGCATTTTAAACATTCTGAGTTTCTTTTAATTATTGCTGCTTACAACCATTATTTGTTTGTCAGAGACATTTACTGTACTCCTCCTCGTGAAGACAGACTAAGGTTAAAGGTATATCGAAATAACACCTTATTTACAAAGCATATAATTGAAATAGCGTACGCGTTCGGCGCAATCAGTCGTATGAATAGGTATTAATTATACCCCTTGACTCGAAAGCGCTTACCACTTAGGCTGTTTGAGTTTTTACTTAAACCCATACAATTTCCCATTTACCTATATGTCGTATGTCGTATATATATGTATGTTTATGGATATTGATTTTATCTTTATACCTTTTAGAGGCACTTCAGTATGTTTTTAAAAAGCCGACATGGAACCTTTTAAACTCAGTTGTTGTGTGCAGGCCAATGCTCTTACGTGAATATTACAGACGTGTATTTTTCACACAGTTGAGCCTTTAGTACAATTCAATTGGCGCTGTGGTCTTTTATGTGTTGTATTATACAACGTCTTGATGATAATAAAGCCTGCGCACCTCTAACCGAAGTGTTAGAACTGTATGTGTCTCCCATACTATAAGTAACAATTAGTGTGTTCTTATCTGCTTTTGACATCATATCCGGTTATCAAATTCAATCACGAATACTAGTTTGTATTGTGTCGTTGTCGTCTAGTGGTTTGCTAGAAGCGATTGTGTTTAGTAGACTATTCGGCTTGAGGGATATACCATGTCATAAATGTAATGCTCGATTGTCAATAGTTATGTGAACATTTCAATGTACACCGATTGAGTCTATAGATGGACATTTTATAAAGACATAAACGAAAATATTACAAACACAGAGAGATAAATATAATGTTTACAATCAAAGATCAATATTTACGTCATCTCAGTCTTACGATGATTTATAAACCAATGTTGTTAATAGTGTTTTAAAGCTTTAACTAAATACTAAAATTGAGTTATTTAATTAAAACATTCAGCCAAACAGAAGTTTCCTCTGACATTTACAG
Source organism: Sinonovacula constricta (assembly GCA_007844125.1). Taxonomy (NCBI): domain Eukaryota; kingdom Metazoa; phylum Mollusca; class Bivalvia; order Cardiida; family Solecurtidae; genus Sinonovacula; species Sinonovacula constricta. The sequence continues at coordinate 49,245,992 of CM017568.1, read as the reverse complement.
CACTCCAGGAACAGTGATACCAAATTTGGCAAATTTTATGTCCAATGCGGGTATCTTCTCATTCTTTAAAAACACAGAGATGCTTTTTCGCGGTCTTGTCAATAAAGGAATGGTATCATTAAAGCTAGTTTTAGCGCAAATATATAATCGAAATAATAAATTTATAATAATGATAAGAATGAATTCGTTCCACAGATAACACGACTGTATAATTTGCTCCATTATATTCTGAGCAAATTACTTTAAAACATAAAAAACATATTTAAAATTGTTTAAGTGTTTTCATATTTAGCTTATAAGATCGTTTGAAAACATGGCGAATAACAGAGACGGTAAGGATCATAATTATAAATCAATATTTCCCAGCAAATCTAAAATTACTGACGCGTAGTACATGTAAAACTTTTGTTTGTAATGAAGTATCCAATATGTAAAAGAAAATCACCATAACACTACAAGTTAAACAATAAAGCAGTTGTTGAAAAAGGACTTGTATAGTCTTTATTGAAACCAGGCGTTAGTTATTGTCGATTGTAACATTAAACCACAGAGTTGTGTTTAATCTTTCATTATGCATACTCGTTCACTGGTGCTTTGACAACAATTACTATTGAATTATTTATTATAATTGATGTGTGCTTTGTATTATAACAACAAAAATCGGTGTTATTTTACAAGTTTGCCGATACGAAATACAATCCATACAAATATCTGGAACAGGAACCGTACTATTACAATCATAGACGATTCATTAAGTTTCATTATGTATCAATATTTTGATAATTACTCGCGCAACAGGAAATGTTATAAATTATGGATAAAAAACGACAATATATCAAAATGCATAACAGAAAGGCGTTGTAATAACAGAAGAAATCAAAACAACGATTTTTTTTATAAATTTAACTTATTAAAAAACAATACATGTAATTATAAACTGACGCCAGCCTCATGGCGTTTACTTGCCAGTAACAAGCTGACCGTTAAGTAATATAATAAATTATTAAGGTCTTTTTTTACTTTTCTTCTAAACAATTAAGCCATTTTGGATTATCGGGTTTCTTCGATGTCAATCAGTTCTTTTAAAATGTTGTCTTACATGTTATTAAGCTAGCCAGCCAGATGACCTGGCATACCAACAAAACAACAACAACAACACAATTTCAAGTATTAGAACACTGTATTAAAGTCTTCTGTTATTGTATTTAACTACATATACAGGTATCCAAATAACACCCTTTTTATTTTATTTTTTCCAAATCAATATAATGAATAAAATTAAACTTATAATTTCATTTACATAAAGAATATTTAACATTGACTTCAGATGACATAAACTACCAATTAATATAAGAAAAACAATTCTTACAATCGTAACTTTTGCTCATACCATCCCTTTTAGAACCAAACACCTTCGTTCACAAATACCCAATGTAAAATAATATCACAATTATTTTAAAGTGTCATTTCATACGTCTACATATCTGATTAAAGGGTCCAATTATTGTTGGACTCGTGCCATGTAGGCTTACAAAGCCTTTTCTGGCTGAAACCAATTAAACATATTCACAACGCATATTATCTGTACCAACACCAGAGGTAAAGGAACGCGTATTAAGTAGATATGTTGTTAATTATTAATAAAACATGAATGGAACATGAAACGAAGTCTGGTCGAAAACTGATATATACTAAATGCAGAGCAAATGTAATGCTACACCTCCAACTGAAGAGAATCAAAATTAGGGTTAAAATGCTTCAAAACTGGGGGCTGTGGGTTCGAATCCCAGTATGGGCACGAACTTTCTTTCTTTCTACTTTTTCTCTTTGACAATTATTTCTGCATCACTCTACCAGATTAAGGAGAAAACATGTACACTTTTTAATTTTATTTTTGCAACTGTATTTTAATTTCAATTATTACAAATTCGTCAACTGGTATATTCAAAGTCTAAAAATAGAACATGTTGGGAGACTCTGTAATAAATCGTTTGGCTATTAAGAGCTCGGTGATTTTTTAATAATGCACTGTAAGCAGAAGAATGAGAAAATCAGTCTTAAACGTGTTGGGTTCAGAAACAAATAATTACATATTTGAGATAGTTTGAGTCAAATCAATCAAGTAACATATTAGGCTGGTTTATCTAATGGTATATTTTGTTTCCAAGCAAGACTTAATAGCAAATCACTTCTCCTAAAGAGGATATTGCATACTATTTTAGTGATTTAACTGAGTTTTCTTATTCATAAAAAGAGACACCTTTAAAACCAATTTTAGAAGACAAAAATATCTATGAATTCAAGACTGGATGGAGAATTTCCTTAAAATTTGGCATACATGTCTTCAATAAAGTATACAACACATCAGTTGTGTTAATTTTTAAATTTTGTACAGTTTCTATTACACTTGTTTTACATTAATTTTCTTATATACATATGACTTGCTGGCTGTATTAACTGTTATATGCAGTTTTTGCGTTAACTATATTTCACAATAGATACACTAGGCATATCAAATAAAGATCAAGATATACTGATACAAGATGTCAATATTTGTATAAGCTGTATATATTTCATACTTGTCTCGTATCATATTATCTTAGGTGCGACATCATATGTTCTTTTGCAATGACATCAATGTTTATGCCGAAAAAATGAATTTAATTGAAATTGCAAATTGATCTTTATCTTCACTCTGGTGCTAATTGCAAGGTTATTTATTTGCTCAGGAATTTTACCCAAAATTCTTTGTAAATGTATAATATAATGGCTTTTTTCAAGAGTTAAACATAAACAAAATCGGTCTCTACATATTTGCAAACATTTATGTGCGCTGTCGTATTAAAAGACGCATACTCTCTGTACCAACACCAGGTAAAGGAACGCGTATTCATTGTTTGTGTACCCAAAGCGACTTTTAAAGGTTCGTAATACTGCATGTGTATGTGTTCTAATATGCCAGCGCACATAAACGTTTGTTAATATAGCAGCGCACATGAACGTTTTCTAATATGGCAGCGCACATAAATGTTTTCTAATATGGCAGCGCACATAAACGTTTTCTAATATGGCAGCGCACATAAACGTTTGTGAATATAGCAGCGCACATAAACGTTTTCTAATATGGCAGCGCACATGAACGTTTTCTAATATGGCAGCGCACATAAACGTTTTCTAATATGGCAGCGCACATAAACGTTTTCTAATATGGCAGCGCACATAAACGTTTTCTAATATATCAGCGCATATAAACGTTTTCTAATATGGCGGCGCACATAAACGTTTTCTAATATGACAGGGCACATAAACGTTTTCTAATATGGCAGCGCACATAAACGTTTTCTAATATGGCAGCGCACATAAACGTTTTCTAATATGGCAGCGCACATAAACGTTTTCTAATATGGCAGCGCACATAAACGTTTTCTAATATGGCAGCGCACATAAACGTTTGTGAATATAGCAGCGCACATAAACGTTTTCTAATATGGCAGCGCACATAAACGTTTTCTAATATGGCAGCGCACGTAAACGTTTTCTAATATGGCAGCGCACATAAACGTTTTCTAATATGGCAGCGCACATAAACGTTTTCTAATATGGCAGCGCACATAAACGTTTTCTAATATGGCAGCGCACATAAACGTTTGTGAATATAGCAGCGCACATAAACGTTTTCTAATATGGCAGCGCACATAAACGTTTTCTAATATGGCAGGCACATAAACGTTTTCTAATATGGCAGCGCACATAAACGTTTGTGAATATAGCAGCGCACATAAACGTTTTCTAATATGGCAGGGCACATAAACGTTTGTAAATATAGCAGCGCACATAAACGTCTGTGAATATAGCAGCGCACATAAACGTTTTCTAATATGGCAGGGCACATAAACGTTTGTGAATATAGCAGCGCACATAAACGTTTTCTAATATGGCAGCGCACATAAACGTTTGAATATAGCAGCGCACATAAACGTTTTCTAATATGGCAGCGCACATAAACGTTTGTAATATGGCAGCGCACATAAACGTTTGTGAATATGGCAGCGCACATAAACGTTTTCTAATATGGCAGCGCACATAAACGTTTGCAAATATGTAGACAGAATTTGTTTATGTTTAACTCTTGAAAAATGCAATTTGCCGAAAATTTTAGTGAGAGCGTTTTTAAAAAAAAAATGTTTACCGACGGAACAATTTGCAACATTATATAATACGGTAAACGCAAGACGGTTATTATATTAAGTTTACTGTATACATGGGCAATACACGTATCTCGCACCTTTAAAAGTCGTTTCAGACACACAAACATCTCATATTGCATTAAGAAACCTTAACCTACGTTTCTAATTGAAAAGACAATGACGTTTTAATGAATGAAAAAATGACAGCTAGATTGTTAATGTAGGACAGCGTGTTTTTTGTCTGAATGGTTTCTGTAGGACAGTGTCAAGGTTCGTTAAACAGAGATATATAATACTTGGGTAACTTGTGGGTAGCTTACGGAATATCGCATATCAATGAATCTGAACCATAATTACCGTCGATAATGATCGTGTTTCCGTTAACTGTAGTCCAATGACATTCAAAGTTATACTTATAACAACCCGGTTGAACTAAACGAGTGACATTCTCTATTACGTGCCATTTCACCCGGCTAGATAATTTAAGTTTCATTTCTTGGACAGTTTTTTTCTTACATTGACGATACAAATATATATGGTTATATTTTTAAAAATTTGCTGTTAACCTAATGTGGATATCTGTTTATTCGTTACTAACGACTTATTGTTGTCACCACCCGCTTCAGAGTAGCCTCCCATTTAACGGATGTCTGTATATATGTCACCTCACCGGCCGCATTAGCTCAGTTGGTAAAGCGTCGGGTTGCAGATCGGGAGGTCGCGGGTTCAAACTCCTGCTGGGTTAAACCAAAGACTTTAAAGTTGGTAGTAGTGGCTTCCCTCCTAACGCTCGGGGCTAAGGGTACAGCATTATGCTTGACTCGTCGGTGTCAATATAATGGACCGGCCAGGTTCAGTCCCTGGGCACCTCATAAGTGCCCCTGTGCTATAATGATAGAAATGTCGTTGCACAGTGACGGCAAAATGCCGGCAAATCCCATCCCATCCCTATGTCACTTCACAAAACAATCGACAAGTAAAATGAAATGTACGTTCATTGACAGGACATTAAACCTGATTATGTAAACGACTAAATCACCGAGACGCATTTTAAACAACGAAAGTCTGACAAACAAATACTATGGTGTTTTTGTACTGTTGGATTAAAGCTATTGTTTATATCGCATTTGTTAACATGGTCGTATTTTGGGAACTACATTCAATCTCGTTTTGCGTATTGACTGAATTTAAAATGTGTTTTCAACGTCATGGAATATATTGAGTTATACAAAACCCGTATTAACTGCTATGTAACTTGTCGATCAATGTTATCAAGACATTTATTATTTATAATACAAGATTAAATCTTATAATATGATGCCCAGGCATCAATATAAACGAAATTTAAGCATTACAGATTTATGTTAAATAGTGTTGTTGCCAGTGACTTAATTTCTATTAATCAAACGATTATTACATGTATTCATACGCGAATTACTAATTATAAGAATTTAATACATTGCAGCATTCAAATACTAAATTTCAAATTGTTTCGTTTATTTTAAAGTGTGATGTCTGTACTAGTTAATGTAGAACTCATCTACAGCAACTTGCGTGGTGTGCTATTGAAGCCATAGTTTCTTTAGAATTATATCCACTCAAGTTATAAACACATCAAGTGTAATTGCACCAGGATATTCTACACTTCTCTGACCCGACAATCGGATACGTTCGTACATACCTTACTTTATCTTGAGTGCTGCAATGCGGTTGATGACATGCACTGAAAAGCTAGTTACATGCATGCACTAAATGCTACGCCCCGGCAACTCGCCGATCAGCTCTCCACGACTTTCCAATCCTGCAGCCCGAGCCAATGGTTGTTAACAGGAGTAAACTTACGGCGCGGTGTTTCTAACGCGACACCGCTTGTAAAAGATCTGCAGTTGACGACAGAGTTCAAGATATGTTAATCCTTCAGACGTTCAACATGGAGATAAGCCGGTTAAACATTCAGCAATGCTGGTAATCCACGTGAACTCATGCTCGTAAGGTCAGCGCTTCATGAAAATGTAATTAAGACTTCGATAAACTCTAAACCGGTTAAAGATCTGTTAGTTACAAGAGTGACATTGTATTTCATATACTTGGTTTGATTTATTACAATGTACGGCCATAATCATTTGTATTTTGAGTGGACAGCTTAGTATCGTGGCGTCACATAAAGGTGTCTTTTAACAGATGCAAGACATTGAACACGTGCACTAACTTGGATTAAACCTCCTTGCACAAGGTAATTCATTTCCACTGTAATGTCAGCTGTCTGTCACTAATTTATGATGGAGGGATTTAATAGATAGAGACAACTGCAAGTTTACCAAAATGCCTTATTTAACATTCATGTATACATGTATACAGATACAAGATCTGTGTTCACGTGCACATACTTTCATGGAACTTACCTGTTTGTAAAAGGTAATTTATTTGCACTGTAATAACTATGTATGATATAGAGATTTAAAAAATAGGGACAGTTTTACCAAGTACATGTTTAACCACTTGTAAATTTGTTCAGCCTTTCAGGCAAGTAACCCCACCTGCCTTTCTTGTCACATTGTTTGCTAGCAGTTGCTTACTGAATTATTGCTCGGCAAACCTAACTTTGCATGAACAACCATCTAAGTAAGCAGTGAGTTAACCAAAGCCTAGAAAGACTCTAATTTAGGACAGTTAGACATATTTTTGACAGGTGAATTTAAAAAAAGTACACAGCACTTTTCTATTTTGTTTTTGTCACTTATTCTCTTTGTAAAAATAGTTCTACATTTTCATGCTGTAGATTTTTATTCGTATTCTTCTTTATTACCTAATTAACAGGTTTACTCCCCCACCCTCAAACAAAGCAGCAACACAATAACAACAACAACAAAAACACAACAACAACAAAACATTATCTTTACAACTGACGTTTCATATCGCGGTAATCATATAAATATATATATATATAATCTTCATACATGCATACAAAAGAATGTCATTTTTTTTCAACAAGACGTACTTCACTCTTTTGCCAGTCGCTTTAATCAGCATTACATTGTAACTTTTGCATTTGTTTGTACGCGTAAAAGGCGTGCAATCGTTTTGTTTTGGCAACCAGGCAATGCTCATTTTCATTTGTTTATTTAGATTAAAATGCAAACACACGTCCAGACAGAAACACTCGAGGCGCCCCATACCACAAAGGGAAAACACAGTTATTGAAGACAATAACATGAATCTATTGTCACTTTCTCTGACACCTGTATTACAAATACGCCTCAGGTGGGGTGAATTTCTTATAAAAATAAAACAATTGAACTTATGTTGCAATGTTATGACACATGCATACATGTATTGACAATGCAAATCAGTGGTTTATATGACATAATGGCTATATTGATTACCAATCTCGTAATTTATATTGCAAATGTTTCATTGTCACTTCATTCAGATATCCTAGTTACAAACAATTGCACGTGAATTGCTTTCATCTTAAATAATATATAATTATCTAGTTGTTATGCTTAGTGACAATGTGTTTTATTTGCATTGGCTTTGGATGGATTCGCTATTATCTATACTTCTGTTATATTACAAGGGCGGAACCAGGCCCTGTTTGTGTTCAACCACCGATGTTCAGCTGGCCGGACATCTCCTTAAGGTCAAATTAGCATCATTTGGCTAGAGGTAAAAGCGCTGGACTCCAGATCGGAGGGTCCTGGGTTCGTCTTCGAGTAAGGCTTTTTATTGCGCTTTAAAGTTACTATAGGAGTCCTGATTTTATCCAGGAAGTTGTCAGACGAGGTAGATTAATATTAGTTAAAGGAACTTGTTTTCCTATCGACTAAGACAAATGTGTTAAAACTAAATCATTTGATTCGCTGATCACCACTTGTCAATCTTGGCCTGACGTACGCAAGAGTTGTTGAGCAGATTTCTAATCTTTATTTTAATTTTAACATGAGTATCTGATACTCTTCTTGGTCCCGGTATGACAGACAAGGCCTTAGTCTATCTGGACAACCCATTTGCATTCAGCTATTTATGTGCTTCAGAACTTGTTGATTTAAATATAATGAAAAATGAACATGGAATGGAATATATAGTTCTGATGCGCTGACAAATGTGTGCAAGGAATTTTTTTTTATTCTTAGAGTACAAAAAGCACAAAATATTTTAAAGTTATGCTTACCATATCAGTTTTCCCTGTTATGAATAAAAATGAAAGGTGGACTGTTAATGTACAGTTGTTATAAGCATCATGCCTTTCTGAAATGTTTTATTTTGTGCCTTTAAAATTAATTGTTCTTTTACCTATAATAACCAAGCACAAGGCTATACATTGTGTAGTTATATGTTTAGAAGTTCAATTTGTATTACATCTTAAATCAATTAAAAAAGCATCACATGTGTGTTGGAAAATAAGGTACGTCTTTTACAATTAATGCGAAATAGTTATTGGTATATTGATTTATTGCACTGAAAATGTAAATGTACACTGATATGCAACTAGTTCCATATTTAGTACAGCTTTACGTCTGTGAAGGGGGGATAAGCCTAAATGTCCAGCGGAAGTAGAACTCCTGACAAGAGTCGTTTTGATATTTTAAAGAAGATTATTTTGGTTTGTGTCTGTATTTGCCAATATTAAGATAATCTCATGCAATTTGGTGAAAAACAAAGCTGAAACATTGTAGAGTTATAAAAATGCAAAATAACTGCAATCCTATGCTCAATAATGGACTGATCCATTTAGACCGGTACTGATCATTGCATTGAAAATGTGCAGTTATACTATGCAAAAAATACGGTGTATCTTTCCAGAGGAGGATAACTGTCTTCGGGACACATAACTTTTCATCGCAGAGGCCTCTTAATAAGATAATGTATTGGCCTCTCACAATATATAGTTTTTTGGTTCCCAGACAAACAGATCGCTGTTAAATTGCTTTCAAAGTTGGGACAATTACTATAGAGTAAAGAACAAATTCATTTAGTGTTGTGTAACCTAAAGTCAACTCTACTCTCCATATGTCAAAGTATACATGCGCGGTGTTAAGGTTTTTAATTCCTCGAGTCAATTGTCGCTGAGTTGGCAATTAAACTAATCATTACTGATTGCTATGGAAAGTCGACATGTATGCAACACTAATCCAGACATAATCCGAACCATGTCGCAGCGCAGGGATTAAGACACGATTAACCCGATGATTGGCGGGTTTTCGTAGTGCGTGGTAGAGACGTGTATATTTCAGCCGTATAAAATGTACTTTTTCACCGGTTTTGGGTAAGCGAGTGGATTAAATCGACTTAGATGTATATCGGGAATTTCCGGTGTTTGGATTTATCGATAAATTAATAATGAATTAATTTCCTTCGTCGATCTTGGTAAGAGTGAACAAATTAATAATTTAACAATGTAAGAAAGATAAGACGATATCTTATGTACAAGATAAAATACGAACAATGCAGTTTGTACGAGTTCATTAAGAATCCTTCATGCATGAGGAAAACCCAAGTTCCTTAATATGTATATACGTTACAAAATGCACCTATTAAAGTCTTCTGTTACAGGTTTATCATCTAACCCCAAAACTTATTTAATTTCGCAACATACCATTTACAAATGATGTAAAAAATATATACTCTGTATCCCGCACCCCCCCAAAAAAAAACACAACAACAACAACAACAACAAAAAAACAACACAACAAAACAAACAACAAACAAACAATGAAAAAATCATTGATTAGGTTTAATGTACTGCATGAACTGAAGTCAAAACAATTTAAAAAGAAAAAAATATTTTTAAATGATCTTTGGGGTGTTTTTAGCAGTGTTAAGATTAGTGGCTGTCGAATGCATAATACGGACAATATCAACAACGTTTATTGAAAGCTCCCATGGCAAGTCAAGAATCTCATAGTATTTCCTCTAGGCCTCCTTCTCGTTATATGTATTATCATAACATGCATTTGCGTAATATCACCCCCTTCCCCCTATATCAATATTGAATATTACGCTTTCAATTACAAACATAAAATACAAACACATGTTTAATCAGACGAATAAATACACCGTGTCATTAGACATACTTGGGTAAATATCCTACGTCAATAGAAATTATAAAACATATTATGAGCGATATAAGACTAATAAACAATGGCCTTTTGTCATGCTGACTCTGGCCTGAAGCAAATTCTGACGGAGAAATCTGTTGAAATCAATAACGCTTATATTCAATTTCAAACTGACAGGGTTTTTCAATACCTGTACTGCAGATTGAGGAGAATGAAACGAGTGAGTTTGGATATCTGCAGTTCAACTTTGATAGCATACGCATATTGGTATTTATTTTTTATTCATAGCATTTAGTTCATTTCTCTAGGTATTTAGCTTGCCTGGTCGATGATTGGTGCACTCTTCTCTACCAGTTCAGACTTGTTTTATATTTCTTTCTTTTCTAACTACTCTTTTCTCTTTCTTTCCTGTTCATTTGTTCAGTCTTGCATTCTCCTTAAGTTCTTTTTAAGAATATTCTAAAATTGTTATTTAATTCTGTATTCTTTTATTTATTTCTTCATTATATAGAATAAATTTGTATCGTTTATGACACAGGTTCATTTCTGTTCCCGTATTTTCTTTGATCTCTCTTTTGTAACGATTTTCACTTTTCCTTGATTACATACTGTTGACATTTGCTCTAAGTATGTATGTTTATAAACTCAAAGTTTTCATATTTGGTCAAGAAATTGGGCTCCGAAACCTTACTGTATACCTTTTGTTGTCTGGGAATCAAAGTTAAGATCAAAGTATAGATCGGACGTGCCGAACAATATTATAGTACATGTTGGTGTATTAATGGAATAAATTGGATTGTTGACACTCAAACACTCCGTCAATATTTGTTGTCACTTTACAACTTGTCTATCGACAGTATGTACGTGTATCTGGTCATGTATGTGTGTGGTATTAGCCTTTACGGTCTGTGGTTGATTCCACATCTTCAACATTCTTCACACGCTTAAACCGTATATTGAGCAATGGATGACAACAAAGACTGGTTGTATCGCAATCCACTACTGCATACAATCTACAATACTTTCACAATTTTATTTAATAATTTAATGGTGGTTTTCCGTCATTTTTTATATCTTATACACTTAACAACATCTTATCCCTGTTCTGGGATATTTGTACATAATTCCTGCATGCATTTATACTTTTGTTTAAGTTAAGACTGTTAATAACATAGCATAAACAAAAGTATAAATGTATTCAGAAATTATGTACAAATTTCCAAGAACAGGGATAAGTTAAGACTGTTAAAAACATAACACCGTCCGCAATAGCTCAGGTGGTAGAGCATCGGCTTGCAGATCGGGAGGTCGTGGGTTCAAACCCCGGCCGGGTCAAACCAAAGTTGGTAGTAGTGGCTTCCCTCCTAACGCTCGGGGCTAAGGAGACAGCATTACGTCTGACTCGTCGGTGTCAGTATATGGACCGGCCGGGTTCAGTCCCTGAGCGCCGCATAAGTGTCGCTGTGCTATAATGATAGAAATGTCGCTGCACAGTATCGGCAAAAAATGCCGGCAAATCCCATCCCAATAACATAACATCAATATCTAAATTGTCAATCATCGTAAGATATATCCATTAAACCGTACATTAGATCCAAATCTATCAATAAGCAAGCTGGGGATTTCAGCTAAAAATAGATATCAACGTCAGAACTGATTAACCGGATGATCATGTAAAGTGACCAGAAAATTAAGTGGCCACGTGCTGTTGTTGTTATTTTTTAGTTTAGAAAATAACTAACTTTGCAGCGTTGCTGAGATGAGGAAAAGGCGTGTTTGTACTGACACGTGGGGTGTTATATTTTTAAAGAACACATTTTATTTAGTTAAAATTATCATATAACTTATATTTCAAAGCACACAATGACCAATTTGTTTGTACTTATTCAAAAAACGGTAACTTCGGGTACAATGTTATAAAACAAATTCTCATAAATTTATTACAACATATACAGTATGTTGTTTTTGTAGAGAAAATATCATAATTTCACTTCTATTAAAATATTTGACATATATCCATTTATTAGCGGCTTATGTTTACATCCATTTGAGCAGCAAAATAACACGAGGAAGTAGGTCTGTAGTTTCCAGACGTGTCCTCGTAGCTCTCCTGTAACTTTTTACTACACTCTCCTTATCATCTCATCATATGTCGATTTTACATGGCTGGATGCCTATCAGCTCCGATGTGTTTGATTAATTTCCACTTTTTTCCCCTTGAATCTGTGCTTAATTGCTATTTGAATCTTAATTGCATGTTAAATGATCGCAAATTCGCGTGTGTAAATAATGACGATGACGATATTTTCCTTTTCTATTCGGCAGGTATCTTAACCGGAAGTGTACTTATTCACGTGACGGTTGCTAGGACACAAGCCTGATTGCTCATATCGTCTGCAGTTGACAAGGAAGAAATTTAGCGTATTCACCCGGATTCTAAGAAAAGAAGTGTTTCTCTCCGTTTGTCCGTCCCCCGACAGCAAAAATGAGTCACAAGTAAGTAAAACTTACCATTTATCTTTTGTATTTTTTTCAAACTTATGAGAAATTGCACAGCGACGACGTTATGTATTATTTTGTGACTTGACGTCATTACGACGTCGTGTTTATCACCCTTTATTTTTATAATTCTTAAGTATTTTAGGGCTGCAAGATAATTAATTTGATTATTTAAGCACGTTTGATCATTAGATTAATATTATTTCAATTAATATAATCCGTTTACTGACCTGAATACAGCAATCAATTGATTATTTCATTATATTCTTTTTATTCAGAGTGAAATGTCATGCTGTTTAAAATGATATGGATCACTGTTTAAAATAATAAAAATAAAGTAAAAAAAATGTCTTACATGCTTTATTATTATCAGATAAATTCCTGATATATATATATTATTCTTCCTTTATGCTCCCTGCATTTTATGTTAACAACAAACACACAACTTTTTAAACTATAGATTTGTTGCGCATTTTATTTAAAGGGGTCGAAGTGTGACAAGGTACAGTATGAAACAGCAGCATCATGTAGAATGTAGTTGATTGCTAATTAATTAATCTGTCGAACTGTAACTATATTCATTTAGACAGCGATTCCTTATTCAACATAATACCTTGTAGATTTCACCCCGCTTCTCGTGGTATGTTATACGCAATTGATGTAGTAGTGAAGAAATATTTGCTTTCGGCCAAATTTGTTTCCCTACGCAGTTTGAAAATAAGTTCCTCATAATATATATATTTGCGACACTTTTTTATTTTTTGTAGCGAGTATATTGTTCTGGTTTTTGTTTTTACATGTTTATAGTAATCATTAAATGAACTTTATGTTCTATGTTTAAATTACTGGTCTTTGAGATTTTAAGCTATGTATTTTCTCTAATTTTTTGGGGGGGTTAGAAAAATACAATGTAACATACGTTTTAATGAAGGTTTCTATACATTTTAATCCTATTGTAACCTTATATGAATACATAAGTAGAACAAGACAGAGTTTGACTAATTAAGAAGAATGAACTTGTATTGACCAAATTATCGTATTTCACCGTTTATAGCATAGTTACATTGATAATATGCTAGCTGTGTTATTAATAGTATTATATAGTTATGCTACTTATAGACTATATTTAGGTTAAATAGGGGAAAATGGTGCTAAAACAGGTCTCTGTTTTTCTAAACATAACAACCTAAGTAGATCTACGTAGATCTAGAAACTAGATCTGATTAGATTTTTTTTTTCTAAATTATAATTCGCCCAGACAGAATTTATAATCAACTTTTCTGCACAATGTTAGCATTACACTCACTGTCTGCACGGGTGCACGTGCGGAAGCACCAGCAAGCAACTGTGTTCCACGTTCAGAATATATTAATTGTGGTTATGGTCGCAAATTTCAATCTAATTATAAAGTAAGTGTATTATGATATGGGGTATTTTAGCTTTGATCGTCTTCATGACAACTATCAGAAAGCTCACACGCTGTCCTATGTCCTATTAGGGTTCATATTCATTGACATGCGATATTCCGTAAGCTACCCACAAGTTACCAAAGTATTATATATCTACGAATATATTTATAAACAAGCAATCATACACACCAGTGCACATCAATACATTCGTATTTATATACTGTGCTGTCCTATTCAACAACATAAGTTTAAAGGGGCAGATATCTTGCTACCTTATTTTTGAGGGCATTAAAATGGATGTGTGAGCTTTCTGATAGTTTTCATTAAGACGATCAAAGCTAAAATATCCCACATCATAATAGATATACATGTATATCGTCTTATACTGTCTTAGGAATATTTCATTTTCGTTACATCGTTACATCACACCGAAACTGCTCTGGTCGTACTGAATCATCCATCTTACTATTGGTGGAATAAGACATCAGAAATGTGTCCGGGTAGAACCACAGACGCACCGTCGGTCATCTGAAAGACCTCCCCACATGGAAGTTCTAGGAAGCTTCTTTTTGCCACACTAATAATACATGAACGCATGTACATTTTTCTTATCCTCTCTGAAAGGGACTTCGAACTACGTGACGAGTTTTCTGCAAATAGAACGGACACACAATAACAGTTTAAAGTATTATCATTGCCTAAAATAACTTAATTACTTTGAAAACAGCGTTTTATATATTAAAACAACGTTGTCTATAAAATATATATACGCCGTTATATTATATATTAATACATGCATATTAATAAACATGCCTAAAGTACCATAAATGAACATCATATAGATTGCGCTTGCCATGAAACTGTTAGTAACAATACTCAAAAATTTAATCTTTCGGGTTTTCATTTCTGACAGATATGTCCCTCCTCCCCGCTGCTCCCTGGTTAGACCAGAGCAAAAACCACAATACTAAAATCTTCATGTTAATACAGGAAATAAAAGCATATATATTGTTTTCAGCAGACACACTGTCCATATTGAATTATTGGTCTTAGGACGACATATAAGTGAAAGATAACTTTAAGGTGTTATTTTAAATGGAGGATCATTTGACCAAAAAATAATAATATAGATTTCCCATAAATTCTCTGTGCTGATCAAGTATGAACTACGTATTAAGAATAGAAAGGTAAATCATTATCACAACATGTTATCATCGCGTGACCTGGAATCTGTCATAGGTGTATGTTTCGTCATAGCTATCCTTCCTCACTTTTTTCCTACTTAACAAATGCCCAGGTACTGGAGGCCCCGGGCTCGATCCTGGGCCGCGACATACCAAGGTCGTTAAAAAGGATGGGTAATAGCCCCCTTGCTAACGCTCAGGCAAATATAAAGGTAGTTCCACGACTGGTTGGCCCGGTGTCAGGATAATTTGACTGGGTATAGTACCATGCCAGGTGTTCACGGCATGCTATACACAGTGAAGGCAGCACTATATCTGCTTCAAGTGGACATCGTCTCCAGATAACTGAAATACTGTTGGTGGGACGATAAACAAACAACAAATCCTGACACAAGGTCAGCTCAAATGAATATCGGAGCGACTCGCATTGGTAGAAATTCCCAGTAACACCATATACCGTATTGTTCCTATCGAACGTACCTGCGAGCTGTAAAATTTGAAAAAGGAAGGGTGGTTAATAAAGTCACAAACAACCCAACTCATTTTCCATTTAGTAGTAAAGAGCAAAATGCATAAAACATCACTTGATCCCTTCAGTGTCTAGTAAGTGAGACCTTTAAATGGAAAGGTACAATCGAAGCTACCGAATGTTGTCAAAATTTATAATAATTTGATGTTTTTGTTTTAAATAAGCTCATTTCTAAAGAATAATAAAAATGTGTTAGTTCGTCTAAGCAACGCGACAAATCTCTTTTAAGATAGTTTTTTTTTATCTTATTCTGTTTTTGTTTGTTTTTGGTTTTGTTTTTAAATAGAGAAAAAGAATCTTGTTGCAACGTTATTGACTTTGGTGATAATTTGGCAACTCTTCAGTGCTTCGGAACTTCGATTTATCCAGCAGTTTTAAGTAATTGTACATGTTGCATGAATTAGTTGAATATATAAATATATTTTTTTTAATAGACCATGCATTCAGATGTAACCTTTACAAATTAATCGATCATCATTCCCTTGGAAGTACTACCCCAAGGTTTTGTTTTTATCCACGACTTACTAGATTCTTAATATTAATAATCTAGACTTTGCTATAGATCGCATCTTTGAATCAGTGGCTTTAATATAGATTTCTCGTCAGGGATTGCCTCGGGCAATTTAGTAGGAGAGTAGTATAGTAGAAACACGCCAATATTTGTCTTCATTGATTGTACAGAACTTACAATAGAAGATGTGGTACATGTATCTTTAAAAAAGTTTTAAACTTGATAACAAACATGTAATTTTTGGAGGATCACTCATAAACGATAAGCATTGTTGTGTAACTAATGTTTAATTGTTCCAGTTTTACCGCATTGTGTATATAATTCAATTTAGGGTTTGTTTCTTTTGGTTAAATGTTAGGTACAATTTTTGCACACGGGCTTTCATTCACCCTATAAGCGACAAGCAAAACAACAACAACAACAACAACAACAACAACCCTCATTACCCTAGTTTGATAAACAAGTGGTTTGTACCTTTTTTCAAGCTATCAGAAAGTGAATTCGATTTCAAATGACTAACAGTTACGTTTAAACTTTTCCAAATTGGACTAAAATAAGAGATTTTACATTAGCTGTTTGCAAATTTCTCAAGCCGTTTCCTGGGGGCGCCCATGGCGTAGTGGTAGAGTCGCCGATCTGTAACTCCTCTGACTGCATAGCATGGGTTCGAGTCCCGTTTGGGGCGAATGGCTTAATGTGAGGTCTTCCAGCTGACTTGCAGTGCATCAGTGGTTCTACCCAGTACATGTGTCTTGGGTCCTCCTCCACCAAAAAGCTGGACATTGCTATAATGATCTTTAATGTCGCTGCAATGTATTTACAAAACAAACAAGCCGTTTCCAGGACAATTTAAAATTAAAATTTTGTTTGAAAGTAGTTTGTCACAGGATAATTGGGTACAGCTGATGTTATCGTTATGAAGTCGTTTGTACATGTAGCCCTAACAACATGCACATTTCCGGCCTAAATTGATTTTGGTAAGCACGACGATGACGATGATAATGATAATGATAACGACGACGACGACGGATATGATGATGATGTTGTTGTTGATGATGATGATGATGATGATGATGATGATGATAATGATGTTGTTGTTGTTGTTGATGATGATGATGATGATGATGATGATGATGATGATGATGTTGTTGTTGTTGATGATGTTGATGATGATGATGATGATGATGATGATGATGATGATGATGATAATGATGGTGATGATGATGATGATGATATTGACAATCCTGCTTTAAGCATGCATTGAAGTACTGACTGCACGGATGTGTTATGGTGCTGTTGTTAATTATGCATGGTGTATCTGACCTCTATTTGTTATCACAACTACCCAATCTTACTTATTTACTTACCACTTGTACAACAAATGTAGGAAAAACAACAACAACATAAAGATACTGTTAGCTTGTTCTTGCTTATCTTTGGCAAAGGTTATTTCCAGCACGATTTTTGGTTTACATTAGTTGGTTTATATTACTCATTTACGGGATTTTTTTTCTTTTGCTCCTTCTTGAATAATTTTACAGCCTTTTGTGTCTATAGTGAGGTTTGTCGATAATACTAATTTGATAAAACATAGGATTCTTTTAGCTTTCTTTTCTTTTTGTTGAATAACGTCAAAACGTCATGACGTTAAGCATTGTATTATTGAAACAGACGTCATGTACGTATGACGTCTTTTAGTTACCTTACCAACGTATTCCTGTGCGTATTGTTCAAGTGGTAAAGTTGGTTGGATTTTGGTTGGTTTAACTTTTTATTCTTGTGCTTCATTTTTTCAACAAAGTGGAATTTCTTAATACAAAACTTAATGTATATTTCTCCATTCATATGCCTCTTTTTATTTAATAAATTTACCTTCTTTCTTATCTTACATATACTTATCTCGCTATATTCGGAATTGTTGTGAAAACTTTATAATCATAATACTTTGGATTAACAAAACTTATATATGTAAATGATATTTTCTTTGTAAGCAAGTTAAGTTAGATAAAGATCTAAAGAACGAGAGTCACTTTTAGTTAAAAGAAAAGAAATAATACTTATTGTGACTGAGTTATGATCTGAAAGCGACGAAACAGATTACAAATGATCAAAATATTCATCACCATCGAAATATAACACAAAGCAGGACGTATTTTGCCGAATAATAATAAAATATATTGTTGATATATTGAAAAAGTGCTGAAAAATGCTTTATTGTTATAATACCTTGTTGTATTGTTATGAACAAAATTTGTACAAAACACATTTATGCATTTCTGTAAAAGTCATTTTAGGAAATATTTGATCCCACATAACTGTATCACCTTACCTTAAAATCTTAACCATACAACATCGATGTTGTCTGTTTATAGATTGGCCTTCTACGACAGTCCCGCCATCGTGCGATCTCGCAGCGCCACCCCACTGACGCCAGAAATGTCCCGTATGTTGCCGTACGTGTCGGACAAGACCATCTCCCGTCACCTTGGTTACGCAGGCCGCTCAATGGACCTCGGACACGCCAAGAACTACTACAACCCGGCCAGGTATTAGACTGTGTTAATATTATAGCCACTCCCTTGAGTGGAAATATTTAACTATTAGAATACTAACTGTATTATTTGATAAAACACACCAATTACACAATATTTTAAAAACTTTTATGTTAAGAGACTAAAGAAAACGGTTTCATGATGACCTCATTATTAAGCTCCAGCCGTCCCAAAACAGCACGTGATACTAACTTGATCTGATAAAGGACCAGGCGCGTTTCTCCCATTACGCACTTTACGCACGTGCGTAACCTCCGCTCGAAAAATCGAAAATCTAAAAGTACCAAACACACTAAGAAAGACGAAGCCTTACCCGGGTTAGGAATGATATATTTTATTTCCGTAGTTTCTATGTTATAAAATCCTATTACTACACCAATCAAGTTGAAAAGGTTTAAAATGATTAAACTTATACACGTCAGGATTTTAGTCGTTCATATTTTGCGTCAAGTTCCTTGTTTGTCCGCATTTTAACTGTTATTCATTCGAAAAGAACCGAATGTATTTAAAGTATTATTACAAAGGTTATTTCCCTTGTTATTGTGCGTAATTTCAAAACCGGCCCAGATACGCGCCTGTAAAGGACTTATTGTTGCATTGTACTAACTGGGGTCCATTCGCAACATTACAAGCTTTTACACGTGTTTATTTCTTTATTTTTGCTACAAACGTGTAGAATTCATCCCACCTACGATTTTATATTTTTATTAAAAATCAGTATCGACATCAGACAAAATCAACATTTCTGACAACAACAGATAATATCAATATCAAACGCCAGAATCGATACAGTCGATACAAATAGAATGTTAACATCACCACCCTTTTCGCCAGAAACACGTTGTAGTACTAGTGTTACTATATCAACATATCGTATACCATACTGTTTACCAACATACTGTATACTAACATATCGTATACCAACATGCTGTATAGCAATATCCTTTATACCAACATACTGTATACCAAAATACTGTAAACCAACACAAGGCCTAAATGTCAAGATTACGAATAAAATTTGGATAAATTATAATATAAAGCCCAATCTCCAACTCGCAGCCTGTTGATCAGATTTCGACAAAAGTATAGATACAGATCAGCCAGTTCCCTCTTTGGTCTGGATCTGCACTCCTTGTTACTGAGCAATATGTCCAATGTTACATGTGCATGTAGTTTTTGACAAACAACATTTTGTAATTTTTTATCATAAATTTCTCAAAAAGGCTGCTTATTTATCACCATTATCTCACTATCCCTCCGCCAGAAACACCGTGTACTCTCGCTACACTCCCAACGATTGGGGTTTGTCCAACCAGATGAACTTCAGTCTCTCGGACAAGGAGCGTGCCTTCGGGGAGAGGCTGCGTGCGGACGCCTGGCGGGCAATGAAGGAGACAGACGCTCGAACCCGTAACCGACAAAATGACGTCACCAAGAAACTCGGTATGACACGTGATAAGATAAAATTAGTAACAAGATGTGCTAGGATTGCTTAAATTGACCTCGATTACACGGAAAACATATTTTTTTTTAAAAAGTTAACAGAAATTGTTTAATTTCCTGATTCGATGTGCAGTAGGCCTATTACCTTAATTTATTCGGTATCAGAAATATAAACTACAAATTTCTCCTTTGTTAAATTCTTGACATTGCTAAGTCAATACGAAATTATGCATTAGTTTGTTCCGATCTGAACTTTCCCGAATTCTGAATGTTTTATTGCAGCCAAAAAAAAACAACACTCCCATGTCCGACTGTGGATTCGGATGCTTTCCAGCTTGAAATTCATATTCATATTTCAAATGAACAAATTGATGTGGTTTTCGCTTGTTTTTGGTTATAACTAAATTCCGTAAAACTATATGATCTTCACAAAACAGTCCAAAACAGAAAGTATATGACAAAGTAGACTTGATGTCACAACAGCAACTGACCTGTTGTCCGATGTCAAAATCATAACAAGGCTGTGTTAATGTCTACGTGTAAACATTATGCCGGTCTCATTGTATATAATTACATACAAATTGGATTTACAAAGACTCGGCGGTGCAGTCATACAACTGTCATTGGACTGTCATACAAAAGTTCACATGTTAGACTAATTAAAACATCTCCCATCTTCGCCTTCTAGCATATTTACATCTCCAAAACGACACATATTTTCTCTGGTATAATAGTTAACAACAAAGCTTTAATGAGGCTAAAACAAAGTAACTGCCAGAGATATAATTGCTTTAAGTAAGCAGTAGTTACTTATCAAAACAAGACTCAATGGAAATATTTGGTCACGTGATCTGCTGTCACTCAACTTGAGCCGGTCACATGACCACGACAGTATGCATTTTTTCATGTGTTTTGGACGCCCTTTTCTTTCAGGTGAGAGGGTTCAGGATATAGCATTCTGGAAATCCGAACTTCTCAATGAAATCAACAGTATTGAAACGGAATCGTCTAATTTAGAGGTATCCCGAATATGTAGCCCTTGGTTAAACTACACTTGAGGTCCTCAGTAGCTGTTTAGTTCTGTTTTCCGTTAATTTTCGGACTTTTCCGGATGACAGTCGGTTCTTTCCGGCACACTTGCCGAAAAAGGATGTAATTTAAAATAAAAAAAAAATAAATATTGACATGTTTCAGCTCCTTTCTCATACATGTTCAAAGTTTTATACTACATTTACTTGCTGAAAGAATATTTTGATTTTTTTTAATGTCGCAGTGCAGCTCTGATTAGAATGACTGCCGGAACTGTCCGAAAATTACGGGACCCATCTACTCCTTCCTTCTCGTTCGTCCCGTAACTGCATGAGGCTCCAAATAACTATGAGATCATTGTTTGGCTATAAACTAACGCATCACTGACCAGCCGCTTTCTTGTTGCGCGTTTTCTGATCTTACTTTCCAAGAAATCTGCCGGAACACTTTGGAATTACATTCATTCTATTGTGGGCATTATCATTACACTTTCGGACCATTCGACCAACTTTCTTTAAATGGCTGTTCTATAAAATTGGCCAATATTTCAATAACATTTTTTGCATTGTCCGTATTTTTTTTTTTAAAAGATTAAAAGATTGGTGTAAGTAACATGGTCATAATTGTAGGTCATAATGTAACAGTTCGACATGTCAAACGTAAATATTTGTAACTTTTTAATGATCTTTCAATAGACTTGTAACTTACCGCATGCATATACTTAAAATAAAGTTAAGACGCCATTATCTGTACAGTCCTGTTTTACTTCGAACCGAATACATGATTAGACATATAATTATAAATAGACAATACTAAATGAAGTTCAGACAGGAAAGTGCATTGCTTTATTATATACCGAATTCATACCGTGTGATGATAAAGCGCCTCTTTTTGGAACTAACCAATGACTGACGATTTCATTACTTTAACCAATCGTTGACCAGCATTTGTGTCACGTGATGTGGTCATTTTTTTGCTAATGATGATCTCAGAGTTGTTGATGGGGAGACAGTGCGTAGAACAATGAATCACGTGATTATGCCCCCATCATTATTGTTTTCACCAGGCGAGAGAGTTTACGACATCGCGTTTTGGAAGAGTGAACTTAACCAGGAAATCAACACCTTGGCCACTGAGATTGAAAATCTGAAGGTAATATTACCGACGTGCTTAAAATACTGTGAACACCGATGGAAAAATGGAGAAAAAAGCTGCTTGGTTCTTCTGGTGTTTCTTTCACTCTCTGGCATTTTATGTGGAGCATGAGCCTGCTTTCAACAGCCGAGATTGCACAAAAGATTTAAAATAATAAGTTTTCGCAAGAACAAATATTAACTTTAAATATATTTCAGTATAAAAAACGAACCTGTAAAACGCACATAATATTTATGTGTATAGTTGAAATTCTTTCTGTTTCTGCTTTGTCAGATGTTGAGCTGCATTATGCTAGATAATTGCACTATCAGCTTTGATGTTTTTATATTATGCTTTTATGTAATTATGAGTAAATTTGGCACAAGTACAGTTCCCATAGCCTGCACTTCATGCAATGGAAATATAACGAAGAAAACAACAACAAACGAACAAACAACCAACATGCGTCTAGGATACAATTCTTCTATTGTTTAAATCTAAAATATTTCTCTTTATCTACATTACGTTTTCAATCTTTTACTGGCTGACTGTCCATATTGCAAGCGCAATGGTGGCCATTTTCATTGGACACAATTATTTACGTGTTTAACGCCAATTGTCATATCGCAATTATGTGTGTTTTATTTCATATTATATATATATAAAAGAACACCTGATGCACGTAGATTGCCGACATTGTCACATTTATTCATAAATTCATTTAAATACTCTGTCTTTAACATTGGTGAAGGTTTTTATAATTTGAGTTCTTCAAACTGGACGTAGATATCACACAACCGGTGTTTTAACACACCTTTCTATACACACAGTTCAGTTGTTTGTATCAATATATGGTTTTCCAGCACGTTATATTTCTTTTACAATTTGGTTTACAACTTAAAATAGCAAATGTGTTTTTTCCTGAATCAATTGAATAATTTCACCCTTTGATTGATTTGTCGTTTGTTTCCATGAATGATTGATATTCGCGATGTTTACTTCAAATGCAAATCTGTTTTAACTTGAACTGTTATAAGTAAATTTATTGTGTATTGACCAAACTACTTGTAGAGTAGATTTAAATATATACTTACGTTTAAATCACTTCTTTATTATAGCACAAAGCACACATTAGTGCATTATTATTATTATTATTTTTATTATTATTATTTTGCATGTGCATTTATCAAGACAAACGTCAATAAAGCACGCATTAGCTTCTATGACAAGGGAAACAACTAAAAAGTTACTTTTGAATCTTTATTATCGCCCTTACCTGTTATTTTTTTTGTTAAAGCAATTAATCAGTGCGACAAAGCTGTAGCATTTTTTTAACAAGAGTTAATGTTCCTTAAAAATGTTCATAAATAAAAAGCTTGTAGTTGATGGCATAATCACGTCACGTGTTTGTACCTTGTTCAGGAGTACCGACGCACGTGCGAGAAAGCTCTGTCCGACACCGCCAACCCTCTCCACATCGCTGAGGAGTGTCTCATGCACAGAGAGAAGCGACAGGGTATTGACCTGGTCAATGATGATGTTGAGAAAGCGCTCATAAAGGTAGGTCCGTGGACAAACGTAACTCAGCAGCAAAATCAAATCATTGAGCAAAACCATTGAATGTAATTAAATGGTTACAAATAAGTACTTTTGTTAGAAATGTAACACTTAAATCGTTGTCAATATTTATTTATTTATGTATGTATGTTACAATTTAATGATGATTGTGATGATAGTGGTGGTGATTATGATGATGGCGACGACGCTGCTGCTCCTACTGCTGCTGCTGCTGCTCATGATGATGATGATGATTGTGGTGGTGGTGATGATTATGATGATGACGATGATGATGACGATGATGATTATCATCGAAATCGATTAGGATTGATTCGTTGATAAATTTGTTTATCAACTGATAGACTGACTGGTCACCTGATTGATTGATTGATTGATTGATTGATTGATTGCTTGATTACTATGTCCACAGGAGGTGAACGTGATCAAGAAGTGCCAGATGAAGATGAAGAAGGTCCTTGATAAGGCCGCCGTGCAGCTTAAGTAAGTTTCTCCCCAAAAGCTCTACAGTGATGATACATTGTATATGTACAATGAGGTACATTGGTGAAATGGAAATTGTCTCCCTTTTTAGTTAATATCCCGAGGTATTCCAAACAGTAGGTAGGTCCTTTTAGTTGGATATCTTTGACTTCATCGCTATGTCTTTTGTAGATATTGCAATTACAAACATTGACATATCTTACTTCTGTATAAATATACACTTAAAATCCATTGAAATACTTATAGAGATATGGTATTTAAAAATGGAAATATACGTGTTTGTTGATGATGTAAAACCTGGGTATCACAACAAAGGCAGGAAAGTCAACATACACTCCGAAGAGCACAAGCATAAAAACCGAGTAAAACAAATGATAGGACTTACTTGCATTTAGGGATTATTCAGGGGAGACTATTCACTAATGTCTCTCATTTGTGCTCTCAGTTAACATTTGAAGAAATAGCATACATTTATTATCTACACTACAAAAAAATTGATTACAAAAATATTTTAGACGTAACGTTTGTGAGAAGTAGCTAAGCACCGTACTAGAGAATACTCTCCTAATGACCATATAAAAAAGCGGAAGTCGCAACCCGCATATATAACTAGATGCGCCAGGTAAAACAAAATAGCATACGAGGGAAGGAAGGACGCGAGGGCCATACTTGGTTTCAAGCTAAAGTAAGTTATAAATTTATGAAAGAAAAATCATTCTGACATACAAATGACAAAATTTACCCTAATAATTAGGCGTGCAACTCTAATACCAAGCCATGTGGTGAAGTTTTTTTTTATAAAAAGAAATGCTTTAAAGGAATGCACCATCTGTGTTACAGGATGAACCGTGCAGCCCAGCACGCCCTGGAGATTGACGCCAAGGACAAACATCACGCCCAAGGACTCGACGACCGTATGCAGTCGCTCCGCAACGGCTCGGCCGGTATCGGGTATTATCCAGGCATCGAGAGCATCGATAACACGTACGTACTGCTCTCTAGCCGCCATTGCTGTCAGTGCTTACATACTTCTAGACCATGAATCAATGTAGTCCTAAACCACATACTGATTAAAATGTTTTATTGGGAGTCAGTCACATAACAGTCTGTTTCTTACAACATGTCTTTTATAAACGTTTTGTTATAAGGTAAATGTTACAATAAAATGCATCAATATTTATTAAGTGACCAACATTCCTTCTGCACATACAGATGCATATATAACGTGAAACAAGTCACCAATATTACCTGTGAGATTACTTGCATTTAATGCATGTACACATTGCCTAATTATCGAATTTTTTTCTATCTTAGTGCGCCATAACAAATAGCGTCACGCGAATTTTATAACGTCAAGCGGAGTTTTAACATGTCGTTTGATCACTTATACAGAATCACAATCCCAGAGTCGTGGGCCCGATACACACAGGAGAATATTGCCCGTTCACAGAAGGAGCGAGCGTCGTCCGAGAGACTGCGGGGTGAGATTGACAGCGTCCTCCGCGCATGCGCCAACGACATGTGGAACATGTTCAACACTGTCAATAACGCTTTCAATGCGAGAATCCGCGAGACTACTGATGCTAGGAACAGACTCCAGGCTCATCTGCAGAGAGTAAGACGAAACTCCTTAAGATTGCGTGTCATTTGTTTTTCAAATACAGATTAATTGTAATAACATACTATTTCAGTGGCAACCTTTAAACTTTAACTATTAAACGTGCATCATGTTAAAAGTCGCGAAATATTGCTTTAGAGGGTAAAAACACGACACTGACGAATTTTGGACGATTTTTGTAAAGTGACTTCCTATACAAAATTACAGGGTTTCAATATAATTTACAAAACATTCATTTTTTAAAGGCAGTGTACATTTTATTTCCTTATTTATTATATGCTAAAAGCTTCACAAGAAACATTAATAGATTATCCCTGGACTATTTTGTTCACTGTTGTATTAATGCGCTGCTTAAATCGCATTCCCGTCGGGTTTCAGACGATGGCTGAGATCTTCGACATGGAGAAGAACATTCAGCTGCTAAGAAAGGCCATCCAGGACAAGGAACACCCCATGAAGGTGTCACAGTCACGTCTGGACGAACGAACACGCCGCATCAACGTCGAGTTGTGTAACGACCCAGTCATGAAATCGTAGGTTTTGTTTATTATGTTTGCCTAAAGCTGGATGTTTAGAAAAGTTATATATACCCATATCATCGTATAAACTTACTTAATGTCTGTCATTGGCAGGACTTTCTCCTAATCATAGGTTTGCATGTGTACACTCAGCTCAAATTGTTCAATTTCAATTTCCACTCGTTGTTGTTTACAGCTAGTGGACTTAACGTGTTTTCAGCAGCAAACCGAGGTATTTCTAAGCACAAACCTCACATTCTGGGTCTATATCTAACAGATTTTTATAGCATAAAACGTAGGGTAAGTGGGAGCCAAATCCACTACCCACAGTTAACGTGTATTATAAATAGGCTAGAATAACTTGAAACCAAGGGTTGTAGGTTAAACTCCCAGGAAGGCCATTTTTTCTGTCTCTGTCTTTTTACTTCATACTACTAATTATGTGTCATTACCATCCAATTATGAAAGAAAATTGTGATTGGTTTACTTTAACAGACATTCATTAGATAAATCATAATAACTTAGACAACAAGTATGCTAGCTGATATATTCAAAGTCCAAATTACTGGTAAAAATTCTTAAACATTTAGAAAGACCAACTAAATACTAAAAAGAAAACTGTGGTATACTTGAACTTGTCATCGAGATTAAAAAAAAAAACTTAGCAGGAAAATGATAAAATCGTCAAAAATTGGTTGGGTAGGGTGAGAATTTATATATCTTTCAGAGCTGTTAAGTAAAAGAAATATATATTTAAACATATTTGCTTTGTTTGGTTTCTGTTTTGTTTCTAATAATACTAAAAATTCTGTTTTCGTAAGGAGGGTATTACATAAAACTTGGGAGTTTCCTATTTTCCAAAATAAGATTGTTTAATATCTGAGGTTTGTCAAAGAAATGTACCTAAATCAAAAACATGCTATATATGGTTTACATTTTGCACACACTTTTCATCTAAAACATATCACAAGATAACTGATGATGTTTAAATATCCATGATGTTACTTTGGCTTCCTCCGAGGAGAAGAAACACATAATATAATGATTAAAAATGTTGTATAGTCATGCTAGTTTTAACAGTATGCATCAATACAAACACAACACTACATAGTGTCCTCCAATCTCTTATCTCCTATGTTTCTCCCTTGTACAGACTCCAGCGTGAGGTGAGCGAGATCCGTGAGTCAGTTCGAATCCTGAAGGAGCGTCTAAAGGCCTCTGAGCTGAGCTTGGCCCGCCTCATGAAGACCAAGTCAACACTGGAGCATGACATCAGTGTCAAGGAAAACAGTCTTAGGATCGACTCCCAGTACTGTATGGGCATGCGCAAAGGATTTCCCATGGATCCTAAAGTAGGCCCCATCTTCCAGATGCCCACCTGCTAGTTAAACATACAACATCGTGCTGTTGACGATTTTTGTTATATTTTTTTTCTTTCTATAAATATTACTTATTTTCTACAAATTGGACGTGATTTATTTCAGAAAAGTGATCATAGTGTCCTTATTTTTGTTAAATATGAAACAGTTTAAATCAAAAGATAATGTAATTTTTCATTTATACACCATTTGAAGATCTATGTACTGAATTGAATGATTATATAGATATAAAAACATTTTTCTTTCACCCTGTTTTAAGTTGTTGTTTGAGTTGTACAAGTGTGTACATTCCGTGAAATCAATGGATGGCGGGGCGACACTTTTCTGCTTGTTAATATTTTCATTATTTAGTCTAAATGATGGCGATTTCACTGACTGTACGGAAAGGTGTTAAATTTTTATCTTTTTTTTAAAAATTTATTACTATTTTGAAAGAAACGAGTAAAGCTAAATGTATCAGAAGACATAATTGTGAAAAAATCATGTATGTTTAGCTACCATACATAAATTTTAGATTTTATAGTATTACGTCACTTGATCAAGATATTAAGATTAAAAATATAATAAATGATTTTTATCAAAAGATAACGAGTACGACCTAATTATAAAACTTATTTAATTGAGATGTCGTTTTGTACAGATCATACATTTCACGATAACTTCTGACATTTCTGTTTGTCTAAACTGCCATCTTCCGGACACTACCTAGTTTGTTTTTAGTTCTTGGTTTAAGAACGCTGTAAAAATGTTGTGTTTTTTCTTTCTGTTTTCGAAGTCTTTTATATCTTTTCTCGTTTTCCAGAGGTTAAAATATAGTTATCTCCCTTCGCTTACTTAGTGAGCATAAATGCTGCGGTAAAAACTTGCTAGAAGACTTACCTACCTTTCTCTCTCTTTTGTTTCTTCTATGAGTTTTCCCAAACTTCGTGTGATATTTTTTTGTATACTTATTTTTATTATTATATATTTTGGTATGGGTGACATAACACTCATGATAATTTCAGTATTATTTGTTTTTTTCTCGTCCTCTTTGAAACACAAATGTTTACATGTCGAAGTGTGTTGTGGTAGTTATGTTGTGTTTATTATTATTTATTTAATTCAGGCCGTAAAACTAGTATAATGTCATGTACTTAAATCCATATGCCTCATTCCGTAGAGATCATGTGATCTAACAAGTCACGTGATATTTTAGAGTAGTTTTTTTTCTTCTAGGTGAGATACGATATACTTCGATTGTTTTGATTCTACGGTTGTATAAATGTGTATTTCGATTTCTATCGCAAAGGAAGCTGCCATTTCTTTTGCATACATTTTACAACGACTATAACTAATGACACCAATACTATTTAAATAATTAATATGAAGTCTTAGATACCAGCAGTTATATTAGAATTCGGCTTATGCAAACTTTCCAAAATTTCAAAAGTGTTGTCTTTAAGGTGGCACAACTGGTTTGATATGCTAACGGCGGTTACGTTTTTATCAGTATTATTTCTCCGATATAGTATTATTTTCCCTCTCCTGTTGATTACATATTGCTCAATAGGCGAGCGTGTCTTGCCAACTGCAACCTAAACACATCTGTGATAGTTAGTATTTAAATGTAAAATGCTGCGTTCCGGATATCGTCGATGCATCTCATTGCGCATGTGCGTCACTTTAACGTTTCCGGTACTAGTTTTCTCTCGTATGTGTTATTGTTTGAATGACTATATGCATAGAACCACGTACATTAAGCTTATGTTGTTTGCACAATAAAATTATTATCAAACATGTTGTTGTGGTGTTTTATTCCCTACAGTTCTGTTTCAAGATGTAAAATTACCTTGCATTAAGTCTTAAAGGCGTCTTAGGCAATAATGTGTACCAACAACAAGAAAAGATATAAATAATAACATCACTTTCAATTCGAGAAAATTAGTCGTGCCCCAAAACACGCTCACAAATATCCACACATTCATGCACCCACCCACTCACACACGCGCACGAACACAACCGCGCACAATCACGCGGAACGCTCCCATACAAGCGCTTCAGGCACCAACATACACAAGAACAACATAAATAAAACTTTCACATGTTAGTTAATTTGCATTCAAATCTCTGTCTTCCTTGTTAAAATGTTGTTTCATCAAGGTCAAGAATAAAGGCTTCTGATTTTGTTATGGAATCAAATATACAACAAATAAAAACAAAACCTCATACGAATTTTATTAATGAAATATATTACATCCTTTTTTAATAATTTTATGAAAGTGTAAAAGTGTAGGTACAGATTGAAGTATTTGCAAATG
Source organism: Sinonovacula constricta (assembly GCA_007844125.1). Classification (NCBI taxonomy): domain Eukaryota; kingdom Metazoa; phylum Mollusca; class Bivalvia; order Cardiida; family Solecurtidae; genus Sinonovacula; species Sinonovacula constricta. Next base: position 49,215,586 of record CM017568.1, on the reverse strand, counting down.
TAAACAATGTTTGTAACTATCTGTGGAAAACATCTACCAAACACTTTTTGAAGTTGCTCATGATAATACTTATTTCTTGTGACATGAAAAAAAAACTGTGGCGTGATATGTGACTTGATACGATGGTTCGACGGTGATATATGACGTGATACGATAGTGTGACGTGATATGTGACGTGATACGATGGTTCGACTGTGATATATGACGTGATACGATAGTGTGACATGATATGTGACGTGATACGATCGTATGACCTGATGCGATGGATAATATTTTAACTGCATCGTACACTAGCAATGGATAACGACATCGAACACATATTTAAAGTAGCAACCGACGCCTTGAGCAAAACACAAAAGCAAATAAAATGCAATCAAGATATGGAAAACTTGAATAGGTCTTTTCCAGATCTGTCTATTGATGCGCTAGATTTGTCTAGAACTTATCTAGCAGCAACAACATTAATAAAGGGTTTGAGTAGATGGTAATTCTATTTTCTTAATACACATAGCTGGTCTTTCTCAGAGCCAGCACTCAAAATGCTTATATATCCTAATACAAGAAAACCGTTGATGTGAAGCTTCAAAAGCGACGCAAACTATTAAAACAAATTTAAAAGAAAGTGTGAGATACATTTTTTAAACTATATTAAACGTGTTATCCTACAGTTTTCTTTATTCAAATACATGTAGATAAATAAATTAAAATAATATAAACAGATCTCCATGTACCGCATTATGACCCGTATTTTACCAGTGTTATGAAAGTCTATAACATTAACTATCCCCACGTGCAAATTTCAGTGAGCATTCCATATATAAGCGCGTCGCCAACAAAGGCATGAATGAACTTACTATATTAACCGGATTATTCAATTATTAAACTTCAACTTTTGAGTAACTACATGTATAGGCTATAATCTCAATCTAAGAGTACATTTAGGCAGATGAAGTTTTGCGTCTGGATTGTAAGTGAAGTCATCTCCATTGCATCTCCATCTCCAGTATATAGATATAAAATATGATAACCAATGGCACGCGAGTTTTACGATTGACATTTATTCGACTAGTGGGGACAAAACATACAAATATTACAATGACTGTACAATTGGACAGGACTCGTACCCAATATCCACAAGCACACACGGTGCTTGTATTAAATATAAGCGAGAATATAAGTGAGCAATATTACAGTATGGTAATATATGATATAGGGTAGATTGTATGGTTTAGAAAGTGTCATGCGCGCACATTCGAAGAAGTTATACAATGGCTGTACGTGGATACATGTGCCATGTATATTGTGAGTGCATGACAGCAATGAGGTATGTGTGTGAATGTGTGATAGCGGTGTGTGTGTGAATGTGTGATAACGGTGGGGTGTGTAAATGCGTAATGGCGATGGGGTGTACGAAATTGTGATAGCAGTGGGATGTGTAAGTGTGTGATAGCAGAGGAATGTGTGAATGTGGGATAGCAATGTGGGGTGTGAAAATGGGTGATAACAGTGGGGTGTGCAAATGTGCGATAGTAATGTGGTATGTGAATGTGTGATAGCAATGTGATGTGTGAATGCGTAATGGCGATGGGTGTGTGAATGTGTGATAGCAATGTGATGTGTGAATGCGTGATAGCAGTTGGGTGTGTGAATGTGTGATAGCAATGTGATGTGTGAATGCGTGATAGCAGCTGGGTGTGTGAATGTGTGATAGCAATGTGATGTGTGAATGCGTGATAGCAGTGGGATAAGTGAATATGTGATAGTTATGTAGTGTGTGAACGTGGGATAGTTAGCATTTATGAATAAGTGATGGGAGTATAGGTCATATGCCATAATTGAAATGTATGGATTCATGGTAGAAGGGCGGTAAATAAAATAATTGCGGTGTGTTGATGTATGGATGATGTGTGATTTGTAAAAAAGGAATATTATTGTAGTGTGAGAATTATTGGAATAAGCTATGATATGTGATGAAGTAAGTGAAGTTTGGTTTGTGAATAAGTAATAGATTTACCGTACATCAATTGGGATAAGATTGAGATATTTAAATGAGTGGTAGAATTTATTAATGAACTATTTATTTACGATATGTGAATAAATAGGGGGGGGGGGCATAATTAAACAGACAGTGGCGTTCTGACGTAGTGATCGATTTAAACAACTTGCGTGTAAATCTTGTTACATTTCTGGACATAGAACAGATATGAGTGTTCTATTTAATGTTTGTTATTCTTTGTGACCATCTCCATACATGTGCCCAGGGAGTTGCTCCGGATGCATGGTACAAACATATCGCCGATTAGAGTCTCTCTATGCGTCGTACCTGTCATAGGAAAGTACAAATCAATTTGTCTGTAATCAAACTGATAAAATTATTCAGATACTGTTTTTGTGATAATTTGTAGGCCGATTAAGGGGCATCAATAGTACCACTACCCGTCCTTCCGTCTATGCGACCGGTCGCAATAGCTAATGTGGTAGAGCGTCGGCTTGTGGATCGAGAGGTCACAGGTTCAAACCCTGGTTGGGTCAAACCAAAGACTTTAAAGTTGATAGTAGTGGCTTCCCTCCTAACGCTCGGGGCTAAGAGGACAGCATTACGCCTGACTCGTCAGTGTCAGTATAATGGACCGGCCGGGTTCAGTCCCTGGACACCTTCAAATCGCCCATGTGCTATAGTGATAGAAATGCCGGCAAATCCCAATGCCAATCCCGTCTGTGCGTGTGTGCGTTCGTCTGTCGGTGGGCTTTTCGTTTTTTATCAGGTACATTTGGCAGACTAAAGGATTCAATTTATCTTTGGTTTGAAAGTACAGACAATTCAAAATAAAAGACAACTTCGATTTTAGTTACTAGCCACTTAATATCATGGTTATGTTATTATGGCTCATTTTTCTCGTAGTCCCATGTAATTAAGTTTAATATGACTTATTACGGATTTAAATTATATTTGCTTTATAGTGTATGATATCAAAACACAGGTCAAGTTTGAATGTTGCTTACTATACCCTGGTTATGTTATTGCCCTTTCTTGCGATAATTTAAACCAAAGAGCTATCTCATGCCCTGCGGACACACAGCAGTCTTAGACAGTTCACTAGTCTATTAGAATAACGATATAAGCCACAGAGACGTTTTATAGATTTGCATACACAATTATTCAAGATATTTAGATTCGTGTCTTAAGTATCAAATTAAACATTTACAGAAGTTTGTGAAAGATCGATTGTCCTGGGACTGGAACAAATTACATATACAGGACCAACTCCAACGAAAAAGGCAAAGTAAGGAATAGAGATTATGAACTGATGGTAATATAGTTTGACGTATGCTTGAGGTTAATTCTTGAAAAGCGCACAGTTTAAAAGTTTTGTAAAACAATTAATTTTCGACAATGATAATACGCAAATACTTGAGTATTGATGTTCACTAGACGTTACATATATAAAATAACGACATTATGACAATTAAGCGTGTCTACATGGCGCATAATACGTTCTGCAGCTCATGTTCTGTTAAATCCTTGCGCCGCCATCGTCGGACACCCATTCCGTTACCCTCCACTCAACGCCCGTCGGATATTTAGTTCACTTCTCGCCGTTTCTGGTAATGATATTTCATTGGTCGCTTCATAATCCGATAAAGATTTCAGTCCAATCATAAAGTTTGTTTCATTCGATTGTGGCAATGGGCGCAGCCATTGTTATACTTCTAGTCTCCACGCTGAAGAGTATGGATTTTGTAAGCAGTATTATGATTGGCCAATTCTTGTTCTATTCAGCTTGATAAGACGACAGAAAATTACCAGTAAACCCAGGGTCGACAAATGTAGTAAGACGGGGTGGTTGAATAATCGTAGGTATCAGACGATGTTGCGCCGCATATCGAACCAAACAATGTAGTGTTAATGACTGCCTATACATGGCGAACATTCCAGGATGTGTAGTTAGGACAGTAGCTCTGTTAGTGTCTTGCAAACAACAAAGACGAGTTGAAACCTATTGCAACGTTACAGAGACTCACAACCTTTAAATAAAACGCACTTAAAGGACAGCATGCTCGCATATAACCTCTTATTAGTGGTGCTAATTTTCAGTGTTATTTATTTACGTTTGGACTTTGTAAGCACAAATACAATTAATAGCCAGCAAAAGTTAAAACACCTTATCAACGTAGTCAGCCTATTGTATCGTGGGTGCTTAAGTTCCGTCCGTGGAGCCTATATGTAGGTGACAATTATAGTAATTACATGTACATGTATATGTATCGTAGTGAAGCGTCTATGTTAAATGGTTCAAGTCAGGCGCGTATCTGGGATGTTTTTGAAGTTACGCACAATTACAATGAAATAACCTTTGTAGTAATACTTTTGAATCTATTTTCTAATGATTAACAGGTAAAATGCGACACGCGAGGAACTTAATGCAATATATGAACGACTAAAATCCTGATGTGTATAAGTTTAATCATATTAAACCTTTTCAACTTGGTTGGTGTGGTAATAAGATTTAATAACATAGAAACTACGGAAGAAAAATATATCATTCCTAACCCGAGTAAGGCATCGACTTTCTTAGTGTTTTTCCAATTTTAGGTAATTTTAGATTTTCGATTTTTCGAACGGAGGTTACGCACGTGCGTAAAGTGCGTAATGGCAGAAACGCGCCTGGTTCAAGTTGTTAAACCAAATACAGACTTAAATATCGTGTGGAGGTTTTTATTCAGCGCAATAAGTCCAAATATAATGATGTTATATGTTGTTAAACTGCCTAAATATGATCAAAAAAAAAAGGAAAACCCGACGATGTGTTACTGAAAATTCCGGAGATACTTCGAAGTTTTATACAGCGTACACAATACTTTTCTTTAGAGATTTCTTATGATTTGCTGTGTGCCGATAGTTATCTGTTGATATAATCTTTCAGCACCAGTTATCGCTGGAAATCGCTATATTTATGCAAGCTCTCCGTGGAAAAACAACGATCAGATCTCACCTATGACGGCCACATTGTCGCCCAGAAGGGTGTCCGATATGTCAATGCCATTCTCACGAAGCAAGTGCACAAGTTGGCCCACTGTTCTCTGTAACATAAACAACACTGTAGAGGTAAACAACATGATACAGATACGAAAATAACATAAACATCATAGGCAGATTCGTATTCAACATAATAAAGATGAAGTCAAAAACATATACAAATACTTAAACAACATAATATAGATACGTTAACAACAATATGCAACATATATAGCGGCGTTCTTAACATAAATTATATTAGTCAACAACAAAACACTGGTACGTAAACAAAATAATGCTGATACGAAATGAACCTGCTTGTATAGATAATAATACAAGTACATGTATGATTATAATACAGACACGTAGGCCGCACAATACAGATAGAGTATACGTAAACATCAGAAACAGATATGCAAACTTAATTTTTTCAGATACATAAACAACATAATACAGATATGTAAAGATAAGATACAGTACGAAAGACAAAAAACATTTTATTTAAAAAAGTGATCAAAATAAAAAGGAAATCAAATGGCATTGTCGGTCGTATGCAATTCTTTCCGCCATCACACCCTCGAATTTTAAGGACCCTTTTTTCCTCTGTCAGTCTGGCCATAGAAGTTAATGATATGAGTGAAGTTATTTGCAAGTATAGGCACGCCGCAGATTCTTAACAATATGGTGATCTCCAGCCAGTAGGATGGCTGAGGAAGAGTCAAGGCGAATCTGCCGGCAGTACGATTTAAGCAACCACTACACACCCCTGCCACCAACCCCCGCATCCCCGCTCACCTGAGCATGTTCCAACTGGTCCTCTAGTCGAGCGACATCTTGCTGTAAGCTCTTATTCTTTCTGTACATCAGCTTCTGGATGAACGTGTAGTTGTCCTTCACAACTATAACTAAACCTGTAATAAAAAAAAAACACAGTAAATGCCGTTTGATGTTGTTTGTTTTGTTTTTGAAATACACCGCAGCGACCAATTATGATTATTATAGCAACGTCCAGCTTTTTTGGTGGAGGAAAACCCTAGACACATGTCCAGGTAGAACCACCGGCGCTCCGCTTAAAGACCCTCTCATATTAGGTCCTTCTACCCGAACGGGACTCCAACCCACGCAATGATAGGCTAAGCAGTCAGAGGAGTTACAAATCGGCGACTCTACCACTGCGCCACGGGCGCCCCGCAAAATGCAGTTTGAGCAGGCAAACAAAAGACAGCATAATAAGTTCGGTAAATGGTATTCAAATTGTAGACAAGTATTTATTACATGAGCGTACATGGGCAATTCGAGGGCATGTAGTACTTTGTTATATGGTTTACCTATCTATTGTCTACTGCTTTTATGGACGACAAAACCCTTTAGAAACATCACAATCACTGTGCATACTTTACATGAAATAGAAGCAAAACCAGAAGATTTGAAGATTTTTGCGGAAAACACACACCGAATATTTTACATGATAGTCCACAATCGGAACACCTCGGATAATTCAGGAATCATTTCTCTGATGTCTCGGCCATTTCCCTAAGTGGGACTTCTTTTGTGACAGACGTCAAAACAAAGATGGAAGCTCGGATGACAGCTCACTATAGTACGATGCCAGTTAAACTTCAATTTGTGGCTGCTTCAAATTTAAATCATCAAAGTTTTATTTACAAAGTGCAGCAAACAAAACAGCTGCCAAACGACGTCATTGTTAATGTTTTGTGCAAACTACATATTAGGCATATTCTTTAACAAAACTGCAAGTTTCATTACACCAGATACATCCGAGGGATGATTGTCCCGAGGACGGAATTACCCGAGGAATTCCGATTGGGTAGTCCATTACCTGTCCCATGGAGACGAAGTATTTACGTAAGTAATGTAATAAGCATACACTGCGACTGGCGCGATGTTCTATAAAGCTTTCAACACCAACCTGGATTTTTGTTTTAACGGGCTTGTTTGGCGCTTATCATTTTTTTTATTTAAATGAAAGAGAGGCGGAGTCTAAAAAGAAGAGTCAGTCGCTGTTGTTTTGGATAGTCATCTGTACAATGTACAAATTGTTTAGAACTGTTTTGTATCAATTTAATTCTTTCACAAAGGTTGATTGGTCTAACAGTTGCATCACTAGTATATTGGATTAGTTCGTCTGTACTAGCAGCCGACAAACATTGGCAGGAAGCTATGTGAATGGTTCAAATACAGGTTTACATTTATATACCCGAGAGTAATAAACATATCTAGGATAAAATTCTGCTTTATGAAATTGAAATTATCGTCGACCTGAGATTTAACAGACGTACTCAGTCCACCGGAGTTGTGCGTCCTACCTGTGGAATGTCACACAATTCTAGCAAGATTGTGTTTTAGCTTGGATGGGAATTGCATTGTAGCAAGGCTGTCATATGAAAACTTGGGCATCTTTTCAACAACTTGTAATCGTGAGGCAAATGTGGGACTTATTTTATGTCGTGTAGCTATCGTAATTTAAGAAACAAAATTTCAAACAATCTTACAATAATCGCAAGTCTCTCTTGCGACTATAGCTTGGAAATGCTACAAGATATCTTACGGCAGTCGCGCGACAATCATTAACGTTTCCAAGTTGTCGCTTTACTGTTGCGAGATTCGGGAAATGTTGCGGGGCATTTTACAGTGTCGCTTACTGTTACTGGGAGAATTATTGCCGCAACTTACTGTTAAGGATGCGGACGACACGCCATGGGACCATGAGAGCTAGAATGAAGACTGTAGACTCGGCCGGGTACTGAGTCAGGCCGCCGATAAACCGCAGATCGATGATAAATGATACTAGCACCACGACACTGTCGAATACCTGCACAGAGATCAATTAATCATTAAGTAAATAATTAGAACGTTTTGATAATTTTTAATTTAAACATTTATGTAATGAATAAGATTTGCCAGTCACGGAAAATTATTTTTCAACAATAAGCTATTAAATCGATGGTGTTATTAAAACATTTCACCTTAAAAGTAGTTACTGACAATTTGCCTGTATCACATACTTGTAACAACATCTAACCTCTGCTTTGGTGAAATTTTGGCATGATCTCTAAATACACTCGTACTAAGGAGAGACGATTTGATCACTGATTGTACTTAAATTGTTGGACAGTACAAATCAAGAAACAAGAAAAGTCGTAGATGCGAAGCATCTAAGGCGACGCAAAATGTTGTAATGAGATGTAAAGGGGATTAAAGCAATATGGGAACAAGTCAAAAGACACTAGAAAAGTAAATGAATTTTATTTGAAAGTTTACAATATACTATTATTTTTCGAGAAAAAGCATGTATAACTTATATTCCTGAGACCATAGAAATGTTTAAAACAAAATGAAAAGCAAAAACCTAGACCATATTAAAGGCTTTCTAAAGATGTTGCATATGAAGAAAAAAAGGGCAAAATTATTATAACTAACTATAAAACTAGCACAAGCAGAAAATGCACATGGGCAGCAGCCTCGCATTATACAAATACGCATTGTTCAGATAATACTTTTTCTCGAACGTAGTATGTGTTTTTCAGTATCTTATTGTTTATTTTCAAAGTTATTTGAAAGTTACAGATACGCACGAATAAATATAAAAATAAAAACATAAAACAGAACACCTTTTACCGAATTAGGACCTGTATTGATCAGGTTTAGAAAGTCCGCAAGACAAACTTTCCCCATGTGCAAATTTTAGTGAGCATTCCATAACATAGGCGTCGCGCTCCAGCGAGTCGCCAATAAATCAACCTGAATGTTAGTAAATTCAAAATCTATATAAAAAAAACACGATTGTGATTTCTGCTAAAAATAGACATGAACGTTTGAGCGGATTGGCCGGATGACGATATAAAATGACTTTAAAAGTAAGAGGTCGCGTGTTGTTTTTTTTTAGTTTAAAAAATCTCTGCAGCGTGGTTCAGATAGACAATACCTTTTAACAATGATGAGCACAAGTGTATGCTTTACCGTTTTCACAGATTTAAGGCATCAATGAACAGCATTTTGTAGAAACTTTTCAGGTGATTTATTTGATTTTTTGAAAAAAAAAGTTTGGTTCAAACTGTCGGATATCACCTTTAATTGTACAATTTAACATAGATGCTTTTTTCGATGGAAACTTGGCGAAATGATATGTTTATGACAATTATATTTTAAAATATTATTTTTTTAAATTATGTTTTACTTATTTTTTTATGTATTTTAGTGTTATAACACATGAATGGTTGACACCTTTGATTGGTGCATTGTTTCAGAGCTCAAACCTAACTATCTAAGCAGTATGATGGTATTTCAAATGAGGCCGTCAACGTAAGGCTGGTATTTCGATAATTACACGAAACGGGAATTCATGTAAGCATGTAGGTTGCCATGTTGTCGTTATTGTAGACAAGGACCCATGGAAGTTCTACCGTGTACCATGCTACATGTACAGTACTGTATGGAAGCTGTTGAGTGCTTAACTTTTCTTTTACAAGTCATAGTATTTAGAATTACTACCGTATTTTACTCTTTACGTTGAAATATACATTCCCATTTGTTTTCGCCTTCGAAAGCAGTAGCAAAAAAAAGTAAACGATCAATGATACAAGTATTTAAATAAAGCAGTTGAAAAACACCCTAGGATGCTCTGCAAATATTTGTTCAGAACTCATACCTGCAATTTGTGGTGTAAGAAGCCAACCCCCTGGCAAAACATGTTAGCAAATGTCTGAAACGAAAAAGAAAACGTTTTACTGGTAATATCGTACCATGGGCAGTCTAAAATTCATCGATAAAGGAATTTTATCGGGTCTATGTCATCAATTGAAACATGTTTTTTTTACCATAACCACAGACAGTAGTGTTAAACCCACATATCACTGACATTTTAATGGTTGTCTCCGACAGTTTAGACCAAATTTTTTTTTTCAAATAACCAAATAAATTATTGGCTATGTCAAAAGAGGGATTATGGATTTACCGGCATTTTGGCTGATACTGTGCAGCGACATTTCCATCATTATAGCACAGGGGCACTTATGAGGTGCCCAGGGACTGAACCCGGTCGGTCCATTATACTGACACCGACGAGTCAGGCGTAATCCTGTCCCCTAAGCCCCGAGCATTAGGAGGGAAGCCACTTCTACCAACATTAAAGTCTTTGGTTTGACCCGGCCGGGGTTCGAACCCACGACCTCCCGATCCGCAAGCCGACGCTAACTAAAAAAAATCCCGGGAAATGTTATTTATTGGTGTCCTGCGTCCATGTGAAAAGGGAAGCATAACACCCGCCTTGTCATTACAGACATCTTTTCATCCAAGACAAGCTGCACAGGAAGCTATATAAAAACTAAAAACACCACGTGACCACTTACTTTTCAGAACACATTGCATGATCATCCGGGTAATCAGATATAATGTCGAAATATATTTTAACAAAAATCTCCATTGTGCTTATTTTTGAATTTGGAAGTAATGAACTTGTAAAGCGAGATATTTCAAGTACTGTCTAACAATTAAGGTAATGATAAAACAGCATTAGCTTAAACTAAAGATCAAGTTTATGCAACAATCATGCAACAATAATGCAAATGTTTCCCAGAACATAAATAAGAAAATATTTTCACATGTATTAGATGTAGGCTAGCTGTCGGATACCACCTAAATAGTGGATTGTACTAGTTTGATATATCCGATAATTTGACACATCCGAATTTGAATTAAGCGGGGTCGAACTATATAGAAACTATAGGAAAAAAAACGGGACCGTAGAAAACAGTTTGACATAACCGGAAATTTGAGATAACCGATTTTGAGATAACGAGAGTTGACTGTACTTACAATTACGTACTTGTAATAACATTGTTACGGTTAGATACCACGTAATAAGTTGGTTATATATTCTAAAACAATCGCAAAAGGTTGGAAACAAATTGCACCATGGCCCAATTACGAGTGACCCCCAATAATCACCCATGGGCAAAAGAGATGCTTATTGTCGATTAGAAAACCCCGATGAGTACTTTAATCGGTAATCCCATCATTTCAATCAAATATATACATCCAGTAAAGGTGGGTCAGTCTATTATGTGTCTAAGAGTTTTGCTTTGTTTTAATGCTACATTGTTGCTGCTTTCTTTTGACGCCAAACGATTTAGATTACCTTCAAAATAAGAGATCTAATGCCAAAACATAGAAAAATCTTGTTATTTAAGAGAAAAAGTCTCCGTCACATTTTTCACTTTCGACCGGTACGTAGGGTAACCATACTTTATACTGCATTATTACCGGTACAGCATTTAATTAACACGTACGTAAAGCACCAGTAATCCCAGGATAGTGATGCTGGCTTTATGCAGACTATGAGACACCGTCTCCTCGATACTCGTTGACCTGTCGTCCAGGAACTCGGGATCGTCACGCTCCTCAAACGACTCGGAACTTGCATAGATGACGCTTATGTTGGAAACTTCCACATCACTGGCGTTAATATTGACTGGACTATAAGCATCTGTTGTGGCGTAGGCGATCTGCAAAATATGTAAGGTGGTATCCGACGGTTGTTCTTTACCAAATATATGTACACACACACACACACACACACACACACACACGCACGCACGCACGCACGCACGCACGCACGCACGCGCGCGTATATATATGTCTGACCCCTTTTTGGGTATACATGAATGTGCATAATTTCTGCAGACAGTCGTGAGATTTTTGTCTAAGCAAAGACAATTTTAAGATGGTATAACTCGTTAAAAAAACTCAAAAAGTCTTTTTAAAACCTTTGAATAACCACGATTGGGATTCCTACTAAAGATAAACATCGACGTCAGAGCGGATGGCCCGGTCGATAATATGAGGTTATCTAAAATAAATTTGGTCACGTGGTTTTCTTAGTTTAAAAAGTAGATAAAAGTGTAGCGTGACTCAGATAGGAAAAACATGCTTATAATGTCGAATGTGGAATTATGCTTCACTCTTCACATAGGTGTTGGACATCAACACACAGCATTTTGCGGAAACTCTTCATGTAACCATATTGTTTTGTTTGATTGGAGAAAATGGTCAAAATTGTCGCATGTAAAAGCGTGATACTGCCATATTTGTAACATTTAAACGTTGTTTTTCTTCTTGCTTGTCTGAAACCCACGACTATTTCATAAAACACACACAAATACATTGCCAAACAACTGCGAGTTCCTGTTGTTACCTGCTAAATTGCTTCTCCATTTAAACCGTTATTCTGTATTAAATCCGCTCTACAAAGCTATGGAAGATTATTAAGGCATATATTTCATTGTATGTTTAATTAACTATTTAGTGTTGTGCGTCTGAATTTTTGCATAGAAGCAAAAACTGATTTATGTAAATTGTAAATGGTTGATGGTTTATGTATAATGAATCTTGTCAGTTAAAGTAAATTGCTAATTATTACATATTAGTAAGAAAACACATGTATGTAATTGCATTGCAATTATTGGTTAGTTATAGTTTTCTCGATAGTTTGTATTTAACCCTAAGTGCTTAACTGCTTTGTCTTATGCATACTGTACTGTATAGATCTTTATATGCCCTCATTTTGAAAGTATGTTTTTGTTTGTTTGTTTTTATATGCAAAAACAAATAAGTATTATTTCTGTTTAGTGTTTGTTAAAAAACAGGTATCATAATTCGTGTTTCCGTATTTTGTTAGCTGGGTCCATTTTCTTTTAGTTGAAGACCGACAACTTTGGACTACGTGGTTCAAAAACAACTGCTCCCCAGAATCGTAGGAAGGGACATGTAACTCCAGCCTACTGCTGGAACTCTTCTTAATACTAAAAATATATATCTCATTTCTTAACGTCACGACCTACCACATTGTCTTACCAGGTTTTCCGCCACAAGACCGGAAGTAGAGTTTCCCCAAACGAGATTTGCTCTCAGAACCTGGTTGTAGAATTCATGCGTATCGTAGAGTTGGTACCCGGAAAACATGTCCGGCCACTTCCGCTGGAGGGCGCTGTTGAATCGCCCCATGGTGCTCTCCGCAGTCTGAATCATAACTGGAAAACGTTGCCATAGTTTTACTCGAACAAGCTAGTTTACACTACGTTTGCTTTAATTTTTGCTTTCTACACGTGTATCTAACTGTTTTGCACCAGAGCAAAACTTTGATCTTATTACCTTTGATACCCTATAAAGACTGCATACACGTTTATTTCACTTCTGATATATAACATTTATATCTACTGTAACTTCTACGTTAATTTGTCAAGAATTAACATGGCGAATAGGTCAGGGGTTTATATATTACGTTTTGCTTGTATATAAATTTTCATTCTTATTTTATCTAATTATAATTACTCATTATAAATATCTCGACGAATGAAAGGAATTAAAAATTAACAAACATATATTAATAAATATCAATTACATATATGACATCATCGCTATCATGGTGGTGTACCTGTAAACGTAGTATTTGAAATGTATGACTACTTACAGGTTAGTTAAGTTTTGTTTCATGGAAAATCTGTTGAATGATATGACTTACGGACGATGAAATAGATATCTAGCAGAAGTTCTGCTAGCACCAGGATACAGTCGGCACAGTTGAGTAGAACCACTGCTAGGAGGGCTCCTTTACTGTGCAGGTACCTCTCTCCGGTCTCGCGGTATCTGGAACCGTGGTAACAAAACACACATTTAAATGTTAATTTTACATTTCGTGTACTCTTCTGTATCTAAACGACAACTGTGTTTGTCCTGTTGGCTTTACATTAGGGATCGTGTCCAGAGAGACGTTTAGTTAAATTTCTGACATAGTTATCTTTCTGACTCAGTTATCAATCTGACTTACTTATCTTTCTGACTCAGTTATCTTTCTGACATTAGTTATCTTTCTGACTGTTATATTTCTGACTTACTTATCTTTCTTAGTTACCTTTCTGATTTAGTTAATTTTTTAACTAAGCTACTTTTCTTAATTTTTTTTTCTAACTTAGTAAGCTTACTTAGTTATCTGTTTACCGAGTTATCTTACAGACTTAGTAACCTTTCTGGATTAGGTTTTATTTTAACTTAGTGATCTTACTTAGTTATTTTTCTTAAATAATTCTTTTAAGTTTAAAAAAAAATGCTAATAAATTCCCTAGATTAAATGGTTTTATGAATGAAACTTCAGAAATTGTCTTTTATCTTGAATATGTAAACATTTTATAATTTTTACATCTAGTTTAAATCAGAAAAATATTGAATATTCTTTATGGATATGGCCACAGATGCCAAAATTGTTTATATACAAGAAGATTGCTCTTCGAAACCGATAAACTACAGAGTACTGGTATCTGATATAGAGAAAGAATGGGGATAATCACCAGTGTGCATAGTAATATAATTTAAGTAATACAATTTGCAAAAAGAATAAAGTCGCCACATTGTTCGTCCGCCCGTTCGTCCCGTACCCGTGTCCGGACCATAACGGATGCGTTTATTCATTGATCTTTACATTCCGTAGCACAAGCGATCATAACATCAAGAGGGCGAGTCGAGTGAAACAGTCGGGTCGTTACCTTGAATGTCAGTGTTTAATTACTGATTTTTAAATAATGTTGAATAATATTTCTGGCATAATATAAACTGCCAAATAACATCTTGAGGATCTTGTTATTTAAAATACAAATGAAGCTACTGAGTTCACGAAATCAATTTGCATTGGATTTAAATAATTTAAACTAATCAAGTTTCGTTGTAGAAATAACATCATATATGTGTTTTAGCCTTGGTTTTGTTGAAAAGAAGGTACAAAGGATAATAACCGACCGGCGCTACCACAGCGGGTCTGGTCCCCGTCCTAGTTCATGACTCAGAATGTAAGCTTGCCGACACTGCATGGAACCAGATTATGGTAAAATGGAACTGACTGCAGTGATTACCATTGGACCAATGGATCGAAGTGATAATGCTTTTCTTAAAACGCGCTAATGTATGTCTCACTCTCTGAATCAGGCTATAGACAAACGGATACTATCATTTTCTGACTCAATTTTGAATTTCTAAAGTATTTGTATTAGTTGCTTGTTATAGAATTTAACCTTTTTTTTTTTCTTTTTGAGAGCTTAATTCGGTACATTTATTATTATTTCAAAAATCATATTTGGAAATCGATATTTTTCACCCAAATGCCAGAGATAACTACGATAAAATCGACAGGTATGAAGGATCTTACTTGGTTTTGATACATACTTCAAAGCATATTACGTCTTGTAGGTTTTCTTTTGAGAGAGAAATAATAATGTAACATAGGGAGAAAAATGTGCAGCCAGTCCGGGACTCGAACCCGGGACACTTCGCTAACAGGGCGAATGCTCTACCGACTGAGCTAACCGGACCGCTTACACATTCTCTCCCTATCACCCGACTACATACACCCCGGGCAACTTGAAATTCGTCCTCGAATTACCACAGACCGTATGCTCTACATACAACTCAAACACTTGAGTACCGTAACGACCGCGAAACATTTACGTTGGGCGCCAATGTAACATAGGGAGAAAAATGTGCAGCCAGTCCGGGACTCGAACCCGGGACCCTTCGCTTACAGGGCGAATGTTCTACCGACTGAGCTTACCGGACCGCTTACACATTCTCTCCCTATCACCCGGCTACAATCATATCACAGACACCATGACGTATAAGTCCTTTGATTGCGCAGCTTTTCACCGCGTTGGTACGAGTTCCGGTCGGGACGAGGGAGGTATTGTAGGAAGGACTTCTAGCTGACCTGCAGCGCGACGTGGTTGACATCTGTCTGGGAACGTATTATTATTATTATTATTATTATTATTATTGTTATTGTTGTTGTTGTTGTTGTTGTTAACCTTGGCAATGGGTGTGTGTGGCTTAAGACCCACTCCATATCGTAAATAAATAAATCTGCACAATGTTAAGACGGGTTAATAGTTATACAAGAACAAATAACATAAATAAACAATATATGACTACATAACTTAGAAAAAGGAGAGAAAAAACCCCACAATACCTATGGTGTTACATATAATCTTTCATTATTATTCCATATTCTAGTAAAGGTAAGCATGTTTTTTTCAAAGCTTTTTTATAACTTAACATTTCTTTCTTTTTAAGTATAAGATCAAATGAAAAAAACATAAATAAATCGCAACTTAAACCTATTTTTAATCATAAAACTGTGTAGGTTTTGCTTGTTGCAATGGGTTCTTTAATTCTTTTACAAGAAGTATTAAACTTGTTCTTCTTTACTTGAGTTTGCGTAAACACAAATATGATTATAAGATTTAAGTGCATATCTTTAACCCTTTATAGTTGGGAGTTAAGTTTGTCTTTAAAAAAAATATATATTAAAATATCAAGTTGACCGTTTTTTCTTAAGAGGCAGACAGTCACAAGCGGACGGACGAGCAAACACTGAGCTATATAAGCAACAATAAATTAACGCTGTCAGCTGCCAAATTCTGTCCTACCTGTGCCTACTGGAGTTCCGTGAGTCCCGTCTCCCCAGGCGCGCCTCCAGCCCTCCCTCCACAGAAGTCAAGGTTCGAGCCTGGTCCTGGGTCAGTGGCTCTGTCACCTCTCGGTTCATGGGAAAATCCATGGCGTCCACAAGTCACGCACACGAAAATGCCCTTCTTTATCACGAGGCAAATAGAACGCAAATCTACTTTGCAATTATATTGCCAACATGTCATTCAGACGTTGTGGATATTTTACACCAGAATGGCACTAGACACGTTAAATTTGCATAAGAAAAACGTTTTATATTGTACACTTTTATAATTTTAAAAATTAAAATATCAATTTTATATAAACTCGCTTACCTCATATTCAGCAATGCTCTATTTTAGTACATGTATATAAAACTTTCACAGTTTAAATAGCATCCAACTAGCATTCAACAATCTTGAATTCAACAATAGTCACATAGTCTCTAAATAAGTCCATTTCATTTAGGAAAGACCGAAATAAAATAACAACCAAACTATCTACTATCCACTTTTTGCACACACAGTCTTGTGAGCCTTGAACTAATACGCCGAATTTCTAGCGAAATGTCAACAGCCTCTTGTTGAGTCCAGTGTGACCTATGTTTGTTGTTGTTGTTGTTGTTACTGACTGATCAGGCTAGTGTGATAAATCAAAACAACATACCAGAAGTACCGTTTCTGACATGTTGCTTTCAGCTTCTTTTATTTAGCCGTCAATTAGTCTGCAAAGTACATCTAAGTAAAACTACATTAGTTGGTGCACTCCACGTGCCTAGCGCGTGGTACTGAAACAGACCAGAAGACATTTCTCATTCGTATGTCCATCTATTTACATTTATTTACATTAAGATGCAAATGAAAGACATTGTCAATTTGGCATCAGTTCAACATCAGTCTTTTCCAGGCGTAATAGGCAGTGTTGTCTAGTGGCCACCAGAGGAGGTCATGTCAATGATGATTTATAGAAGTAGTTTTGAGTTGCTGTCGATTTACTGAAAGTAGTTCAGTCTGATGCTGTAGATGGTATTGTCGATAGTCGTAATAAATAAGAATATAAAAGACAAAGTCCTATGAGCATTGCAACATATACACAAATTGAAACGACACAGGACCAAGGTATTCAAATGCACGCCAAATGTAAAAGTCTGTGATGAGTCATTTAACAATAAGAGCAAACCCGACAGTTACCGCCTTGGAACGGTCAGTAGGCCATATGAATCGCCTGGGTTGCTTAAAGTCGCATGTTTTTAATGCGTCCATATGTCCTAAAATCGCGCGAGTATGCGCTCTAATGTCAACCGTTGAATGATCTCAAGCTACGAATATGCCATCCGAAACGGGAGTAACTGCCTGAAAAGTTATGGATTTCGTGCAGTGCCTCTTTAATTGTCCATTCCTGGAAATTGCCTTTAGGAAGACTTCTAGAGCTTATAAAAACGGTTTAGCAACCTTACAAAATAAATATAATATTTTTTGGCTTTGAATCGAATTACTCAAGTTTGAAGATTATATTTTATCGAACATTATGTACCTACTTTTCCTATGTTTTATATTGAAACAAACCCCCCCCCCCCCCCACAAAAAAAAAAAAAAAAAAAATCAACAACCAAAAAACAACAACAAAAACAACACCAAAAACTAAACAAAAACAAAACAAACCAAAAAATCGTAGAAGCCGATTAACTTTTAGAGGCAACCAAGATCTAATTTCAAAGGGAGCTCATCTACACCGTGACAGTTGTCTCCCTTCCACAACTCCTCATTCAAATATCACGCCATCCTTGCAGTTATCGTTCGTTGCTCTCACAGAATTATACCTCTATAACAGGATCACAGACTTGAAATCAGGATTCTTGACATTAAACCGATAACGAGATTAATTTTGTTTTCAATTTTCGTGTTTATTGAACGTTTGAAATTTAATTTTGAGATATTTTTCTTCGTAAGACGTGTATTATATATAGCAATACATGGGATTATTTTCTGTATGTTTTAAATACAGATCAGAACGCAAATGTAATAACCGTATAATAAAAACATCCATTTGGACTTAAAATCGATATGGGTTACAAAAAGATCATACGTCTTTATCCCATTTTCTTGCAAAAGTGTTGAGTGTAGCCAAGTTGTAGCCAAATTATCTTTTGGTTCAAATGGTTAACCGACTTTTAACCCGACTCATAATGATTCACATAGCCTTAATCCGGGGCGTTTACGGAAACGGTTTAGATTTTGTTTATGAACGATCGACCATGTAGTATTTATATGGCCAATTCTAAATCATTTGGTGTTTAAATTTGAATATTTGGTATCTAGAAATCATGATTACATTTTTTTTTTTAGTTGTTATCTTACAATCCCATCCTAAGAAAATGTAGAATATATCCAGTACATGTATCTATTTTTATTATTGTTTATTTCAATTTGCTCGCGTAACGTTTTCAACGTAGCCATTGTTTATGCTTGAAATATGAATGAATCGATTATTATTTTATCTTGAAGTGTTCATAGTTTATACATTTAATTGGTTTATTGTCAGTAATCAAACTTATTTCACTTACAAACAATCACGAAACGATCGGCAATATAAGATGGAATATTTTGAACATATCGGCATAATCTGTGTGCTTTATACGATGTCCAAACGAAAGTGCCTAACACGGGAAGAACTGGTGAAGGCCGTGAAAATGCTTGACGATGGAAATTCATTAAAGTTTATATTCTTACTTGTGTTTTCACTTTATTACAATTCTTAAAAGTCATAACACAATTAAATACAATTAACTAAACTTTTGATATAAACATCCAAAATAAAATAAATTAATCAGTCAATTAAGACATCTTACATAATTTCCAAATCCAAAGAAAATTTATCACTAAGGTCAGATTTTGTATTAAGCAGCCAACTTGTCTTAAGCAGCCAGTTTGGGGTGGTCCCTTGGGTGGCTGCTTAATACAAGTTTGACTGTATTTATAAACTGTTATCGTAGCCTCGTTGTCTTAAGGTTACACGACAATAAAATGAATTTGTTCTTTACTCTGTAGTAAATGTCACAACTTTGGAAGCATTTTAACAGCAAACCGTTTCTTTGGGATCCCCAACTCTCTATATTGTGAGAAAGCCCAATGTATTATCTAATCAACAGGGCCTTTGGAAAAGTTGTGAAGACGGTTATCCTCCCCATGAAAACATACAGAAAATATTTTTTGCATAGTGTTCCCGCACATTTTTAATGAAATGATCAGTAACGGTCTAAATGGATCAGTCCATTATAGAGTAATGAGCAAAAGAAACCCCATGACAACTGACTTTTGAGATCACGTTTTATTGCATCAGCGTAATTCGCACTGACGTTCATTTTTATTTAAAAAAGATTGTGCTGATTTATAAACTTGGAGAGAATGAACATTTAGTCTGATTTTTCCGCGATTTGTTCTGTCTAACAAATACATATAGGAAGTGTTTAAACACGTCTTCACTTAGACGTAAATATACATTTATACAGAAATTACTCCCCACATCCTCAAAACAGTGGTTGATATTGTAACATGTATTTGGTGCATTTAAATTGTGGGGTACCACCTTAATACTTCAATCGTGATAGCGGATGTCAGGTTGTCGATGAACTGATATGACAGCATATTTCAATAAGTATCTTTTCATCGAGTATGTGTGCAATCATTCATACGTGTATACGTATGTTTAATAGCTCCGTTGGCCTACTGAGTGATATAAAACAAAAGACAACTTGGAATATATTTTTATCGAGTTAATTTAAATATCATGAATGCTGCTAATGAGAGATATCAATGAATAGTCTCCCCTGAATAATCACTAAATGCAATTATTTCCTTTCATTTGTTTTCCTCGTTTTGTATGCTTGTGCTCTATGGAGTGTATGTTGACTTTTTTGCCTTTCTTGTGATACCCAGCTTAACCATCATCAACAAACACTTTCATTTTCTTTTTAGATAACATATCTCTATAAGTATTTAAATGAATTTAAAGCTTATAATTATACAAAAGTAAGAAAGTTTACTGTTTGTAATTGCAATATCTACAAAAGATCAGGTGATGAAGTCCAAAAAAAAAAAATCAATTAAAGGACCCTCCTACTGTTTGGAATACCTTGGATATTAACTAACAAGGGAGACAATTTCCATTTCACCAAGGTACCCCATTAGTTCATTTGAACAATTTCACATTTCCCGCATATAGGCCTACAATTTACAAGTTACATATCGCGGGGCGAAAATCACGAATACATTTTACATTTCTAGAATCTAATTTACAATTTACTAATCTGGAGGCGCAAATCCCTAATGTAAAATGTACACTGCAAAACACCAGTTCAACATTAGGACGCAAGTGGGGTGGGGGCGCTTTTAACACGGGGATGTCCATCTATAAATAGAATGTACTGCTTGAACTGGTCTGCGTTCGTCTGTACTTTCAAGTTATGAGTTTCTTACCGACAGAATGAGACACATGTATTATTTTTGCGCTATACAATTTTAGGGATATTATTCTGTACAACCCATTCTGACGCCACTAAAAAGCTGGAAATATCCCATTACCGAGGCCAGTTGTCAAACCCAAGACCTCCTGCTTTCGTAATCGAGGTAGTTGCTCTAGCAACTGAGCTACATGGGTACCTGGCTCTGGCGAAAGCAATCTCACTGCATCACGTACCCCTGTTAATGTAGTTCAATTCCAATGCATTGTAAGCAAATCCGAATGCGACTGAGATCGCATGTTCTTCTGGAAACGTCCGATATGTATATTAAATTGCATTGAATGTAGTTTAAAAAACAACAACAAAGATTTATATGGTAAAATTACTTGCAGAATTCTAATATATACATTAGTAACTTTTTTTGGCAAAAGATAACTGGTTCAATTTGATACGAAATAACGTTGGCCGCTTTCTATTGTATCTCCTTTGAAGAATCATTTATGATTCCGTTCTATTTTTAACTTATGATATTCCGTTCTATTTTTAGCTTAGTGACGTCTATATTTATGTGGTACCGCCACCTAGCGTCTAAATGTTGTCAATTCTTAACTTGTACATTAGTGATTTGTGACTTGAGAATTGTGACTTTGAGATTTTAACTTGTAAATTATAAGCGAACATAAAATTTGTGACTTTATAATTGTGATTTGAGATTTGTAATTTCCAAATTGAATACGAGAAATGTATATTAGATACATGTAAAAACGAACGTGTTTGAGCAAACAAATAGCAAATTTAAGAATATGCAGTGTTGCAATTCGCAAATTAGAAATTGAATATTGGCGGATATCTCCTTCTATATGCGAATATGTTGATATATTAATGAATGTTGTTTCTTTGATGAATGTAGCTTCTGTTCAAGAAGATAGACCCAAACATTTTTATCAGCATGTATAATATTTTTATTTAAATGATAACACTCAAACGAAACGTTTATCTCACGACACATTATTATACAATCGGAACACCTCGGATAATTCACGAATCATCTCTCGGATGTATGTAGGTAGTCGGACCACCTCGGCCATTTCCCTAAATAGGGCTTATTTTGTGACAAACGTCAAAACAAAGATGGCAGCTCGGATGACAGCTCACTATAGTACGATGCCAGTTAAACTTAAATTTGTGGCTGCTTCAAATTTAAATCATCCAAGTTTAATTTACAAAGTGCAGCCAACAAAACAGCTGTCAAACGACGCCATTGTTTATGTTTTGTTTGAACTACATTTTAGGGATATTCTTTCGACTTTCGGCGAACAAAACGATCATGATTTCTTTAAGTAACATTGCACTAGATAAATCCGAGGGATGATTGTCCCAAGGAAGGAATTACCGACGGAGTTCCGATGGATAAAGTGCTACTGTTTTTTAATCAAACAGCTCAGATTTTTTTTAAAGTAAATAAGTTCATGTAAAAGACGAGTGAATATTATTTTAGTATATTTTATGTTTTTGTATGTATTGTGTTTTTTAATACTATATGATATTTTTCCCGGGGAAGTAGGAAGTACTGTTTCATAGAACCATGCGGGTTAAAGGTGATATCCGAACTTTTGCCTTTATCTAAAACAAGTGATAACAACATACCCTTGCTATACGGAAAGTACATAGTTACTGCACTGCATAATATAACTGGTGCTTACCATTCTACGTGAACACTCAAAAAAATTGAACTTTCCTAGTCATAATGTTGCTTTTAATCCTATATGTCAGTTTTAATTAAATAACTTTTTATGTAATCAGTAACTACTTTTATTGTATAAAGCGTTTGGAGCTAATTGTGAGGAACTTACGCTATATAAAATAAACTTTTATTATTATTATTATAAACCTATAATTAGATTAAGTCAAGGCTGTTCATCACATTTCTTCAATTTTTAGAGAGTACAAGTCGCAAAAAATATATCTCTTTAAATATTCATTATTTCCAAATAAACAAGCACCATGGGGATTTCAGCTTAAAATAGACTTTTATATAAGTAAACGTCAAAGTTGTGTATATTTATGTTTATGTTTATTATATGTATATATTCTTAGTCTATGTAGTCAACTTTCACTTCCTAACAGCAAATTTGTGCTAACAAAATTTGCATTCATCCAAATACAAGAACAAAGGGGTCATTTATTACCGGATCTTTAAATAATAACAAGAATTATTTATCTTACATAAATATAGCAAAGAACTGCCCCGCCCCGTCCCTCTGTTAATTTACATATGTGGCTTGAAGGAAGTAACACAATAAATATATAAACACAATTTTCAGAAGAAGCCATT
This sequence comes from Sinonovacula constricta, assembly GCA_007844125.1. NCBI lineage: Eukaryota > Metazoa > Mollusca > Bivalvia > Cardiida > Solecurtidae > Sinonovacula > Sinonovacula constricta. Next base: position 49,192,270 of record CM017568.1, on the reverse strand, counting down.
TGAAAAGAAAACCATAAATGTTCGACACTTAGCCACTGTATAAGTAGAAACTCACCTTTACTAGTTATAAATATACAATTTGTTAAATTACTAATTATTAAATTCATTGTTTGAAGGATTAAATGAAGATAAATGAAGCTGCTTAATTGAGTAGCACTTTTAACATCTGATTTTGGTGACTCATTAAATGATGTCTGCACAAAATATGTGACCTAGCCAACCTGTATGTAGTGTCTGCATGTTGGTACGATCTTGAATAATATGAAGTATGTGACCTAGCCAACCTGTATGTAGTGTCTGCATGTTGGTACGATCTTGAATAATATGAAGTCGTTCTTTCCTAAACGTTATGCAACGTAGATATTGTACTTAGAGATGATATCCATTAGTTTGGCTATCTCTAAAATATGTAAATAATCTGGCCTCTGTCTGGGGTATTTGTTCATAATTTCTGTAGAAAATTACCATTCTTTAGTCTAAGCTTTGAAATTTTCCAACAGTAATCCAAATTTTGGGCAGTAAAACTCGTTAATCGACACTTAAAGTGTTTATTCTTTTCAAATCTATAAATAAGAACGATTGGGATTTCTGCTAAAAATAGACATCGACATCACAGCGGATGACAGTGGATGAGCTAAAACATAAGTGGCCACGTGATTGTCTTAATTTAAAAATAGCTAACTGTGCAGCATGGCTCAGATAGGAAATACATGCTTGTAATGACGATTGCAGCGTTATGGTTCACTTTACAGACAGGTGTAGGATATCAATAAACAGCATTTTGCAAGATCTGTTCAGGTTACAATAGTTTATTAAGATGTTTAATAAAATTAGTTTGGTCCAAACTGTCTGATACCAACATTAATGTCTGCATTTACGGCAAAGTTTCTAACAGTTTATATTCTGACATGTAGATTATAATATAGGGATTAGGAGTGGGATGAGCCGGAATTTTTGCCGATATTGTACAGCGACATTTCTATGGTTATAGCACAGGGGCACTTATGAGGTGCCCAGAAACTGAACCCGGCCGGTCCATTATACTGACACCGACGAGTCAGGAGTAATGCTGTCTCCTTAGCCCAGAGCGTTAGGAGGGAAGCCACTACTACTAACTTTAAAGTCTTTGGTTTGACCCGGCCGGTGTTTGAACCCACGACCTCCTGACCCGCAAGCCGACGCACTAAAACCTGAGTTATTACAATATAGACTCTCGCTACTGTTGTTCGCTTTGGTTTGTAAATCTTCAACAAATAAATACGCCAACTTCTACTAACATTGTTTATGAATTTCAATAAACTGAATAAGCTGTTATTGCTTATTAATTAACGTTTCGTATCTACTTTCAAATACGTAGTGTGTTGACAAAGTGGCAGTTACTAAAATTCCATAAAATAAGAAAATAAACGAAACATATTTTTCTTTTCAACGTGTATGTTTATTTTAGAAATAAAGCATGACAGCTATACACGAAATGATGCAACATAGACATACAAATCATTCCAGACATTTTGTCTTAAAGACAGAAACAGACCAAAATAATATCAGAGATGTAGAAAACAATCTTATTTTAAAAGTTAAATAATTAACGAACAAAAACATAGCATTGATATTAAACGGAGGTTAAATCCAATTCGTAAAGAAACAACACTTGGAAAGCACACTTGGTTTCTGAGAATTAATTAAGCTTTATAAGCGATGTTACAGATATGTCATACATAACACAGTTATTGAATTTCCAAACTCATATTTCCTAAAATGTTCAATAATAAACAGCCTCGTAATTTCTCGGATTTCTTCGGGCACGTTCATATTCTGCAGTGTTCGTCATTCTGTCGTAGAAATCCAACAGTCCCGCGAAGATTATCCTTGTCAACGTTAGCTAGGAACTCACACATCGATTCATCAACCGGAAGTCCTACATCTACAATATCTGTACATGCGTTAGAGAGCTTCCGGGCCAGGGTTTCCTCGTCTTCATTATTTCTGATGCGGTTTTGGGGCAACGATTTTTTGTTTGTAGAGTTAGCTTTAGTGGAGTTCGAGAACTCTCTGGCAAGAGGTTCCTTATCGCCGTCTATTTTGACGCGGTATCTAGGCAACGTCTGGTAGTCTGAACAGTTTGTGCCTGTGTATGAGCCATCGCTCCCAGAAAGTCTCAAGTCGAGGTCAGAACTTGAGTTTGACAACGTCAAATATGGCTTCCTTTTCCAAAGTGTCGATTTATCTCTTGCTTCAGAATGACTTCGAATTCCCGAAGCTGTTCTGACGCTACTCTGTTGTTGGTGGTATTGCTGTGACTGATGATCTTTTGGTATCATTGTTGTTCGGTCTTTGTTGGCACATGAAGAATTCTGTAGTCTTACGTCACTCTCTGATCTGCACTTAAACATTTGAGGCGTATCGATGTCCCAGAAAGAATCAAACGTTTTATCCTTGTCTTTCGTCATATCCGAGTCTGAACTCGTCCTAAGGCGGGAATCAACAAACGACCCCTTCAGAACTAACGATACACTCGGCAACAATCGTCGTACCGGTCGCCTCTCTTGCTGCTTTGGTGTGGAGTTTCTTGGATGCATATTCTCTGCGCTGCCTCGACGCAAATCCAATCGCTCCCACAACCGAAACACCTTCTCCTCACTCGGAACAAGTCTCTTCTCTTCGCTGGATGATTCGAACGATGACGACAGGTAACCGGAAGTACTCGAGTCGTTGTCACTCTGGCACATGACTACTCCACTAGGTGCAGAGTTTGAGGTCGAAGTTGAGCTTAACGTTGAGACAGAGCCGGTTGTTGAACTTCGGGAAGATGCTGCGGATGCTGACCTGAGGTAACTCTGGCTGTAGCCGGTGATGCAGAATACCCGTCCGGTCCTAGGAGCTGCGATTTCCGCCATCAGTCTGGGTATCTGCAACAAAGGGCAGATTGATGATCGCATTGACTACACTTATGGCAAGTGATGTAATACTTTTGAATATATTCGGTTCTTTTCTAATGAAAAACAGGTAAAATGCGGACATGCGAGAACTTAATGAAAAATATGAACGACCTTTTCAACTTGAATGGCGTGGTAATAAGATTTTATAACATAGAAACTGGGGAAATAAAATATCTCATTCCTATCCTGGGAAAGGTATCGATATTCTTAGTGTTTTTGGTACTTTAAGATTTTCCGAATTTTCGAACGGAGGTTACGCACGTGCGTAAAGTGCGTAATGGCAGAAACGCGCCTGACTTATGGCAGTGTTGACAGGTTACACTCGTATCAGACATTAACCTTTTAACAATATGTAATTTAATTGTTGTTTAAATGAGTATATTGTAATGGTTGCTGTAGGCTAAAAAGTGAGTATGCGAAATAAATTTATAAACGTTACAGGAATATGGAGAATAAGTGTCTATACTGAATAGTGACGCGCAACATCAGACATGGGTGGGAAGAGAAAATGGCATAATAAAGGGGAAAGGAGTAAAGACAAAAAATGAAAATTGAACGAAATACAAGCTGCATGCAAAAACAACAACAACCATTTTTCAACAACAGGCAGTCACTTACGAAACAAGCCCTAACAGTTGATCATGTATAGATTTCTACTGTTTGAAGTACAGTAGTTGTGTTATGTTTTTACATTATTTTAGTGCTATTCTACTAGGCCTCGTGTGTGACATGTTACTACAAATCTATGATTGACTGCACTCTACTATCAAATGTTTTTACACTAGTAGCGCCTATAGCTGTTGTAATCCAGATTATAGTGAATACCTTTTTTACCAACAGTTCTCCGCAAGCATGGACCTTAGAGCATATATACCAATTCGATTTAGCTCAATTCAAAACAATCTTTTTATGCTGTGCTTTTGTGGGAGACGGAATTTGTGGAATGCCAAGTGGTGCGTGTCTGAGAAAGAAAGAAAGAAAGAAAGAAAGAAAGAAAGAAAGAAATAAAGAAAGAAAGAAACGAAGAAAAAAGAAAGTCTCAGTTAAGAGTGAATTAAACTTCTAAGCGGTTCGATATTTCCTTGATTTATCAATGTTGTTCACAAATTGGCATATATAAATAATAACTTAACAATAACAATAAAAAAGATATGCGTTAGAGCAACGCATATTTAAATCCTTCGGCCATATGCTTTTGAATAGGTGGAAGCATGAGACAACATATTAGCGGTACATTGACTTTGACTAGGATGAAAGGCAAGTTAGTTACATTTAAAAATCTTCATTGACGTTTGATTAGCTTTGAGCGTAATGAATAAAGGTCAATGAATGAATTAAGATACACGCATTTCAAACTCCTTTCAAACCGTTTACTCTCCCAGTGAGTTGCATAAAGGGCAATTAACAGAGAGGTTCAAGAGCGGTTTAGGCTAGGTTCCAAGCTGAACTAAGCATCTTATCACCCATATTTCTGAACGTTAAGCAGCAGCTATATTTGAACCTAATAAAAATTGAACAGGTATTACTGACAGCTAACTATTCATTATCCGCCAACCTGGATACGGTGTGAGTTTAATGTTAATCAAACATTTGCACCATTATCAATATAAATAAAAAAAGCAAATTATGCACTGGCAAATAGACTGAAGCACACGGAAAGAAACTCGAAAGCATTTAGACACAGTCCCCAAAATGATTTAATTATTAAAGTACATTTAGCTTGGATTTTGAAATTAACCGAAAACAACAGAAAAATAACGACATCTGCAGTTAGCATTTGTTGTCGCCTGCATCAATGTAAGTACTTATGTCAGCACTTTTAAAATAATATAGTCGATTACCGGTTTAACGAATGACACAAATTAATTAAATCCACACTTATGCACTTTAGTTTGTTGTTTTCTGGGGGTAGAATCCGTACCAAGTATCTACTCCTGTGTCACTTAAGCCCATATTTCATACACTATCATCCGCTGTCCGAATTTCGTTCTCATACGACAGTGTTCCCTATATAGCCATGTACAATGAACGACCGTGGTATTTAAATGCCAAACGACACGAGCATAGTAGTTTGGTATTTATTTATTGTATTTCACATACTTCTTGTTCAAAGTGAACTCGTGGCATGTATGCTATACGGGACACAATAGAACGGGCGATTGTTTAATTATTGCCCGATAAAAAGACTGTTCGCGGGGCTTCAATTGTAATACAATGCGGTTTGTTACAATCGCTCAATCTGTATAGAGAGCATGGAAGCACGGTGTAGAATATATTCGTATTGTATTATCATCAGTACTTATGTGAGAAGCTTTCTTAAGTGCAACAATGCATTATCTTCATCATATATACTTAGTAAATATTTACCAAATAATTTACATACGCCTCTATTGCTTTTAATGCATCACTTTTCGCGTTACAATGTGTCGTAAGGTAGGCAATTCGTCGTCAACAGGTTAGTGTAAACGCTACATTCTTATACTGGACATAAGTCAGTCTCGATTATAGCGATAATATTTGCGCGTTCCAGGGTGTCGTTTGGATTTGGTAGCTGTCGTCTGCGACACTTCTATTAGAGATTAACGCACTGCCAGCACCCACCGAGACGTTATAAGTTTTTATAACAATGAAATCCGCTGATGTGGCAAGAATGGCAAACAATAAGTCATAGACAGATGTCATCTTATAAGCATGTTGTTTTATGTTAATATGTGCATCTGGCCCCGGTTTCTTTGCCGGGCAGTTTCTTATGTCATGCTAGTTCGTCAATGCAGCGGCAGTACACTAACTGGGTAGAACCAGCGACGTATTGCAGGTCACCGGGAATACTTCCACGCATTTTAAAAATGTTCACCCCGAGATGACGTAAGGGTTATAAAGCTCCGACTCTAACCTCACGACCGGCCATGCACCAGACCAGCCTGACTTAATCTCGCACTGTTTCACATAACTGAATTCATATAATACAGAAAGCTATCCGTCCAATGTAAATGGTGCAGATTCAGCTCCCAGCCGCAAATTGCATGAACTTTGTCCAATTTAATTACTATGAACGTGCTATACACTAGCACATAATAATGATTGGAAAAAAAAGTATACATGTATGCGATTTTGGAAAACATTTAGATTTCGTAAGTGTTATAGACGTTAAGTCCATCCACAACCCAGTAATAATAACATAACTGTAACTTATTCTATCATCTGAGAACTGGTTAAATTGAATACACATTAACAAACTGTTTTACCTGCTTGACTTATAATTTAATATTAATAATTTAACATACTTTAATATTGTTCTAAAAATGCATTATTTAAAGACTAATACTATTGGTACAACTACTAATACGAGAGCTAAAAAACGTAGACAAACTTGACAACAAACATTATATCCTACTTATCGACATAGATTTATGATATGATGTTGATACACGAAACTCAGTATCACGCCGATTCATACTAGTTTTCAACTTTTCAATCACGGAGAATACAAGAATAATGTAAAATTGTGTACTTAAGTTGTAGACATTTACATATTTCATTATTTTTATGCTCTGGCTGGTGTGCTTGCAAGAGAAACAGGTTAAAACGTAACTCCGTGATCACTAAGTTTTATGGTAACATATATATTTTACAAAGTCATAATATGTGGCAGGTCCTTATACGATTAAGAAAACAAGTCCACTTTACCTTTGAAACAAAAAGAATACGACTTTTATCAGTTGGGATATAAACTTTGGATTCTTCTGAATTTCTTCTTTTTATATGCAGATGTAGTTGTAACTTATTGCACGACTTCCTGATTAAAGGGAACACAGTGTGTAGTGACTGAAGTCTAAAAATGTATATATACGATACATTGCTTCTAATTACCTCAATTGCCTCAGATATCTTACAACTTATTGAGACTCACTTTCTCTTCTCAAAGTCTTTAATTTACTGAATAATTAATATACATGTGAATTATGTAAAACAATTATCGTCTTAATTGATTCGATACAAAAGTATAGCCCATTAAATTAATGAAGACATACGTTTAAAATTAAATCGTGTTTATGCCGACAATTAACTTTCACACTTATTTCAATTGCCTTACACTTGTGAAAATCAATTAATACAATGTAACAAACAATTGATTAGGTGTGAAAACTTTGCTGCCATTGTTTCACTAAACGTTGACGCCAATCAAACATTGCTCGAGTGATTAAATTTGTGTCAATTTGAGTTAATTAATTGAGCAATTAGCACGAATGGCACGAGCTCTAAATATATAAGACACGATGCCAATTACTAGCGGGTCAATCACGTAATTGATTAGTCCACAATAGCTATCTTGTCTCGTGGAGGACAGACGTTGCGTGCACGGAAATTGGTGCCTCATGTCCGTAACGTCAGTCAATCATAGATGATCCTATTAACGTTACAGGTGAGGATGTTAGTAATTTATTAACAATTATGCTCGCTACTAATGAGTTAATTCTGTAATGTATGAGTAGTGAATGAGGTATATAAACCAAACTTACCCAGACTTGGATCATAACTTTGCATGGCTTTGTCTGAGTTGGATATTCGGCTATAATATTCACTAAAGGCAAGACTTCTTGGAATATTAGTTTGTGTAGTCGTGTCGGAATAATAGCCATACAGGGACAGAACTCAGGTATTTCTTATCATGAGGCTTGTAAAGGTGAGGGTTCTTTCAACTGTTTTCAAATTTCTAATATCATTATGCATGATACTTGTATTTCTTAATTTAAAACAACAACAGCAGCAAACATACAACAGCAGAAAAACACACTTAATTTATAAGAAAACATCAACAAAAAACTATAAATATAATATATAAATAAATATGTATTCATTACTATTGAAGAATAATCTTCACGTCCGTGTGTGATAATAACAATTTATTTACAACATAATACTGTTACAGAAGATGTATCGTTCCTTACTTACTTCATTTTGTACACACTTTATTCATATAAGATGGGCCTAATTACTTAGATATTCAATGCATAAATCTGTTCAGCTCTAAACATACATTTAATCAGGAAAAACATTTTTTAATCTATTCTAATTCAAAATGTCCTCGCCATAAAGTTTTTCTTTTCATACTTGTAATGCGGAAAAAAAGAAGTTGAATTGCTCTGAACAAAAACATCAACACTTTTCTAGTGTTTATATCGAAGTGCAATGTTTTTAACTTTTTAACATTCGCAGTTACCAATTTTATACATTTCTTCCCTTTGATAAAACTGTTTTAAAAATTGATGCAAAATAATGTAAAGCTCAGAAATTTTGACTTTGATGAATTGGCTAAAATACTTAAGTCGAAGATTGAAAGAGGTGTCAGTATTTCTTGCCTTCCTTCCGCGTCCCCTGCGGGAGGGAGTTTCTTAGTCGACACGGATCCTATGACAGCATGATGAACGACATGGGGCTGATATCTACGAAGTTAAGATTTCAAATTGATTTTATTGTCTTTAAGTGCAGGCGGTGGAAAGCTTAATTAAAAATGATGAAATGAACATTAAATAACGGGTTTTATTTTGTTTTGATGCTGTTATATATAATAGGACGTTGTTGTTGACTTTTACTTCCTTTAATCAAGTGTTTGTGAACAACTTTCAGTGAGATGGTGGTACAGTTGTTGTTGTTATTGTAAAGTTTGTACTCTCCAATATAATGAGTATAAATTCATTACAGACAGCAGTGGCGTGTTTCACATGAAATCAAATAACCAATACCACACAATGTTACTATAAGAAAATTGTAATGCTCGAGTCTTACATGAAAAAAAAAATGACAAAACACCCAATTCCAGTTAGGTTTTTGCATGGAACTGAAAAATGCCTATCTTGATAAGCACATGGTTCCCTTCATGTTTCTTTTCTCCGTCCAGCGTCTTTCGGTTTTTATTTCAACCGACAATATTACCAACTGGGTACCTTTGTGATAAGTTTCCGTAAAAATAGAGTATTTGTATGTGTACGTGTAATAAATAATGTCATTAGTTTCAATTATCCACTTCATTGACTTGAAGACAAAATGAAACACGCCGCAGTAACAATTTGCTGCAAGGATTCATACATATAGCATTTTTGTTTTAATTTTTGAACCGCGTAGTTTGGAAAAACGGTATAACGAAGGATAATTTTTATTTTAATTATTATTGAATTTATTTATTATCACGATTTTATTTACATTCAAACCTGATTAGGTCCCATGGATCTGAGACCATTTTAGTTTGTAAGATTTGTTTTCCTGTTGTAATCGACTTTCTTTATAATTTTGATAATTTACCGCCGCTCACGTGAAAACAACAATTATATGAATAAAAAAGAAATAATAAGAGTCCGAGCCATGACTCAGCCCCTGTTTAACGCCAGTATGGAATGTTGTCACTCTCTTGTCGAGTGCGACTTCTGTAATCAATTCAGCGATCTCGTCGACTTAATTACACACCACACCTTACATTCTTACGCCTGTATCAAAGAGTGTCCGACCTCAAAGGGGTCACGATAGGGATCAAGCGGTTGTCGAACGTCAATAAAATCGTCTTTAATCTAAGTAAATAGAGACAGTGGTTGCATCAGAATATAATAACATAGCTACCTCAACCAAAACACTATTAAGATAAGGAACTGTTAACTCTTCCTTGTTACGATATTCATCTAGATTCTGTGATTTAAATGACTTTTTTTTTTGCCCGGTGAATAATGTCTGCTCCCAATTAAATAATTTATTAATTGTAAAGCATATACAATCAGAAGCTTTCTTGAGGTATGGACGGAAACAGTGCACATACATATACATTAATTGTAACTCCAAATATAAATAAGAACAGAGCATCAATCGTTTGATATTTGCTGAAGCAAAAAAAAAAAAAGGACGAAGAATGTACACGCATCTAGTGGCATTAGGATTTGATCGCTTTTAAACGAGCTCAATTTCTTAATCTATATTTGTCCGACCTAGCGATTCGTTTGATTTGAAGTTGTCCTGATTGTACCAGTTCGTAGAAAGGGGCCACGTAGGGCCATGAAAGGGATCATATGATGAAGCGTTTACCCGAACAATGGTCAGTCTACGGCCTCTTGCCAGTCAATTAGGTCGTATCAGGGTCCGCGTGGCATGAAGGTTGAAGTTAATTAGGTCTTTAAAGGTTCAAGAAGATCCCGTAATTTAACATGCACGTGTACCTTCTTTTGTAGAAAGAGAAAAAACGTCCACGCCATACTTGTCCTTTCTCTTTTCCAATGTCAGTTTATTTTGAGCTGTTATAGGTCTGTTTTTGAACTTCGTCCATTAATTATTTTTTGTTTGTTTGTAATTACAAATATATCTGTTTTCTTTTGACTGAAACAAATTCTTAACTAATTAAGGTGTTTTATTATTGTTATTATTCTTTAATCGTTTCAAAATTTGTTTCCAATATTAACTTTTTAAAGTTTCTGAAATACGATAAAAAGTTTCCAAATTTTGCTTTCTTTTAAATATTCATTTTTTAACTTCTTGATTATTGAGTTATGGTCTAGATAACATAAATTTGATTCACTTTTATGAAAGTGTTTTGTCTGATTTATCGACTGTAAAATTTAAAAACTACATATGAAACGCAGTAAAAGCATCCATTATCGGCGAACATTTAATTTGAAATGCATTAATATTTAAGTCGGTGAGATGGATGCAAATGTGAAAAGGATGTCCATAATGCAATTTCAGCCAAATTCGAGGAAAAGGAATACAATGAGTGTAATCAAAAACGGGAAAATGCGATAAATTTTCTTTTTTTTGTGTTTTATGTTTTTCTGTACATTTGTCATTTCGCTGGCTATGTGAAATAATAGTCGTATTTAATTTAGGAACTATGCTCATAGCTTCACACAAGAACGTCATAAGATTACGATTGATTTCCTAATCTGCACTACATTTAACACCTTTTCCATTTTAAATTGTTTACAAAGAGCCATAAACTTATTAAGATTATAATTGGCATTTATAAAATGTACCTAACTTTGTTAAGCCATAAAAATTCGTATCTCGCATATCTAAGTGTATAATACGCTTAAATAAGGTGTGAATATTCTGTATCTGCGGTGAATCTTCGTGTTGAATTGTAAAATGACCATGGAAACAATGAAGTCAACAACACTTTACTTTTATAATCGGTTGTATTTTATGGCGATGACCAAGAGATAAGATCAAAGCGTTGATAAGCCACATGGGGTGAATCAATTACATTGTATAGAAAACGTCCCCGGGTGGTTAGTTTGTCAAAATGTCGCCCATCCGCTGACGTCGAACCAACCAGCGCGTAGATCACGTGACAATGATTCTGAGGCAGGTATATTTTATGGACAGGTCTTTTTATTGACCAGTCACAATTACTTTGACAAAGTTGAGTGTAAAGTAAAACTAGAGATCCATGGAAGTGTGATCCTGTACACGAGGATTAAATTATTTGTTTGTTTCAACAACATCTGGATATTGTTCATTTAAAGTAAGTTTACAATACATTTCAGTGGTACGAACGTTCTGTTTAGTTTCTTCTGTTTCTTCCACCCTTTCACAATGCTTAATAAACTAGTTCTAAAATATCACCTTTTCACAGAAATGTCGAGCATAAACTTAGCTTATATAAAACGCAGACCTTTGATGATGTCTTTCATGCATTGAATGGAAACGTCTAGTTCGCCCTTTCTTATATCTTCATTTATTTTATATTTAACAAGCGGGTTTTCTCCCATAAAAGCCAATTAAACCGCTTACACGAGGCTTCTTTAATATGTTTCGTTTCAATTGAAACATAATATGTTTGTCTTTTCTATTTTCAATAAGGAAACTGAATTCAAAGATAATATTCTTTCTTCGCTCAAAATAAAGAAAATTAAATTATCATTTTTATTGAAACAAAACTATAACAAACAATTTTATTCAATTAATGAGCATTACTATGAACCCTAAGGCGTTCCAATCGCACGCAGTAAATCACGGGTGTAAATTGCGAAAACCTGTCACGAGTCCGTCATTTGGTTCGTCCTGACATCCGTCAAGCTTCACGCCACAGATCGCTCTAACGAGCCTGTCAACCAACGCGGGTAAAGACAAATGGGTGATGCTGGAAGTTCTGACTTGCTTCACAAGTCGGTGGTCCAGTAGCAGACTCTAAGTCCCTGGTTACGTCACCGGAACATGTTTGCTGTCTGGAGATGTCCACAATTTATAGACTCACTCAATGTGTCGATGTAACATGTTATCGAATAATGATGGTTGATTCATGCTGCTTGTAGAAGTGAAGCGTCAGGTCGTCTACTCCTTTAGTCGTCCATTGGTGGCCTGTTCACATTTAGACGAATTCGTCAACATAGAAAGATACAGGTGTATTACTACTACTACTACTACTGCTACTACTACTACTACTACTACTACTACTACTACTACTACTACTACTACTACTATAATAATAATAATAATAATAATAATAATAATAATAATAATAATAATAATAATAATAATAATAATAATAATTAAATTATTATTATTATTATTATTATTATTATTATTATTATTATTATTATTATTATTATTATTATTATTATTATTATTATGATTATTATTATTATTGGTCAAACTACTATGATAACACATTTGAATATAATTTAGATTTTTCATATCTGATTTATTTGTTTTCAGATGGCTGACATTAAATCCCTGAAAGAGTTTGGGATTCCCCTCCGCATAGATGGCGCCACCCGGTACGTGAAAGGTGCGACGAAGTACACAACATGCAGTGACGTCATAAAAATGGTGCTAAAGAAGACTGGGATAGGAAAGGAATACAGACACATGTTCACCATATTTGAGATATCGATACATGGCGAGGTACCGGTCCCGAGCGGAAATCGAATCCTTAAAGTCATGGAGGCATGGGGATCTGAGCACAACAAGTTTGTGCTTCGGAAAACCGACCCATTGTCTCAAGAACCCATAGAACCAGAGCCAAAGATAACGCTATTCAAGAAGGCAAGCAAGAAGAAACATACCCAGAACACCACTTACCAATCTAACTACAACCACGTGATAAAACTGGCAGAAATCTTCAGTAAACACAAACACAACGAGAAGGTTAGTCGTCAGCCGATGGCGTCAAAGTCAACAGCGGCAGAGTCGAGTGATTCAGATACAAGTCTCGAGGATTTTATCTCCCAGATGGACGAATCTAAAGTTGCATATCTAATGAACGCATTCCAAGCTGCCATTAAATCTAAAGAACAGACGAAATGTTCAACATCACACTTACCAACCATATCCACAGCTAAGAAGACCTCTCCCGTAACCAGAGCATCAAAGGTCAAGAAGCTGTTACGTCGGTCAGCAAATGACAGAAAGAAAAAAGAGTGTGCCGAGAGAAGAACGTGCAAAAAGAACATAAGCGCATCTGTACATCCAAATAAAATGTATGCCGTGCAACGGGTAAATTATGGATTTGTTGACAGTCTTCCAGAAAACGAGACGGAAGAATTTGTTTCTGGACCCAGTGTTTTTAACCAGACGTATGTTAAACACTATGCGACCTCCAAACCGAAAGACATACGAAGGCAAACCATTTGCGTAAGGGAAAACAACTTCCTCCTCCCAGTCTCAGAGCTTTCCGATGAAGCATCTCACGAGGTGTTTAAGAGAAACGAGAGGTTCCGTCGTGCCACCAGATGCCGGGAGGACACATTGGCGAAGGAATCAGATGCAGCGGCGGTTTGATGCCTGTAGTGTTGGAGACTCCAGCAGTTCTTCGGACCAGGATGATTCGTTCTCAGCCGGCCTCCGCTCACGGCAGACACGGAGACGTCGCATCAGAGGAAGACGTCTACAGTATTTTGACGTTAACCGAGGTACCGGTGCACAGCAAACAAACCCTGCCCCTTGTAATTTGTCGCAAAAACTCGTTGACTATAGCCTTACTGACGATGAGTTTTCTATCATTGAAACACATGCCAAAGAGTGCTCAGCAAGCGTTTTGGATAGTGCTAGTGAACTATGCTGTTCTAGAAGTGATGCAAGCGAAACTAGCTCCGGAGTCAGCTCTCGGTCGACACTCCATTCGTACACCTCACAATCATCTCAGTTCAGTCGGTCTTCGGATAAGGCATCTGACGCTGGTTATGGCACCGACATTGTTGGACACGAAGATGAAGTTGATTCGAAGACCGTTCGACAGGCAGCCCGTGTGTGTGAGAATGTGTCGGACTATATCAAGGAATTGTTTAGCAAGAAGCATGAGTGTGTATCTGAAGATGAGGAGATGGACAGTTTCATGCGGTCCCGACTGGCTGAGGACTTTTCCGATGACAGTATATGCTCGGTAGATCACGGAAAAGAGAAACAGTAGAAAAAAGTCGTTAGTTTGTTGTTAAAGCATTTATCTCTCATAGACATTGTTGACAATGGTGCTGAATATATGTGTGAAAATGTATATTGTGTATAAAAGAGAATTTATTATTGATATTTGAAAGGTATAAAAATTTATCTGAAACTTACACAGTAAACAAATCATCTTTTTACATTCTGTTAACTTGTCTGGTCTATCTCACTTTCCTTGTCTATCTTTCTGTCTATGTAAATATACATTTGTATTATAGTTTCATATAAATATGTTAATAGTTGCTACTTTGAAATGATTAAGTAACCTAAATTACTGAATTGTATTTATTTGATGTGAAATGGAACTTACAAGTTTCTGAAAATGTGCAACAGGACATAATAAACATGTGAAAATAAACTTATTGTTGTGCTTGCATAATTTACTTTACCTGAAAAAATATAACTTAACATGCACGAACATATAAAGACATGATGCTATTTTTTATATTTTAAGTCAAAACGATAAGACATAATAACAAAATCACGTCACGTCCTAAACAACACTTTAAAATGAGATCCCGACCCTGATAGTGGAACATTTTGAATCATTATTTAAATAGATATAAGCACTGGTATTGCCGGGAGAAATAATATTACTATATATCAGGATATTTGACGCGATATATTGCAACATGACACCAGCCGTTAAAACCCATTGTATTTCAAGTTAATCTTAACAATGCGAAACAATTAAACTTTACCAATAAAATAAATTAACACATTTTTCAAAACGTAAAGTTTAAGCTGAAACGATTCAGTTTGCGTAAGTGTATTTTCCGGTACTTAGCATTCTACCCGTATTAAATTGTCATGTTTTTTTTTTCATTTCATTACCACAACAAGAGTATTGTTCAAAGAGTATTGAGACTTGACATAATTTTACCGATCGTGGTCATTTTCTTTCCCCTTTTAGGCATAGAAAGTATGTAACACAACTTTGTGTCTTGCGTAACTTTTTGGGTCCCGCATAGTTAATTAGGCAAGCAACCTAAGCATGTCAGATACCGGCAATCTGCTTTATGTGTATTTACGTTCATGAACTCTTTACATTGTTACATGTATAATACCAATCTCTTACACTGTCGGTTTATTACCTTTGTTACAGGCTCAGAGTATTTGAGGAAACGTGACTCTGTATGACGTCATATAAAACGTCGGTTAGGAATTTGGAAAATAGAAGGTTCAAATTGCCTACAAACTGAGCTTCTGAAAAAAAAATTAGCGGGGTAAAGATAAATTATTTGAATAATGTCAAATTAAATATTCCCCAAAAGTAATTCATTTAGTTTTTGTATTTTCGTTTTCATTATAGATATGCAGTGTTCTATTTTCCTTTCGCGTAGATTTCTGACGTGCGTAAAAAGTACAGAAAATACAGTAATCTGATGCTTTCAGACCAAAACAAAATATTTTTAATTTAAACACTTAGTGCATGATATACACGAACCACTTAAACAAAACAAACATTATTATATTGTTTGCGACAAGAATCATGACATTTATGGGCCAGGGGCGGATCTAGATATTTTAAAGAGGGTGGGATATGAATCAAGATCCATTCAACTTTATCGCAGTAAATACCTGATATTCATACACAGTTAGGGACCGTAACTTCGATCTAAGCAGTCAACAGACAAAATTTACTTTAAAAGCTTACATGTATCTGTTTTCACAACTCTACACTTTTTCCTGGTGGGTGGGTGGGGATGCATCCCCCAACCCCCATCCCCTGAAACCATCCCTGTCCTGACCGTGAGACTGTTGCAGTGGTATATGTGAGAATAACGGACGATAACTTTGTAAAGGAGGATAATGACGAGCTTACTAGCAGGGGCGTGCCTATGCGACTTTTGAGTTTACGCACTATTCTTAGGGGAGTCGGGGAGCATGCCCCTCTCCACCTCTTTCCCCTCATCTCCCACCTCCGAAATTTCTTTTTTCCATAGAACGCCATAGATGCATTTTGTGGTGGGTGAAGGACTCTCACTGTCTCAGTACAAAGAATTGTCTAAGTGCAGGAAGAGGGATGGGATTAGCCGGCATTTTTGCTGATACTGTGCAGCGGCATTTCTATCAATATAGCACAGGGGCACTTATGAGGTGCCCAGGGACTGAACCCGGCCGGTCCATTTCACTGACACCGACGAGTCAGGCTTAACGATGTCCCCAAAGCCCCGAACGTTAGGAAGGAAGCCACTACTACCAACCATGAAGTTTTTGGTTTGACCCGGTCGGGATTTGAACCCACGACCTCCCGATCCGCAAGCCGAAGCTCTACCACCTGCGCTAAGTGCAGGACGAGACAAAAATATGTCAAACAGGATTGCAGCAGAATGTTTAGAATTTGGAAAAATGCTTAAATTACAATTTAAATAATGAACACAACTAACTGATAGTGCCTTACCCGGACTAGGCGATTATTTTATGCGCTTTAGGACGTTTTTATTGTTTCAATTTTTGGAAGCAAGTGTACGCACGTGCGTAAGTGCGTAAGCCCAGGCACGCCCATGACTAGTAAAAGGACGAGTGGAAGTGTTTTTTTCCCTTTGTTTGGCATTGACTTTGTATTTAACGAACTTGCAGTTGTTTTACATTTTTAGATGAGAACTCATGTTACTGTTAATTATTAAATTACGTAAAAACGACATTTTCACAGTTGATTACATGTTCAAATCTTTGATTTCAAATTACTTCGGTCGAATCCCGAAATGTTTCGATCATTTACGTAAGCTGTCGTATTATCCAGTGACCCGCGTATACTTTCGACCGTGACCCTTAATTCGTAAATAACAATGGCGGACGAATGAAGCCCGAATCGAAAGCTAAAGGCCAGCTTTGTCTTATTCGGAAAGAAAAAGTTCATAAACTCGTAGATGGAACAGCACAAATCTAGAATTCACCTCTTTCGGCGTTTTCAACAGAAATGCGCGATGAAATTATCGGCTTTAATCGACTATGGCGATGATAACGAAAGTTAAGGGTTGAGTTATATTTTTACACGTTTTGAGCATTTAAGTGACGCAAAGTCTTAAGTTGATATAAAGCGCAAATAGTGTGGTTCTCCCCCTCCGGACACCCCACCAACTGCTACTTTGTAATAGCCGGGCAAACGCCCTCTCGTAGTTTTTCCTTACCAGTTTCCTGACCAGTCAAAAAACTTCTCATGAATTTTGTTAGAAGACAAAGCGCATTCCGTACACTTATACCAAGTATATAATTTTTGTTCGGGTCGGTAAGATGCTGGGAGGGTTTATCTCCAGCTCTACGAAAAAAAAAAAACGGGGGGGGGGGGGGGGGGGGGCGGTAGTCAACAAGAACAAGTTCAACTATAGTGTATTCATTTCTATTGTAATTACATACATGCATATTGAGATACACATAACGAGATTAATTTTATTTGCTTATTTTTATAATAGTGATAATAGTGCTTAGACACTTAACATCACTCATATCTCAATCAATAAGACTTATTGTTTATTTACATATTGCAGTCTCAAGAGTTCTCAAAAATTTAAAAAGAAAGAATTATGTTTTCTAGATAGTGTAAATATCAATCTCACTAGAGTCAAATCTTACAAAATGTAAGATCTGATGACGGCCCGCAAATATCGTCTATGAACAAAGAATGATTTTCCCCGATTACAATTTTTATAACAGCCAATCAGAGAGCGTAATGCATAACGCTTTCGGTAAGAATCGCAAAAACAGATCATCATTTACTTTTTCGATTTTGTAGGCGACAATCTAATTGGTTGGGAAGGTTTTATTCATTCGTCGCCAGATCCTGATAGCGGAGCGGTTTTCAGGATATGATTTTAATCAGATTGAGTACAAAATATACCAAAGACTAACACAAAGGGAGGTAAAAAGTAGTATTTGAACAGTTAGAGTAACGTCCATTTGAAAGAAAAAAATCGGCGCGTGCATATGTAGCTCATAAAAATGTCCGGATGAAGGTCAACATGTCAAAATTAAGTTCTCGGTTTTCACAACGTCGGGTCTAGCTATCACAAGATTGGCATGCTTTAAAATGGGGTTTAACGAAACAATTAAGGAACAGTAATTGACGCCTAAAACGTTTGTGTGTTCTTAAAATACACCAACTGTTTACTAAAACATAACCATGCATGTGAAATATAAGATATAAGATATGATTTTGTGCGTTTGTTTCCTTCATGCCGTTTTATATCCCCAAGCATTCAATGGGTCACGTGCATCACGGAGGTCCGAGGCGACATCTAGTGAATGTGACCTCCATTATTGTCACGTGACTCAGCTGACCTCAAGGCTCGAGCAGCATGTGCCCGCCAGGGGAGCGACCATTATCCACGACTAGGAAGCATTCCTTTTATGATAGAGACAATCTGTTATTTTGGCAGCGAAATAAAACCGACACATTGTGGGTCAATGTGGCCATGTAACTCAATCAGAAAGTGATTGCTTTGACAACTTTAAACGCCTGTTGTGTCATTCAAATATCTCTATCGAATATCGGGTGAGGATTAGAAACCTGATACAATGTGTTTGTAACGTTTTCTCTGTCTGACCTCAATGATTATAACGTCCGTTTAAGTGCGTTCAGGCAATTTGATCGCATTCCGCTAATGTACATTTTATTTCTCTTGTCCATCGGTCTAGAATTGATTGAATTTAATGGACGGTTGTTAGAGCGGATACAAGCATGACACTTTGCTGCTGCATTGAGAGAAATGACAAACCAATGAGGAAGTATTTTATCATTGTTCTCCGGAATGAAGAAAATACAAACCTGATAGCTGACATGGGTGGCGAGGGAAATTATTTTCTCATCGTTCATGTTTATCATTTTTCAAGGAGAAAATCGCAGAGATACAAGACTTTTAATAGATTGAAGCGGCGCTATCGTGACACGTAGACGGCTAACCTTGTGTCATAATTCTTGCCATTTTGGTGTTAAAGTAGTAACACCAGTTTATCAAACTTTAAAAATGTGGGAAAGTCATACAAAATTGATTTTTCTGGTTCAGTATAAAAGGTTAAGTATGAAGCTCATGTAAGGTTTGAACATTAATATTCACAAGAAGATAAGGTCTATCTATACGATTCATACTAAAATTGTCGCTGCTAATGAAATTCAAAAGTAAAATGTTACCAGATATCATCTAAGACATTACCAGATATCTAAGGCATAGAATATCCCGGGGATAGCACAAGCTCATCAGCCGAGCGTGAGGACCAGAATCGGGGAGTCGAAAAAATTTATGTGACGACATTTTTTTTCCGCCATTCTCGGTTATGCGATTTATTCTGCGTAAGTAGAATTCAATTTATAATCATTTGATCTGAACATACATGGGAGAGAGCATATCGGGGATAGAACATCGTACAGAGAACATCTTAGGGAGCTCACGTAACACGTCAAAGATGGCACAACTGAGATATCATATTGAAGATAATAAATCAGAGAAAGGAACATGATTAACATTAATGAATCTAAGTTCTTAATGTTGATGTACATAATTATATTGTATTGACTATATGCTTTTTTTAAAAATCGTGTTGTATCTATCAAATTAAGTTATTGCTTCACAATATCATGTAATAAATATAGAGATATGCAGATTTCAAGTACACTAGGAGTAATTAGAGGTTTGTTTCGACATAAATAGATAAATTCTACACTATACAAACGATATTAATTGGCAAGTAACTTACCAACCTATTGTTTACTACAAGGATGGTGCCTTCTTATTGCTTGTCTAGTTAAACTATGACAAAGGTACTTGTTGGGATGTTTTACGCCATTCCTGCTACAGTTAGTTCAAAGCCGAAGTTAAATTCTTAGATTTTGCTAATAAAGTATACATTTAAGACGTAAATGTTTATTATTAAAAGAGATAATACAACAAATTGTGTAGATCATGACCAGACCGCTCTAAGATGAGAGCTGGCTGATTTGGAGCTGCAATATTTACATAAGCCTTATATAATATTCGATAAGCTGGCTAAGAATTTTTAATGATCACGATATATAGTCTTTCAGCAGCCAAATATACAACAACAACAACAACAACAACAACAACAACAACAACAACAACAACAACTGCGCTACCACTATCCTTTTATAACCTCTACATTTGTTATATTTGTGCAAATGGTTACACTGGTTCTTAAGTATGGTCAATAAAAACATAATTTATCTTTTAATTGTAAATAAATACATGTATACGTATACGTACAATTAGAACTTTTAAATTAATGTGTTATCGCGGATCAAGTCCTTGCATAAGTCAGCATGTGCAGAAAATAAATAAGTATTTAATGGATTAATCAACTGCAAAACAGCCATGAAGAAGAATTTTAACAAAATACACTGATAAATAATAATAACACGACAGAACAAAATTGTTTATCAATCAATCATCGATTGGCCAGTCACGCAGTAAAGATGTCACGCTGACCGACTCCAGTCAAGCTCACCTACCGTAGTCGTCGCCACAGATCGCAACTTTTCACAAACGAAACTGTCGCGCCGCCATCATTAGGCCCTGAGACACTTCGGTCCATTACACTGCGGACATGCTTAATAATAAAACAACATTTAAATTGTTTTTCTATCATAAGGACGCATTCAATCGTGTCTGCATTCTGTCCGATTGGGGAACATGGTTTGTATCAATGAATAAATGATGGATGACCAATTGAATGCTTTACTGTGTTTTATTGAAACCGAAGAGCTTGTTCTGTTTTATGTTTAAAACAAGTATCGTCTATCAATTAGGTTTGAACAATGGACGATGGAGCTATGAAATGAGAATCTTATGCATTCAATAAACAGAAATTGCAATAAAGCAAGATCTAGAGGGTAATGCTACGCTTAATTGTTCTAGTAGAATTGTCATTTTACTGTAGCAATCTACCAGCCAGAATAGTGTATTAACGATAGAAACATTTTCAACACGACACAATACCTTCATGGCGACTGTTTATGTTGGCGAATACAAGTATAAAAGGAAAAGTTCATATTCATTAACATCAACAGCACGATAGCAAATAAAATTCTCATTAAGTAATTACTACTAGTCATGTCAGCACCACCACCCTACAAAATACCGTTGTTATATCATAGAAAATGTATACAAAAATCCATGTATTCTGATATCTATATAAAACGAGCCTTTTACTCAACGTTTTAAACAAAACGAAAACGTAACAAGATATTAACAGAATCCAATATAAACCAAAGCGCCACAGATACTGTATTGTTCAGTGCTTGAAAATTAAGTTAAAATGGTTAAAGAGGGATTGGGATGGGATTAGCCGGCATTTTTGCCGATACTGTGCAGCGACATTTATATCATTATAGCACAGGGGCACTTATGAGGTGCCCAGGGACTGAACCCGGCAGGTCCATAATACTGACACCGACGAGTCAGACGTAATGCTGTCCCCTTAGCCCCGAGCGTTAGGAGGAAAGCCACTACTACCAACTTTAAAGTCTTTGGTTTGACCCGGCCGGGGTTTGAACCCACGACTTCCCGATCCGCAAGCCGACACTCTTAAAATGGTTTGACAATAGTCATAACAGTCATTATCTTAACGACATTATTTTCAGACTAACTGCATTTCAAGGGAACAAATCTTTGGTTGTTTTATTAGGACAAACTCTTGTGGTTGGTTTGTTCAAAACAACAATACAAGCAACCATTGCTCTATCATAGAAAAATAACTACACCTATTCTGAAATCTATGTAAACCGAGTCGTTTAAACAACATGAAACTATGACAATGTAGTCACAGAATTCCAATATAAAAATGTAACTAACACTAAACATAGGAGCAGACTTGCAAGATGAGTCATTAAAGAAAGAAAAAAGTTATCGCCTATGATCGGCTCAAAAGGAGAGGCATCATCATCGTCATCATCATTGAGTAAGTTCGAGTCGAGATAAAGTTAATCAGCTTACCTGCAGTGCGCCGGTAGTTCTATCTACCCCGTTCACAAAGGGCTCCGATTCTACCATATTCTGGAATCGAATTGTGACCAATCGTGGTATGATCGTGGCAGATGGTGACAGTGTCTTCATGAACGCGGAAAGGTCGTACTAAAATCGCGAAGATCCGTGAATACGCCACGCTTATTTTAAGTATGTTCAAAACAAGCGTAGCAGTCGCTTGGACAAAATAAATCGGCATTAAAGCGTTGTAAGAACGTATTAAGAATTGGCATTGTGGAATCATTGTCACAAGATATTCATTATCGTATCACATCGCAGTGCAATCGGCGAATAATTTAGCTAAGTTTATTCTTATAAAGTTTAAGAATGACGTCATATCTGCCAATTTTAACTCACTGACCAGTCTACCGTAATGTCCAAACTGAAGCCTTATTTCTGCAGCTAGCCATTTCCGGATCCGGTATCTCCTTTCTTGACATAGTCTCCTTCAAATAATATCTTTTATCTGATAAGCCACAAAAATCTGATCTTGCTAGAGAGTAGAGTACTCATCGATTTTAACTGATTTATTTCATCAAGAACGTTCTATTTGGACTCATCATGGAGAAGATTCAAGACATCATCGGCGCATGCGCATTACATACCTTTATTTTCCACCATCGGAGGACAAGGATATATATGATACAATACGGTCGAGGCATAAAACAATAAAATACATAACTTCTCGATTTAAAAGCCTGGCATAACGGATAAAGACAACAACAAAGAAATTTTTAATTTTTCAATAATAAATGCAATGACTAAAACGTCAGAACGTAATGCATTATAAAATAATAACATCAGTGGATATATGTTTTTATTTTTAAATAAACAATAAATAATAAAATAGAAACTTGTTTTTACACAGTGCGACTACGAGTACAACAATATCATATAAATACACATTAAAAAATATAAGCCGAAGCAGTTTATACATTGTTATATTGCTAGTTGTTGGAACATGTTCAATAACTGTATGCGTTTTTCAAGTATTAATGTCCAAATTCTGTTTGTAATTATACATGATGATAATGAAAATTTCTAACTTGATAAGTGATGACTCTGACCTGACGCTTCATCACGATCTCATCCATACAATAATTATGGGACATATAACTTTCATAAATTCAAGCAAACCAACAGCAGCAATGCATCGAAAATACAAATAAAAAAATAAATTAAAGCTGAAATACGATTGGGCGTCATAAAACACATCTGGACAAAAGCTGCAACTGAAGTATGATGTATATGACAAATGTGTAGAGATTGCAAATTACAGCTCTGTTGGGAACGTGGCTATATTATATACAATTAAAATTTTAATTTCGCAAATGATCACTATAGTACTAAAAGAGGCTGTAATACATAAGATTTATATTTCGGGATACTTGTATTAAAAGCCGTAGGCTATATGACAGGTGGCTCGAAGTATGAAGGATGCAACGATACGGTGACAATCCAACAGGGGCGAGAGTGTCGCTGTATTATAGTCGAAAGCCTGTGATTTTTAGGCAACTGAGAACATTGTGATACGTTTTTGGTGCTTGATGTTTCATTCCATAGCAAGAAGAATAACCGCAAGGCAATGAAAAAACAACAACACACGCTCATGCATTTTCCAACGAATGGTGAATCACGTACAAGAAAACATTATTTAGATTGTATATGTTTGTAAAATAAACATAACAAGACTTGGAGAACGTTCCTACATCGCTTTTGTGTTGTTGTTGTTTTTTAATGTCAAACAATTTGACATTATGTCTGTACCGTCATTCTTATAATTAGTTTGCATCAGATATTCATTTGATATAAAAAATGGTTCAAATACAAAACATAGACCAGTAAGAAATTATTACGACAAAGTTTGAGTCTTTACTCGCCAGTATGGCGTTATCGTTCCATGGAATGTATAAGTTAAAAATTACAAACAGCTCTAATATCATTGTCAGAAAAAAGAATAGTTTGTAAAATAATCTGACGCAGTGCGGTGCTTAAGTTCAGATAAACCTAAAACTGAAAAAAACGCTCTTTGAAATAACACGTATATTTTAAGCGATAACTAAGGCTCATCGATTAAAATCAGACATGGTAAATGTCTGCAAATCAATCTACACGTATACATCTCTTTGCCATGGATCTATCAAGACTATACCTGGCTTCAGTTTTTTTCAAGATTTTATGCTCGGGGCTAAGGGGACAGCATTATTCGTCGGTGTCAGTATAATGGACCTGCCGGGTTCAGTCCCTGGGCACCTCATTAGTGCCCCTGTGCTATAATGATAGAAATGTCGCTGCACATTATCGGCAAAAAATGCCGGTAAATCCCAATTCCAAGATGTTAAACGTAATAAAGGATCTCTTCATATCACACCTATAAACCAAATGTTCTTCTGGACATAGTCGAGAAATTAGATAACACTTATTAAAATAAATTAACGTTGTTACTTTAATTTGAGTATCTCGAATTTCGTGAAATTGGGACAGTGGGTCGTAAATTTAACTGCACGTTTCAGCGTTAATCAAAATATAACGACGGAAACGGTATTAAGGTTTAGTCAGGACCCGGGGAGTAATTAAGTGAACTACAAAAGAAAATAACTCATTGCTATCGTGAACAAGCACAATGATTACGCACATCATACGCGCTGTTATTTAATAATGTACTTTTCGATATAAAATAACTATCAATTAAGCAAGTACTAATACATTTAGAATGAAAAACATGTCAACCTTGATTTACACCTGAATTTAAAAATTACTGTCTGAGCAAAGTACAGAATAAGATAATATAATATTCTGATAGATAATATGTGAATATGGAATCTTTTAAAAGATTGCGAATCTTTAGGTTGGTTAATAAAGAAGCCTCGCGAATCATTCGTGACGTGTAAAATTAAACGCACTTGTATATCCCTTAATAGTCCACTGACTGGCTCAATCATCACGCAAGGACCTAAATACATTTGAAGTGCAGATGTATGTTCCATGTGGCATGCACTTCTGTAAAACTGTGACTGTGTCGCTTTAATTTGCAGGACACGTACTAAATATGCAAACTCTTCAACCGCGTTTAGATTTGCGCTGGTATTACAACATTTTAAAGACCCTTTAAAATCTTCCTTTGTTCAACTAATGCCTCTTGTTACATAGGCACATATCTCCATGTATAATTTTTTACTGATACACGTGGCTTTAAACTTGCATGCCATGGCATGGCACTGCAGCACGAAATTGGCTAGTTGTCCATTTATGGTCTTCGTGACTTAGTCGATTAACATCTTATAGAAGTATCAGTTGCTGTCAAACAATGGCTCTGGAAGCCGGGAAAGATGAGGAACACGCAGATGTATACCATAGCGTGTCGTCTGTAGATGATTCATTTCTTGGAAGACCGTAGACAGTATTAAATGGGTTACGCAAGAACTAATTTCCGCTCATCAAAGAGCTTGGTAGACGTTGGCGAGTTTTTCAAATGCCACCTACATGCCACAGGATACATACGTATGGAAAGATGTTGTAATAGACACGCAGTGCAATCTTGCAATTCATCGCATTGTCTTGGCAAGGTTTAGAAGCAAAATGGTAAGAATCAATATGACAATCACGCTGTTTATATTATTTTTAAGTCGAATATGAGCGTCGGAATACAAGCAATATAAAATGGCATAGGTGAATAGTTACCAACAGAATAAATAATGGAAATAATGGGAAAAAATCCAATGTTAGCCGAAAACGGCGAGATTACAACGGTATATTTGATGTTGATCATATTTAAAATCTGTTCGAAAGTTGTCATAAAAGTACCGGACTGAAAATACTTTTATTGAAGAATAAAATAACTGCTAATGTATATTACTCATATTACTCGACTGGACGTTTTCGTCTTTACAATTGGAATTAAGCTACAGTATTTGGTAGTGAAGTGGGCATAATCATGTAATATGAATATATATATATATATATATATATATATATATATATATATATATATATATATATATATATATATATATATATATATATATATATATATATATATATATATATATATATATATATATATATATCGAGTGATGTTTGCTTTTCTATTCATGAAAATATGACATGAGACATATACATTGTATATACACATATTTATATATATCATGTATATGTCTCATGTAATATGGATATATATATATATATATATATATATACGTGTGTGTGTGTGTGTATATACAATGTATATGTCTCATGTAATATTTTCTTGAATAGAAAAACAAAACATCACTCGATTTACATCTCTTGAACAACGACAAATCGATAAGCACGTGTCTGAACGTGTTGATCTACAATCCACAGGCTTAATCTCGACATGCACAATGTTGACTTGGCTTTAGGCTCTGATAAGGAGAATTTGACTTTCAAATTGGCTTTAATCCAGTTTATTGACAAGAGAGATAAGAACTATAAGCAGACTCATTTACATTGATATAAGGTAGCCTTGTAATCCATAGTTAAAGAATCGCGTAACCGTGTTCACGGTCTCTCACAGTGGGGAGGTGGCAAATAGGGACAGATGGGGGGGGGGGGGGGGGGGGGGGGGGGGGGGGGGGGGGGGGGGGGGGGGGGGGGGGGGGGGGGGGGGGGTGACCTAACCTGACTGGACACTGACCATCGAAAGGACAAGAAAACCGCTGATGCAAAAAAAAAAATCAAAGGCGACGAAAAACATTGAAAACAAATTTCAGAAAATCGTGCAGTTTTTTGAGGATCTGCCATATATATTGAAAACTACTTCAGCAAATCTTTTATTAGTTGGAAAGCCCAATCCTTGTATTTTCCCATCACTGCAAACACCAACCTCCAATCTTCATATATAGTTATAGTGATATGTTATAGGCCAAATCTTCATATATAGTTATAGTGATATGTTATAGGCTAAACCTTCATATAAAGTTATAGTGATATGTTATAGGCTAAATCTTCACATATAGTTATAGTGATATGTTATAGGCTAAATCTTCATATATAGTTATAGTGATATGTTATAGGCTAAACCTTCATATAAAGTTATAGTGATATGTTATAGGCTAAACCTTCATTTAAAGTTATAGTGATATGTTATAGGCTAAATCTTCACATATAGTTATAGTGATATGTTATAGGCTAAATCTTCACATATAGTTATAGTGATATGTTATAGGCTAAACCTTCATATACAGTTATAGTGATATGTTATAGGCTAAACCTTCATATAAAGTTATAGTGATATGTTATAGGCTAAATCTTCATATATAGTTATAGTGATATGTTAAAGGCCAAATCTTCATATATAGTTATAGTGATATGCTATAGGCTAAACCTTCATATATAGTTATAGTGATATGTTATAGGCTAAACCTTCATATATAGTTATAGTGATATGTTATAGGCTAAACCTTCATATAAAGTTATAGTGATATGTTATAGGCTAAATCTTCATATATAGTTATAGTGATATGTTATAGGCCAAATCTTCATATATAGTTATAGTGATATGCTATAGGCTAAACCTTCATATATAGTTATAGTGATATGTTATAGGCTAAACCTTCATATATAGTTATAGTGATATGCTATAGGCTAAATCTTCATATATAGTTATAGTGATATGTTATAGGCCAAATCTTCATATATAGTTATAGTGATATGCTATAGGCTAAACCTTCATATATAGTTATAGTGATATGTTATAGGCTAAACCTTCATATATAGTTATAGTGATATGTTATAGGCTAAATCTTCATATATAGTTATAGTGATATGTTATAGGCTAAATCTTCATATATAGTTATAGTGATATGTTATAGGCTAAATCTTCATATATAGTTATAGTGATATGTTATAGGCTAAATCTTCATATATAGTTATAGTGATATGTTATAGGCTAAATCTTCATATATAGTTATAGTGATATGTTATAGGCTAAATCTTCATATATAGTTATAGTGATATGTTATAGGCCAAATCTTCATATATAGTTATAGTGATATGTTATAGGCTAAATCTTCATATATAGTTATAGTGATATGTTATAGGCCAAATCTTCATATATAGTTATAGTGATATGTTAAAGGCTAAATCTATATATATATCATATAATAAAACATCACATATATTTACAGTTGTGTCATCATTTCGCAGATATTTACTTAAAGAAAAAGGTTAAGTTTATTAGAAATTAACATGTTTCATAACATGTTAAGAACGAGGTTGGACATTAGTATAGTATGCTGTAAGTAGACATACATATACTGTTAACACATCTATGTGAAAGAAGCATTTACACAAATAACTAAACAATCATATTTCCCTGTGGCTAAATGCTACCATGGTCGTTTCTTGAATGTACGTGTATTTGCGTTATATGCGCAAGCAATTTACCTACTTAAAAAAAGAAATAAACCCAAATCTCTTGTTTTCTGCCATGTTTGCGTGAAATTTACACACACAAATCAAATAAAACGAATAATAAATAATAAAAAAACGCCGTTTACCGAATAAGAACCCGTATTTTATCAGGCTTATGAAAGTCCGCAAAACAGATTTTTCCCATGTGCATTCCTATATATATATAGGCGTCGCGCTCCATCGCATAGTAAATCAAGCTCTTTTTTTCTTTATTGAGATTAATGTCAATGTAACACTGTTTTCCTATATCAACAACTGAACAAAGATTGTGCTAACAATTTTATTGTTGGGAAGTGTAAAAACTTTAATATACGATAGGTATTCAAATTTGAGCTTGAAAAACTTGAGAACGAATGAGAACACCTCAAATTTGCCCTTTTGTGGGTATTTTGTGGCGCAAAGTTTCTTTTTTATTTTCGTGTTACTGTACAGTTTATATGGTTTAGATTTTCATAATCAAATTTAGTGCGAGTACTTATTCAAATATGTTTATGATGTTATATAAAATATGATTGATCTTTGTTCATAGTTGTTAATATTTGTCTAAGGAATCAACAGAAGAAATAATTATATTTATAAAATCTGAGTACTAAAGACTTCTTAATGATATCGACCAAATCCCGAAATGTTTCGATTTGTTACGAGAGCTCTAGTATTTTCCAGTGACCCGCTTTTACCTGTTAGTTGCTTAAAATGGCCAGAGATCATTGATACAGAGCATCAACGGTCGCCGTGGAGGTTCTGTTCAACAAAGGAACATTTTGCATAACAAAAAACCGATAGTGAAACAACAAAACCTTACCGTTATTAAAGGATTTAAAGTGCCGTCAAATTTTCATGTCTTAAAATTATATTCAGTAACGAATTGTTTTCGAAGCATGGGATACGGTCTGAATACAAACGCCAGAGCAGAGCATAAAGTTTGGCCAGTGCATAGAACCGCATCGTAACAAATGCAAATTTGAATTATACAAATCATACATACACATATACAACATTAACCATTTCAAAAGATAGATATTAATGTAGCAACACTTTAAAATATAGCAATCAAATTTCATTCTGATATTCACCAAAGTTGAATAATGACTGAAATTCAATTGACGAAAGCGCCGCAATTCACACATTTATTGAACACCATGGCGCCATTCTAGAACATTTCCATTAATGATTACATCTAGATGCCGAGCTCATGCCCGGCGAAAATGCACACACGGCTGTCAAATACTGACGAGATGTTTACTGGCCCAATTCAGTAATTAACATCAGCATATATGTTTATTTTTCGTGACCAACAAAGGTTTAAATTTCAATATTTCTACGATACTCCTAAAGATATTTTCGAACATTGTTCGACCTCGGAAGTTGTTTTATCTTGCTGTTGAAAATGAATGTAACATTGGACCCTTATTGTATATTCAAACATCTGCATTAAATAATCATATTGGCGCATAAACAACAATAATCCTGCATCTGGATACGTTCGATTGAACTGTGAGGGTGGATGTATTGAATAATTTCTAAACCCGTACATGTATATGACTTAAAAGAGACTTTTCGCAAAAGGAAGTATTGCAATAGGTAGGCGTGTTGCTTTCCAAGTAGACACGAGTCTTTCAAACAACATACTTATCGGGGTGGGGATTTAGAAAGATAATGCATTCATGTTACTTATTTTTGCATTTAATGTAACCATTTCTGTGCGGTTAATAAATGCACTTTCTCCTTCACGTGCTTCAGGTAGCTCCCTTGCAGTAACAAAAGAAACAAACAACACAACAACAAACAAACAAACATGGTTACCGGTAACTTCATGAAATAAGAATTATATTTATATTTTTGCTTGCACAATGTTCCTTGCCCTACATGTAGCATTTGCATTATAGCATCACAACTAATGCACATGGCGGTATTTTACGATTTCAGGCTAATTTTTTGTGTAAAATACATCGCAGCGACATATTATGGGCATTCTAGCGACGTCCAGCTATTTTGGTGGAGGAAGACCCCAGACTTGTGTCCTCTCCGCAAGTCAGCTGGAAGACCTTCCCACATAAAGTCTTTCACCCTGAACGTGACTCAAACCCACGCGGTAGGAGGCTTAGCAGTCAGAAGTTACAAATCAGCGACTCTACCTGTACGCCACTGCGTCCGTCCTGCTACATTTTATAATACAGACAGAGGTATTGTATGCTTTATTTACATGATCAAATTTTGTAGAAAACGAAAGTTTTGTAAAATGTCTAGATAAAATATTGAATATAGGTTTTCTTCTATATTATTTGCTTACTGTCTGATCTCCAATGCGATGCAAATAATGTTGATGCACGTAAAATGCTGTAAAACACAAATACCGCTAAAATGCACCGCTGTTTTCATATGGGAACGTGACGTTAAGAAATATATATTAAGACTAGAACTTTTCCCGGTCATTTTGTTAAATACTCATAAATTGTTCACACACGCTTAAACGAAAACATTAGTTCAATTTATATCAAAGAGGTACAGTTACGACTTGCTTGCAAATTTAACAAATTCTTTTACTGTGACCAATCCAGCCACAGTATTATTTGTAACAGATGAATAAAGAATATTTGTTCTCTTGTTGAGAAAAAACATTTGGAGAAATTAGCACAATGGTTAAGAACGTAGGACCTTATAAGCACTATAAACGCGGAAATATACCCTCAAAATGGATAAAAGTGGATTGTATAGACAAAAGGGGATTGACTTCTCGTCAGTGATTCAATATACACGGTATTGGCCGGACTTGACCGCTATCAATTTGGACATAAATCTCCCAAAACTGCCCCACCGTTAATCTGCGATGTACTAGCACTGTTCAAACAGAGAAAGAAAGGCCTTAAATTATACTCAGTAACCATGGCAATTGAGTTGAAATGCCCGAACAGTCGTTAAGACGTCGGTTTAGAAGGATTATCTCTGAAGCCATATGATAAGGATTTTCGGAACAAGGGCTAACGATCAGATCTGCTGGCCTAACCCATAAGCAACAAATGATTTACGGATTGTCCGTGGCCTGCGGCGGTGAATTGGTCTTGAAACCATACACACAACATCGCGCAAAATTTCTTTGTTGATGATGTTAGAAATAATGTCTACATTCATGGCTTGAATTGGTATAATTAAGAAAATAGTGAACAGGTAAGTTATTGCGATTGAGAAAATGATTACAAATCACAATATAGATATAGTGATTACAAGTTACAATATTGTCCCATAAAATCATTTTTGTTAAAAAAGTGTTGCAGACATTTTTTTTTAAACTAAACTGTAAAAAGTCAACGGTTGCAGTTGTAATATATTTTCTGCGGTGCCATTTTTGTGGAGTTTATTAAATAATTCCCTAATATTATTGCACATTATTTGTCGTCGGTTTGAAGTTACAATAAAAATTATCACCACTTACTGAAATCTTTTGTAAGAGTCGAAAATTTATGAGTTTGGTTAATAAACAGGGAGATTGAACTGAAAACACAGAATTTAATAACGTTAACAATTATATTGTCGCACGTTTCCGTTCATGTCGAGATAAATGCAAATAATATGTAAAACCGTGTCATAAACTAGCAATAAAAGGTTTCTGCAATATTAACCATACAATTGTCTTGAATTATCAGTTTTGTATGGTTTGAAGTGTAAACATGACACTTAAAACGAAGTGTCTGTAAAATTTAGTATCTGTTAATATAAAAAGGCAAAATTGCTTTTTGTTAGCGGGAAACGAATTCAGGACCTCTTGTATGGTGGTACTTTAGTCTGCTGACTGTACCAGGACCTCTTGTATGGTGGTCAGGTTGTCTGCTGACTGTACCAGGACCTCTTGTATGGTGGTCAGGTTCTCTGCTGACTGTACCAGGACCTCTTGTATGGTGGTCCTTTAGTCTGCTTACTGTACAAGGACATCTTGTATGGTGGTCAGGTTGTCTGCTGACTGTACCAGGACCTCTTGTATGGTGGTCAGGTTCTCTGCTGACTGTACCAGGACCTATTGTATGGTGGTCCTTTAGTCTGCTGACTGTACCAGGACCTCTTGTATGGTGGTCTAGTAGTCTGCTGACTGTACCTGGACCTATTGTATGGTGGTCCTGTAGTCTGCTGACTGTAACAGGACCTCTTGCATGGTGGTCCTGTAGTCTGCTGACTGTACCTGGAACTATTGTATGGTGGTCCTTTAGTCTGCTGACTGTACCTGGACCTATTGTATGGTGGTCCTGTAGTCTGCTGACTGTACCTGGAACTATTGTATGGTGGTCCTGTAGTCTGCTGACTGTACCGGGACCTCTTGTATGGTGGTCCTGTAGCCTGCTGACTGTACCAGAACCTCTTGTATGGTGGTCCTGTAGTCTGCTGACTGTATCAGGACCTCTTGTATGGTGGTCCTGTAGTCTGCTGACTGTACCAGGACCTCTTGTATGGTGGTCCTGTAGTCTGCTGACTGTACTGGGACCTCTTGTATGGTGGTCCTGTAGTCTGCTGACTGTACCAGGACCTCTTGTATGGTGGTCCTGTAGTCTGCTGACTGTACCAGGACCTCTTGTATGGTGGTCCTGTAGTCTGCTGACTGTATCAGGACCTCTTGTATGGTGGTCCTGTAGTCTGCTGACTGTATCAGGACCTCTTGTATGGTGGTCCTGTAGTCTGCTGACTGTATCAGGACCTCTTGTATGGTGGTCCTGTAGTCTGCTGACTGTACTGGGACCTCTTGTATGGTGGTCCTGTAGTCTGCTGACTGTATCAGGACCTCTTGTATGGTGGTCCTGTAGTCTGCTGACTGTACTGGGACCTCTTGTATGGTGGTCCTGTAGTCTGCTGAC
This sequence comes from Sinonovacula constricta, assembly GCA_007844125.1. NCBI lineage: Eukaryota > Metazoa > Mollusca > Bivalvia > Cardiida > Solecurtidae > Sinonovacula > Sinonovacula constricta. Next base: position 49,158,667 of record CM017568.1, on the reverse strand, counting down.
TGTACCTGGACCTCTGGACCTCTTGTATGGTGGTCCTGTAGTCTGCTGACTGTACTGGGACCTCTTGTATGGTGGTCCTGTAGTCTGCTGACTGTACCAGGACCTCTTGTATGGTGGTCCTGTAGTCTGCTGACTGTACCTGGACCTATTGTATGGTGGTCCTGTAGTCTGCTGACTGTACCAGGACCTCTTGTATGGTGGTCCTGTAGTCTGCTGACTGTACCAGGACCTCTTGTATGGTGGTCCTGTAGTCTGCTGACTGTACCAGGACCTCTTGTATGGTGGTCCTGTAGTCTGCTGACTGTACCAGGACCTCTTGTATGGTGGTCCTGTAGTCTGCTGACTGTACTGGGACCTCTTGTATGGTGGTCCTGTAGTCTGCTGACTGTACCTGGACCTCTGGACCTCTTGTATGGTGGTCCTGTAGTCTGCTGACTGTACTGGGACCTCTTGTATGGTGGTCCTGTAGTCTGCTGACTGTACCTGGACCTATTGTATGGTGGTCCTGTAGTCTGCTGACTGTACCTGGACCTATTGTATGGTGGTCCTGTAGTCTGCTGACTGTACCTGGACCTATTGTATGGTGGTCCTGTAGTCTGCTGACTGTACCTGGACCTCTTGTATGGTGGTCCTGTAGTCTGCTGACTGTACCTGGACCTCTTGTATGGTGGTTCTGTAGTCTGCTGACTGTACCTGTACCTCTTGTATGGTGGTCCTGTAGTCTGCTGACTTTACCGGGACCTCTTGTATGGTGGTCCTGTAGTCTGCTAGCTGTACCGGGACCTCTTGCATGGTGGTCCTGTAGTCTGTTGGCTGTAAGAGGACCTCTTGAATGGTGGTCCTGTAGTCTGCTGACTGTACCTGGACCTCTTGTATAGTGGTTCTGTAGTCTGCTGGCTGTACCAGGACCTCTTGTATGGTGGTCCTGTAGTCTTCTGACTGTACCAGGACCTCTTGTATGGTGGTCCTGTAGTCTGCTGGCTGTACCAGGACCTCTTGTATGGTGGTCCTGTAGTCTGCTGACTGTACCAGAACCTCTTGTATGGTGGTCCTGTAGTCTGCTGACTGTACCAGGACCTCTTGTATGGTGGTCCTTTAGTCTGCTGGCTGTACCAGGACCTCTTGCATGGTGGTCCTTTAGTCTGCTGACTGTACCAGGACCTCTTGTATGGTGGTCCTTTAGTCTGCTGACTGTACCGGGACCTCTTGTATGGTGGTCCTGTAGTCTGCTGACTGTACATGGACCTCTTGCATGGTGGTCCTTTAGTCTGCTGGCTGTACCAGGACCTCTTGTATGTTGGTCCTTTAGTCTGCTGTCTGTACCGGGACCTCTTGTATGGTGGTCCTTTAGTCTGCTGACTGTACCAGGACCTCTTGTATGGTGGTCTAGTAGTCTGCTGGCTGTACTAGGACCTCTTGCATGGTGGTCCTTTAGTCTGCTGGCTGTACCTGGACCTCTTGTAAGATGGTCCTGTGGTCTGCTGGCTGTTCCTGAGTATGGGATTTATTCGATGATAAGCTTACCATTCAGACATGAGTGTTGCCTACCTCAGTCCTGTCATAATTAAATCGCATTCCAAACAAATAACATTGTTCAATGCAAACTATCGTGTAAAAAGAAGACGAATTAACACTTAAAAGAAAGAAAACGATTTATTTCAGGGTTTCCCCATTCATTCTTATTCATTTATCGCACAGTCATATTCTTAAGCTACAACCTCCGCAAAATTACGGCCCAAAGTCAGACTTATAATAAGACTTATGTTTTATCGTTGTTGTTTATCTAATTATATAACTCGTCTTCACCTTTTATTGTGTAAAAATATTAAAAAATTCTGTCAAGAATGTTTTTTAAAGAATTAGCTGATATGGACAAACTATTTCCATCTATACAATAGGCCCTAGATACGGCTCACTACGCCAGGAATTAACGACGAACACATATGTGTGGATGTATGCGTCTATGTGTGCGTGTGCTTGTGTGCGTTCGTGTGTGTAAGGAAGAACTGAAGAAACAATTATACAGATATGCATTGTTAATGATAGGACATATGGACCTACTATGTAAATTCACACATGTTGCGTAATACTCTAAACGTCAATGTCTACTTATATCTTCTGTCAAGAACTAGACGGAAAAATGACCTTAAAACATAATGATCCAACGAATGGGTATAGGAGGCGGCTTTCATTGGATTATGACTAGGGATGTTAACGAATATTCGAAAATTCGAATATTCGAATATCAGGTCGCTATTTGAATAGAGATTTCAGGATTCGAATATTTTATCATTTTTATTTCACTTTTGTTAAGTTGAAGGAAAATTGAAATAACATTTCTTTAGTTGATCGTGTTGACACCCAACGACTTAAAACGCTGGCGATATGTGATTGCGCTCGCTCTAAGATAGAGGGGGTGGGTCATGTCTCCTGATAACGAATTGCCATCTGGTTAACAGCATAAAATCACCTTACCGCGCACAGCCCCTTCTCTGCCCCCTCTCCCACTTAGACCCAGTCACATCACCATACAGCTGTGGAAACAGTTGCCAAAGTACAATAAACACACATGTCAGTTCGATGCTGCGGCAATTAGCTACAGCATTTACGTAACACTGACTCTACCCAGCTTCGGTCGGGATGGTGTGTAATAAATGCATTATATAAGGCTATACTTATTGAAAACCGTCTTCCAGAACTTCTTTTACTTTTGGAAAGCACAACTAGATCACGGTCAAACAAACTTTAATTGCAATCACTTTCTATTTTTGTCACTCTACTTCAAACTGGTTTTTTATTCCTATTCAATACCGCGACATCTGTTATTTTTTGTCACCGCGATTTTCTGTTCTGTGTTTTTGCGTCGTTCTTTCCGAATAACAAAAATGTAAATCTATAGACTTTTTGATTGTTCGTCATAGGTTTACTTATCACACTTAAAACTCACGATCTTACAATTTTAATCATTCTTTATATATGTTTATTGGTTGGTACTTCATCAGTTTATCAAAAGTCTGGTTGACAATAGCCAATCACAGTTATTGTCGTCATCAAATGGTTTTGTTTACCTTCACTTTCAGCCATAGGCATATGGCGAACAGGTTCGTAATTGTCACTTGTGTATTGGTAACTAAATGTCCCTAATTGACATGTTATGGCTTCGGATTAACGCCCTTAGCGATATCAGCCAATCACAATTAAACATCAATCCGACCGCCAACCAATCAAGATTCTTAACTGGTTGTACACTTGAGCGGTTTCCCTTTATAAAACCTTCTTGGTCTTGCCTAATTGTCTTACAGTCGATCAAGTACCCCCCGCATCTTGTCGTTTTGAAAATGCCTCCTTTAATCATTAATGTATTTTATAAGATTAGTTCACAAAACATAATTGATTGTTTGTTGTTATACATTGTTTGCGGTTAGTAGAGTAAAATATTAAAATTGTGAGCTATTTTGCATGTGTTGTAGAATTTCATCTAAAATTAATTAAAATTATGATATGGTCTTATTAAATCGATGTTAACATTAAAAGGAGCTCAATAATAATTGTTAAGAAACAATGACTTTGTTTACGCATTTACTGGCATTCTTCACTGACAGTATTCTCCTGCAAATTACCGCTGACAGAGTAAAGAAACACCCCATCTGGTCCTTCATTATAAACAGGATAATGGCGGATTGATAATATTGCCGTTTGTATTTCAAAAAGAAGAAATCGTCGTTTTAAAATTAAATGCTATGCTAAAATCATAAATCTAACGCTGCCTCTGCAATAAGTAAGGCTAGCAATGTATATTATGACCAGAAATAAACATTTTACAATTAATAAACACATTGAACGTAATGGAAAAGTACTGTGTTATGTGCCACTATAATATAAATTCGTTCCGAATATTCGAATATGATTCGAATACACGTAAAGAATATTCGAATATCGTTTAGGGATTCGATTTACATCACTAATTATGACATTTATAATAAATGTAGGCAGATGAAGGTACTGGTATATTATTTATTGTTCTTAATTCAAAGAGATCAACATCGTATAGATTAAAATACGATAAGCTCCGATATATCTGGTTCCGTTCTGTCAGCCTAATACAGAGCAGTCGCCTAGGGACTATGTTGTGTATATATACTTGGATTACAGCAGGACATTACAAGAGCCATGTCATATATGACTGTTTTATGACATCAATTCCAGTTCCTATTCCATCTAATCTCTTCCTTCTAGTCCATGAAAAATGTAAAGTCCTTTCAACTTTGAAAAATATGATTGTTAAAGTACATCCAGAACAGTTTTTTTGTATTCTCTCCTGCAATAAGCAGTAGTTATCAATTCAATTACGTACTCAAAACGAGGGTGGGTGATGCTATTAAACTGGGGGATGCTATGAAACAGCCTATTCTGTTATGACACATTCGCGTTCTGTGGTGTAACATATGCTCTCTGTTGTTATATTGTGAAAATTTTCCGTGCGTTATGGTTGTGTAACAGCGAAAATCTCTCGTGTAACACTCACATTTTGTTGTATTACATTCGCCTTCTATTGTGTACAATATCGTAACCTTGATGTTATTGTCGCGACGCGCACGAGAGCGTGAGGACTATATGTAATCGTTCCTGGAAAGGTCTTATGCATGGCGCCATGTTGTGCATTATACAATTAAAGAGAGGCGCTCTTATGCTTTGGAATCTCGGTCATTATTTATGTATGATTACTAGCAGAATTAAAGTAGAGATTTTATTTTGTTCAAAGTGTAGCTACATACCCATATTTGACTTGAAATTGTTTAGTTATCACATGAATATGCATGAGTTGTTGATATAGCATGTTAATTACGAACACGTCTAAAATAAATTTATGTTGTGTTCTGTTGTTTGGATTCGGGCCTCATCCCTTGCATCCAAAGACAATTCGTCACTGCTTGATAATGTTTATGTTTGTTATTTTAGATCGTATTCTAATCAAGAAATGTTTGACGTATTTTTGTGGAAATAAAACATGTGTTATTAGTTCGTTCTATTATTTGTTTTGGTTGTATCGTTAAATATATAGGTGATGGATTGGATACCTCTTTAAAATTTATGATTATCTGCACCTTGTTACGTTATTCATTTATGGAAGCTGGAAACCATCTAATTTTTAGCGTTGTTTTCAGTCAGCCTCAATGAGTTTCCCGCGATATTTTATAAGTGGACGATTCCATTATAACGCGTTGAGTTTTATTATTCTTCCTTAACCAGTTTCGTTTTTAATCATTTCCACTATCTCTGCGCTAAGGAATTTCAACAGGCACATAGACAAACTTTAATGGCGGAGATATATCGCTACATGTTTTCTAGTGTACGTCTGCTGCAACACCTTTCATCCCTAATTTGTATTGGGTCCAATCCTTCATCAAAGTCATTTATTCATATATGCTGCCGTCTTCTTCCGCGTTGAAATAATGTGAACGTTCATCATAAGTTTTATTTGTACACCATTCTGTTGTTATTCATTTAGCCTTTTATTTGGATTTAAGAACAGGCAATTGCTCCATGTAAGCTAAAAGAAAAAACAAACTTTTGAAAGAAATCCATTTGGAAGAAATTCATTGGTGGTGGGGTTATTAAAATACAAGGGGAGGTAAGAAGGTAGATTGGGATAAGCACATTAATTTAGATGATATTTCCTTGTGAGTTTACAATCTAAGAATGTTGTGATTGTGACATTTCAGAGTACAGATATCTTAATACATAGCATGTATATCATAATTTATTGAAGAATCAACCACGTGTTATAACCAATGGTGGTCAGGCAGTTTTGTGTGCTCAATTCATAGACATGTAAATAGATAGACCGGGCGCGCTATTTATAACCCGCGCGCTATTGGTCGCCATCTTGGAGAGCATAATCGTTTAGCGCGTCTATAGATACGCTATGATAATACAAGGAAAATAGTAGAATATTTTCCGATAACACTGCGCGTTTTATGTATTTTTATTTCCTTCAGAGTATTAAACAGCACAGTTTCTGCAGTAGCTTATATCTCTTGTGTCTTTATATGCATAGTAATTCATATTATTTAAATTAATTTTTACCTGATCTGATTTATAGACATGATGCTGTATATAGTAGGAATCTAGACTGGATGTAACGACCGATAAGTATATAGGGGATTTTTCCCTATTGTATCGCTCTTATATGATTTTTATAAAGGATAACAACACTACAGTTAGAGTAATGTTTTTTTTTCTCTTTTATTTCAATTATACCGGACTATTTAGATCTACTCGGTAGATAAACAAATGTTAAGAACCATATAAGCAAGTAATTCTGCTAGCCTAGGCGGACTGATGCCAAATATTGGATTTAAAAATATGAATAAAATAGTTATAAGAATTGTCAGTACTTTGTTGCACGATTCCAGAAGATGATGCATACACTTACTAATATTTTTCATTAAAATCACTTTAATGTTTGCCATGTATATATGCAAACATGTAGATGTACACCTACAAAGATTGAGGTTTTGAGTACCATAAGTTACTGATTACACTTGGCGTGTATGTTTTATTAAAGATAATAATTTTTGTTAATACTAGATCTATCTAGTTCACTTTGCATGAGGATTCACACATGGCAGCACCAAATTCTTCAACATCACAAGACACAACAATAAGAATTAGTAAGTCAATCAGTTCGTAGCTTTTATTTATACCCATTATCGATACAATTTAGTATTCTGACCACAGTTATACACTAAAATATTATCACCAAACAATGAAAATCACTAATTTACATGTGACATCGTAACATAAATATTAAATATGCCACTTGTTTTTATAATACAAACTGTAAGCATTTACAGAAAGAAATGTTCACACAGCAAAGTTAAATGCTCCAGATTTGCGAAAGGTTTTGGTTGAGGTAATAATACTTTTAATTTGTGAAGAATACTAAGGTAACATGCATGGCATGCCCTAAAATTAATGTTATTAATAAATACTTATTTGTTAAATTTCAGCTCACTATACTAGTTAATAAAATATGTTTGAAATAATAAAACATTTTCAAAAATGTTTACTAAAACATAGCTTCATAATACTATGAACCTTAATGCATATTTAATTAGCTAACATAATATCTTTGTTACAAGGAACCAGAGCACAGAATGTGTGATTTCAAGAAGTCATAATGTTAAATCTCCAATTTAACTACATGTAGATGAGTGTTCATTTGAACACCTTGGTCAAAAAAAAGTTAACATAAAGCGGCAAAGCGATGCCTTTGCTTTTCGTCGAAAGGGCAACAAGAAAAAGTATTGTGACAGTGAAGTAGATAAGAATGCATAATATGGAACAAGTGTTTTCTATCAAATGGACAAGAACTGATTTTCTCAAAATGTGTATAGTTTGTGTGTGCATAATTCTTCCAAACTAGCATATGAAATCTCAAGTTCATTTATGCTTAATTAAGCAGTCATTAGAGTTTTATAAAAATATTTCACAATGTCTATGCTCCGAATGAGTCCTGGAGACTTTAAAAAATCATTTTAACAAGTATAAATTTACTAAACAATACACAAGAACTCTGCTGGTTCACAACAACAGGTCTATTATAGCAAACATATTGGACAAATATTCTACAAATGTTGATCAAATCTTCCACAGAATTGAAGACTTTCAACTACACATGTATACATGAATGTGAAGATGTACAAAACTTAACACTGTCAGGCTATGCTTCCTTAGGGCTTTCTATTTATTTCAGTTGACTTCAACTAAAGCTTACTAAACCTCACCTAAATACTAAGAACAATTCATGGCACTAGAAGATGTCCAAGGTATGTGTACTGAACATGTGCTAAATCAGACATGAAAATACCAGTAGCTAAGCTACTGCATAATATTTACAGGGCCATCCCATTTAAACGAAAAAATCAACTCTTAGCCGACTATATATTACAGTACTTATCCTAACGTCTTGTGACATTCACATTGGACTACATGTACTCAATGCCGGTACGTAGCCCAGTCATATGGCGCAACAGTCTCATTTCAACAAGAAATCAAAATTACTTGTTTAAAAAATATAGACCAAAGAAAGAACTGATTAGAAGATTAGAAATAAGCAGCATGTACCAGCTCTCTCGTCTCTGTCTCTCTGTGTCTTTCTCTTTCTCTGTCTCTCTCTCCCTCCCTCCCTCTCTCTGTCTCTCTGTCTCTGTCTCTCTCTCTGTGTCTGTCTCTCTGTCTGTCTCTCTCTCTTCCTCCCTCCCTCCCTCCCCCTCTCTCTCTCTCTCTCTCTCTCTCTCTCTCTCTCTCTCTCTCTCTCTCTCTCTCTCTCTCTCTCTCTCTCTCGAAATAGAGCTCTGTCTGTACTGAAAGTACTTAGTGACAGCCAGCAAATGCAAGTTCAATGTTGCGAGATTTCTCTCTGATATAGACAAATAAAAAGCTACTTACTGGTGAAAGGTAATCCCGTTAGATCTTGTTTCAAGATCTCTACGATTATTGCAGTTGATTGCAAAACACTGATGGCCATTATAACCCTTTTTTAAGTTTTGTTGTCCCATTGTTCGCAATGGCAGACGCCATTTTCAGCAACTGGATGTGCTCTCCAATGTGGCGGCCAATGGTACGATGACCTGTCAGCACTCGGCCAATGCCGGTCTATCTTTCTTATGTCTATGACTCGAACGCGGACAAGTTCAAGCGACACATTCTATTTATAGATGGACATTCCCGTGTTAGAAGCGCCCCCTTGCGACCTAATGTTAAACTGGTGATATGCGGTGTACATTTTACATTAGAGATTTGCGCCTCTAGATTAGTAACTTGTAAATTAGATCCTAGAAATGTAAAATGTATTCGTGATTTTCGCCCCGCGATTTTTAACTCGTAAATTGTATATGCGGGAAATGTGAAATTGTAAAAATGATATGTTGAAATGTGAACATTTTCATGTGATATAAAAAAGTTAGGATGTAATTAGATAACGGTATTTAGCATGCGCCGTGTTGCAATTTACTAATTGACATTTGAGGTGACAAATCCGAGTATTGAAAGTTTGAAACAGTAATTAGAATATTGGCGGATATCCCCTTCCATACTGTACAGCATGTGTGAACTTAACAGGGAGAATAATACCTTATCAAATGTCAATATGGAGTGAACATGAAAATTATAGCAATTAATGAGACATGTTAAAGGTTTAGCAGTTCCCAGAATATTAATTCTTAAAGATAAAGTCAAGAAAATAATGTAACTCATTCATTAAGAAAATCGGAGAAATAATAAATTAACTTAACACATACATTTTAAGCTTTTATCCCTATTCCATTTCTATAAATTAATATTAATTGGTTCATTAGAATATGAAGGTGTGGCTTTAAATCACTTTTTGAATAATTCCTAGAAACTTTCATATACACATCTAAAGATGTTTAATAGCTTGATATCTTATGTACAATTATGAAATGAGAAGAAATAGAACAAAACATCACAATAAATTAAATAATTACCGAAAATCTATTTAGCCTGTCAAAGTGCACAGAGTTGCTATATAGCAACCTATTTCAAAATTATTATTTTATGGAAAAAAAAATAAAGCATGTGCTTTTTACTACAATGTAGTGTAAACTCACAATGAAGCGTTTTGAATATTAATGTGCACTAATTTGCATTATTAGTATGTTCAAACTTTAGTTTAATGAAAGACTTCGCCAAAGGATCGGTCTAAAACGGACTTTTGCAGGTTATGAATAGCAGGTTTATAACGTATTTGTATGTTAAATTTCTTATGAGGAAATACAGATACAATTAATTAAAAATTATACGACTATAAAACTTTCAAACACATTTTTAAAACAGTTAAATTTGTCTGAATATAGCTTTTAAATTAAATAAATTCTAATCAACTTGTGAAAATTGTCAAAATTGGCCACAACTAAAGTACAGGGAAATCAGGGATCTCGAAACTCCAAGCGAATGTTTCATGGCATTGTTAAGGGGTAATCATTCCAAAAGTTGTACAACTAAGTATTGGTTTTGACCAACAATTCTCTGTACACAAATAAGAATAGGTCAGAAACACATATCATCACATCCTTTATAAGTCTACTTGCATAGTAAACGAATTTATAGCTTTTACTATTTCTAATTTATAAGTGGTATGATGCTTTGTAAAAATAGTAGACAATGCAGTAGGAAGCAAAAAAATCTGTGTGTAATAAATAAGACGAAATTCTGTGCAAGTGTCCTTAGTATCTATATTGGTTGGTACTTTGGTCATTATTAACCAATTATTATGATAAATGAAATGCTCATATGTATTTAGTTATATGCACACGTGTTCCAATGCTTATACATGTATGTATACCTCTACAACATTAAGGAAGGGAGCGATCTGCCCAGTCAGTGTCAGCTCGTCTTGGTCCAAACACGGCCACCTTTGATGGACCCTCTTGTACAAGCTCCATCATCCGATTGGCTGCAAGGCCGTTCTTTCCCTAAAATACAACAAAACATAAATACACAAACGACTTTATGGTGCCCTCTGCCACTCCTTCTGAAGGTAAATCCGGAAAATGTTCTCATTAAGTTTTATGAATATTCATCTTGTCTTATTTGCATAATTGATAATTTCAAATCTAAGTTTAATGATAGCCTTCACTTAAGGAATGATATATAAATAATTATTATTGTTAGCTTTTGCCGAATAGTGCAAATTAAATTAGCAAAATTCGGACGAAAAAAAAAAAAGAAATCATAAAAACTAAAAAATTGAACAAATAATATGAAACTTAGACCAACATGTGTTTGACTAGTAGGAGAATGTATATAACTGTAGATACGGTTCAGTGTGTTTGAATATTCCTTTTAAATAAAAAATCTTAAAAATTTTAAAAAGATAGAGTCTATTTTTAGATTCTCTTCAAAATTTAAAAATATTCATTTGGGCTAATTTGCATTATTGGCAGTTGACCATAATGACCATTCAATAACCTTTAATTGCTGATCAGATTGACTTGTCTATCACAATTTTGGGAAAAGTTATAAGCATTATTCTAAATAATTCATGGCAGTTAACATGGAAACCATAAGTTTTCATATAGCCTGAATAAGTTAATTTTGTGTACATGGGAGATTCTGTTTCTAGAAACCATATCGAACATTTTGGTACCCATGAAAAAAAGTCCTGTTAATGTCTTGTGAATCTCTCCCAAGAAATCGTGATGAACCCCATCAGTCAGTGATGGCTGTCTCCCCTCACAAGAAATCGTGATGAACCCCATCCCTCAGTTATGGCTGTCTCCCCTCACAAGAAATCGTGATGAACCCCATCCCTCAGTGATGGCTGTCTCCCCTCACAAGAAATCGTGATGAACCCCATCCCTCAGTAATGGCTGTCTCCCCTCACAAGGAACCGTGATGAACCCCATCCCTCAGTGATGGCTGTCTTCTTTCGCAAGAAATCGTTATGAACCTCATTCCTCAACCATCAGGGCTGTCTTCTCTCACAAGGAACCGTGATGAACCTCATCCTTCAACAATGGCTGTTTTCTCTTTCACCATGAATAGACAATATCGTCTGCTAAAGAGGACGGGAGATTATGGAAAAAAAGAATCATGGGTCGGCCTGAAACTATTTAGTACATTTTGTATGATTCTTATCATTACTGTTGCAAGGAACCCATTATATTTATATCCTTTTTCATCAAAACATGCCCACGTTTATCTATATTTCTCTGTGATAGGCGGAAATTATTTCTGTAATGATAAAGTATGGTGCGATAAACCGTCATGAATATTCCCTTATACATGTATATCTTATTGTACTTATTCTGCAAGAACACGTACACATACATTTGATCTTCTTAAAAGACATAGACTTACAGCTTAAGGGAAAACAATTTTGTTAGAATAGGCAAGAAAGGCATTTTCCCTATTTTGGAGCGTTGCTTTTGTGTATTTCTTTTAACGTGTGTCATTTTATAACTTTTGTAATCTATCTACAGCTTTTATGGCTTTAAGATACTTAAAATACTATGTTTACGGAACGAAATGTTAAAACCTTTATATGTCGTGACCGTTCTAAGAGGTTATAAAAATTGTATAAATCGTATTAAATTTCATAAAAAGAGCATGTACTAAGACTGAGAGGCGCAATCAATAACTGACATACAAGAGTTCCAGGATTCAAATTGTACAAAAGATCTAGCATTATTTTTGTGTGTCTTTTTCCTTGCTTACCACCGAATAGCTACTAAATTCGTTTTTGTATTTTTTTAAAAACTAATGTTTTTTTACAACTGTTATGTATAAGGTAAATGAGGCTGCCTGTCAGAATTTTTATGGCTTTGATATGTGTATAATTTCTGTTATTGAAATGTAAAATTGTTAAAGAACTGTAAATACTGCATCAAAATTAAATAATACAAAACAAAACAATCTGCATCAAAATAAAATTTAAAAACAACAGCAAACAACACAAAACCTTTAATTACATGATATGAACCAAGAGAGAAGGCCTTAAACTAAAAGAAAATTTACAAATGTATTCTCAAACTCAAATGTAAATTATACCAGTGCACGTACATATGTGTACTGGAATATCCAGTTTGAACTGGATACATTTAAAATAATGAAAACTATATTTGTCTGCAGGGATATGAAGCATTTCATCGTTGTTTGTTTTCGATGGTGCATGATGTGATGAGTAAAGTTCGTCCTCGCTCTTGTCATTTGATTTACATTCATAAGGAAGTTAGCAAGACAGCAAGCTTGTAAAGTAGCATTGATAAAACCTCCACATGTACCGCTGTGAAGTTTCATAATAATAAGTTAAATACTATTTAGGACTTTAGAAACATGACGAGTTGTTCAGATACTGGTGGTATCATTTTTTGCGTTTATTATTAAATTAGTGTATTTTTGTATTTTTAATTGTACATAACGTAGCATTGTGTTATGTAACTAGCTACGACCACGACTACTAACACCATAACCACCAATCGTACCTACTCGGCGATCTCCGACAAGCTTCGGATATATCGCTGACGGAATTACCCGAGGAGTTCCGAGTGCATAACCACTACAATCACCATCCCCACTATCATCTCAATCAACATTTACTCGAATCGCATACACTCAGAAATACTTCATTATTTTTTTCTCTCAATTCCCTTGTATAAAGTGTATAACATTGTTCTGTTTTCTGTACAGTTTATGATATGCTCTCAATAATCTGAAGGTAAAAAAGATATCTGTATCTATCTGTGCGTTTATGTTGTTATGTTTGTCATCCAGAGCCTTGTAAAGCCTGACAGCGGCCATATATTGCAGCCAAATATAATAGTGTAAGTGCAAGTACAAATATTCTAGTGCTTTGAACTTTTCAGGAACATAGCAAATAACGTGAACACAAACATGGTGAAAACGTGGAATAATTCAAGAGCTCATGATGTTATTTATCTTATCAACAGAAGAATTAGTAACTCCTGGTCGCATTATTTTCTCTACTTCTTAAATGGCATTTTGTATAGTTAAAAACTTGAAAAGAGGAATACCTTAAAATAGTTGGATAATATTCATGCTTTTTTTTTGGGGGGGGGGGGGGGGGGGGGTCTCCATCTAAAATATGATCCTTTCATCGCTTCCGATATTAACTAAGATTTATGACAAGATATCAGAAATTTGTCTCGGCATTACAGTGCACATTAGATCTGTTCCATTATGTTATATTAAAATTATTCTTATTAATGAAACCCTGCAAATCTGGATAAACATAACAATACACATATAAAATAAAAATAAGGTGACATTTTTTAATATTAAAATATTTTACATACTTTTATTTGATACTTTCTTATATTAATCAGTATAGATACTTTGCGAATATATTATGTAATGTTACATCGAACGTTTTGTTTATTCAGCACAGATATTTACCAGTAGTAGGATTATGGTGACGAAACAAGTGTTTATTGACAAGAAACTGCCGACCATGAATAAAATAAAAGCACCCTTGTCAGACATATTGCCGAGTGGCCGTTACTGCTGGGTTTACTCTGTTATAAATGAGAGACGTTAATGAATAGTCTCCCCTGAATTATCCCTAAATGCAAGTAGGTCCCCTCATTTGTTTTACTCGGTTTTTATGCTTGTTCTCTTTGGATTGTATGTTGATTTCTCTGCCTTTTTGTAATACACAGGTTAACCATCATCAACAAACACTTCCATTTTCATTTTTAAATAACAAATCTCTTTAAGTATTTAAGTGGATTTTAAGTTTATATTTATGCAAAAGTAAGACATTCCACTGTTTGTTATTGCAATATATGCAAAGATCATGCTATAAAGTCCAAGAATTCCAACTAAAAGGAACTACCTACTGTTTGGAACACCTCGGATATTAATAAACAAGGGAGACAATTTCTATTTCATCAATGTACCCCATTGTGAGTAATTTTTCATTTCAATTAACGTTAAACTCGCATCTGAGCACCTTTGTCTAGTGTTATTTCAAATAATAATCTTTAATAGTCAAAGGACCTTGTCACTTTTCCGTATCTACTGAACACAAGACTTACAAGAAAAGATTTTCTATCACTGAATACGTTTTAGGGAGAAAACAACGTTTTCAGAAATATACACGAATTACTTGGACTTTGATTCCGTTCTTTAATTTCTAGGCTACTAATTATTTTTGCCGTTGGTATTATTTTCTGGTGTACATTTGTGTACGAGGTCTACGGAAAATCAAGCATCAGAGCTGAAGGACTGTTTAGTTATAATTGTCAATCTATCCGTAAAGCAGTGCCCAGTCGACTGACATGGTCTCACAAATGTTATAATTGTCATTATATCCGTAAAGCAGTGCCCAGTCAACTGACATAGTCTCACAAATGTTATAATTGTCATTATATCCGTAAAGCAGTGCCCAGTCGACTGAAATGGTCTCACAAATGTTATAATTGTCATTATATCCGTAAAGCAGTGCCCAGTCAACTGACATGGTCTCACAAATGTTATAATTGTCATTATATCCGTAAAGCAGTGCCCAGTCAACTGACATGGTCTCACAAATGTTATAATTGTCATTATATCCGTAAAGCAGTGCCCAGTCGACTTACATGGTCTCACAAATGTTATAATTGTCATTATATCCGTAAAGCAGTGCCCAGTCAACTGACATGGTCTCACAAATGTTATAATTGTCATTATATCCGTAAAGCAGTGCCCAGTCAACTGACATAGTCTCACAAATGTTATAATTGTCATTATATCCGTAAAGCAGTGCCCAGTCAACTGACATAGTCTCACAAATGTTATAATTGTCATTATATCCGTAAAGCAGTGCCCAGTCAACTGACATGGTCTCACAAATGTTATAATTGTCATTATATCCGTAAAGCATTGCCCAGTCAACTGACATAGTCTCACAAATGTTATAATTGTCATTATATCCGTAAAGCAGTGCCCAGTCAACTGACATGGTCTCACAAATGTTATAATTGTCATTATATCCGTAAAGCAGTGCCCAGTCAACTGACATGGTCTCACAAATGTTATAATTGTCATTATATCCGTAAAGCAGTGCCCAGTCAACTGACATAGTCTCACAAATGTTATAATTGTCATTATATCCGTAAAGCAGTGTCCAGTCGACTGACATAGTCTCACAAATGTTATAATTGTCATTATATCCGTAAAGCAGTGCCCAGTCAACTGACATGGTCTCACAAATGTTATAATTGTCATTATATCCGTAAAGCAGTGCCCAGTCAACTGACATAGTCTCACAAATGTTATAATTGTCATTATATCCGTAAAGCAGTGCCCAGTCGACTGACATAGTCTCACAAATGTTATAATTGTCATTATATCCGTAAAGCAGTGCCCAGTCAACTGACATGGTCTCACAAATGTTATAATTGTCATTATATCCGTAAAGCAGTGCCCAGTCAACTGACATAGTCTCACAAATGTTATAATTGTCATTATATCCGTAAAGCAGTGTCCAGTCGACTGACATGGTCTCACAAATGTTATAATTGTCATTATATCCGTAAAGCAGTGTCCAGTCAACTGACATGGTCTCACAAATGTTATAATTGTCATTATATCCGTAAAGCAGTGTCCAGTCGACTGACATGGTCTCACAAATGTTATAATTGTCATTATATCCGTAAAGCAGTGCCCAGTCGACTGACATAGTCTCACAAATGTTATAATTGTCATTATATCCGTAAAGCATTGCCCAGTCAACTGACATAGTCTCACAAATGTTATAATTGTCATTATATCCGTAAAGCAGTGTCCAGTCGACTGACATGGTCTCACAAATGTTATAATTGTCATTATATCCGTAAAGCAGTGTCCAGTCGACTGACATGGTCTCACAAATGTTATAATTGTCATTATATCCGTAAAGCAGTGTCCAGTCGACTGACATGGTCTCACAAATGTTATAATTGTCATTATATCCGTAAAGCAGTGCCCAGTCAACTGACATGGTCTCACAAATGTTATAATTGTCATTATATCCGTAAAGCAGTGTCCAGTCAACTGACATGGTCTCACAAATGTTATAATTGTCATTATATCCGTAAAGCAGTGCCCAGTCGACTGACATGGTCTCACAAATGTTATAATTGTCATTATATCCGTAAAGCAGTGCCCAGTCAACTGACATGGTCTCACAAATGTTATAATTGTCATTATATCCGTAAAGCAGTGCCCAGTCAACTGACATGGTCTCACAAATGTTATAATTGTCATTATATCCGTAAAGCAGTGTCCAGTCGACTGACATGGTCTCACAAATGTTATAATTGTCATTATATCCGTAAAGCAGTGTCCAGTCGACTGACATGGTCTCACAAATGTTATAATTGTCATTATATCCGTAAAGCAGTGTCCAGTCGACTGACATGGTCTCACAAATGTTATAATTGTCATTATATCCGTAAAGCAGTGCCCAGTCAACTGACATGGTCTCACAAATGTTATAATTGTCATTATATCCGTAAAGCAGTGTCCAGTCAACTGACATGGTCTCACAAATGTTATAATTGTCATTATATCCGTAAAGCAGTGCCCAGTCGACTGACATGGTCTCACAAATGTTATAATTGTCATTATATCCGTAAAGCAGTGCCCAGTCAACTGACATGGTCTCACAAATGTTATAATTGTCATTATATCCGTAAAGCATTGCCCAGTCAACTGACATGGTCTCACAAATGTTATAATTGTCATTATATCCGTAAAGCATTGCCCAGTCAACTGACATGGTCTCACAAATGTTATAATTGTCATTATATCCGTAAAGCAGTGCCCAGTCGACTGACATGGTCTCACAAATGTTATAATTGTCATTATATCCGTAAAGCATTGCCCAGTCAACTGACATGGTCTCACAAATGTTATAATTGTCATTATATCCGTAAAGCAGTGCCCAGTCGACTTACATGGTCTCACAAATGCACTAAGTTGACATCAGTAGTATACGTTATAGAGTGAATGACAGATGCAAAGTATACTGTAAATACAAAACGTTTTTTTTTTACTTGGATGATTTTTTGCCTAACAGAAGTAATTATGAACCTCATTTAAAAAAAAAAAACATTTTGCCAATTAACGATATTCAATAAAAGAAATAATTGTTTCTATTGGATACCGCGTTAACGTGATAACAGATGCAATGTTTCTGAATGAGCGTGCGCGAGGTGCTTTTAAATACGTGTTTTATGTGGGAATAGGTATTGAGATGTAAAATGCTAACATTTACTGCAACTACAAAACAATTGAAATATTTTGAGCCGACCTTCCAGATCCACCTTCCAGACAAAAAGAGACGATCTTATCAATAATAAATACATATCCGTTTTCAAAATTGCTTGTACAAAAACACAGACAAGGTCGACAACAATGAGTCCACACATTGTTAGATATGTTTGGGTCTTTGTTTTAAAACCCAACAGTATGAATTATATATACAGGTTTAATGCATGCACTAAATGTTTGAGAAAAGATCCAATAACTTCAGCATATAAAAGCAACCAGCATGCATTATATATGCACATTTAATACATGCACTTAATGCTTTGAGAACGAATTCAATAACTACAGCAGACAAAATCTTGTATGCACCAAACGTTTAACAAATCTTATGGGTGTCTTGTTGCGTTGCGTTAATGCTTTGGTATATGTACGACACATCGACTTGACTGATGTCATGGTGATCTCAGTTGTAATCGTTAACGGAATCCCCAAGAAATATACCTAGAAAAAAGCCGGACTCAAGCGCATGGTGTGGGTAACTGAAAGGTTGGCAACAATCGGAGTTCCTCTAGTAATTCCGTCCTCGGGACAATCATCCCTCGGATGTATCTGGTGCAATAACACTTACAGAAATCACGATCGTTTTGTTCGCCGGAAGTCGGAAGAATATGCCTATAAAGAAGTTCGAACAAACTATAAACAATGGCGTCGTTTGACAGTTGTGTGTTTGCTGCGCCGGGCAAATTAAACTTGGATAATTTAAATTTGAAGCAGCCACAAATTGAAATTTTACAGGCATCGTACTGTAGTAAGCTGTCACCCGAGCCGTCATCTTTGTTTTGACGTCTGTCGCAAAAAAAGTTCCATTTAGAGAAATGGCCGAGGTGTTCCGAATACCTACATACATCCGAGAGATGATTCGTGAATTATCCGTGGTGTTTCGATTGGGTTGGCGACTGCACTGCACTGGAAATACGTTCCTGCAGTATCGTTCATATGCAGCTGATCATAATAATGCAGTTATAATGTGGGAAATTATTTATCATCTTTGATGTCGCAATTGCAATTATCAGCACTTACTGAACATTATTACCACAGTCGAACATTTATGCTGTTGTAAATAGACAAGGTAATTAAATTGAAAGCGTGCGCTTGATAAACATAAATCATTATATTGTCATATTAAGTAAAAATGTTCAATGCAAACGAAAATATATATGTGACAAGTACTTAAAGCACAATTATGTTCAACCTCTTTCTGAACATGATATGAAACATTCTCATCCTTAATAAACTAAAAAATATTTCTTAAAGTAACTATCTGTAATATGACGACACGAATGTAAATAGAGGTAAAGTTTCTATGTAAAATGTCACATGCCGCATCATTATAACCATATATGAAGATTTAAATTATATCACTTTTACTATATGTGATAATTGTATAACATATCACTATAACTATATTTAATGATTGTATAACATATCACTATAACGATATATTAAAATTTAGCCTATAACATATAACTATAAATGAAGATTTCGTCTATAACATATCACTATGACTATATATGAAGATTTAAAACATATCACTTTAACTATATGTAATAATTGTATAACATATCACTGTAACTATATATTAAAATTTAACCTATAACATATAACTATATATGAAGATTACTTTAACAATATGTGATAATTGTATAACATATCAATATAAGTATATATTAAAGATTAGCCTATAACATATAACTATAACTATATATGAGGATTTCGTCTATAACATATCAATATAACTATATATGAAGATTTAAAACATATTACTTTAACAATATGTGATAATTGTATAACATATCACTGTAACTACATTCAAATTTAACCTATAACATATAACTATATATGAAGATTTCGTCTATAACATATCACTATAAGTATATATGATAATTGTATAACATATCGCTTTAAGTATATTAGATGATTGTATAACATTTTGCTATATATGGTGATTTTATAACATGTCGCTATAACTATATATGAATATTTATAACATATCACTATAACCATATATGGAGATTTATAACATATCACTATAACTATATATGGAGATTTATAACATATCACTATAACTATATATGGAGATTTAGCCTATAACATATCACTATAACTATATATGGAGATTTGGCCTATAACATATCACTATAACTATATATGAAGATTTAGCCTATAACATATCACTATAACTATATATGGAGATTTAGCCTATAACATATCACTATAACTATATATGAAGATTAAGCCTATAACATATCACTATAACTATATATGGAGATTTAGCCTATAACATATCACTATAACTATATATGAAGATTAAGCCTATAACATATCACTATAACTATATATGATAATTGTTTAACATATTACTATGTATGGTGATTGTATGACATGTCACTATAACTATATACAATAATTGTATAACATATCGCTATAACTATATATGATGTTTGTATATAATATCGCTATAGCTATATGTATAATTGATTGTATAATATATCACTATAACTATATTTAATGATTGTAAAACATCACTATAACTATATTTATTGATTGTTTAACATATCTCTATAACTATATATGAGTATTGTATAATATATTAATATAACTTTATATGAAAAAATGTATGATTTTTATTTCTTTTAATATGTTGTAAGTACCGAACCTTTCAGGCCTATATGTCTAAATCTCCATGTTTTGTAATATATGTTAAAACAGTTATAAAAAATTATTTGCCCAGTACACGTACTATATGAAAAATATATATTGTCATAGCACGTTTCCGTTCATGTCGAGTGAAATGATGAAAAAATCTTTCTTGTCGCATATGGTCAAATTGAAAAATAATGTATGGAATATTGTCCAGTCTGTTGTGAGCAGTCCAACAGGTCTATATCCTGTCCTATCAACGACGTGCCCACGTGTGTCTATCTGCTCCTGTGATGGGCGGAAATTATTTCTGGAATAAAAAAGTAGCGACTGTTAAACCGGCATTAATATTCTAGTATGCTTTAAGATCACACAATGCAGATATCTTTCTCCCGGACTTAATATTTTGAGTTATGCGCGCAAACTTTGTATACCTTTTACATTCGTTCTTTCAACCTGTCATAACTAACTCCATTTATTAAACCGGCCGTTAATAGCTCAACTGGTAGAGCGTCGGCTTGCGGATCGGGAGGTCGCGGGTTCAAACTCCAGCTGGGCCAAACCAA
Organism: Sinonovacula constricta; assembly: GCA_007844125.1. Taxonomy (NCBI): domain Eukaryota; kingdom Metazoa; phylum Mollusca; class Bivalvia; order Cardiida; family Solecurtidae; genus Sinonovacula; species Sinonovacula constricta. Next base: position 49,137,623 of record CM017568.1, on the reverse strand, counting down.
AGACTTTAAAGTTGGTAGTAGAGGCTTCCATCCTAACGCGCGGGGCTAAGGGGACAGCATTACAGCTGACTCGTCGGTGACAGTATAATGTTCCGGCCGGGTTCAGTCCCTGGGCACCTCATAAATGTGCTATAATGATAGAAATGTCGCTGCATAGTATCGGCAAAAAATCCGGCAAATCCCATCCCATCCCATTTATCAACAAATGCAATACAAAATTACTAAATACTGAAAATAATGACTGATCCGGAAAGTAGGCTACAAAGAAAAGGTCACATTTCTGTACAATGAACCATGACAGAACCTAGCTGAAGTATATTTCTTGAATAAGAAAATTGTAAAGAACCAATTTCATTAATTAAGTAATGACAATACCGATTAATTGTAAATATCAGCGAAGAACTATTTTTAATTGGACTAAAGCTACACAAGTGTGTTTTGTCGATGTTTTTTACCCTTTCTATTAATGTTATATTACTCTTTTTTAACTAATGATATACTTTTTTTTCGCTTTTCGACGCAATAGGCGAAAATCACTTCTGTTCATATGAAAGACGTATGTTTGTGTTTTAGATTTAGTTCCAATGTTCAGTTATATGTACCTTTATACTGGAAAAAGTATAGTGGAGTGTGATATTTTTACCCAACTCTGAAATAAGAGTAGATCGTTGTTGGGATTATGATATGAATAATAAATTCTGTATATCAATGTTACCAGTGTGTTTTTTCATTGTTCTTATTTGGCATTAAAGTTAAATCCTGACCTTGCATTTAAAAGTCCCATATGCTCCGACATCTCCGATTCCGTTTCGTTCTGTCAACCTGATATAGACCTATCGCCCAGGGACAGCGAGGTACTAGTACTGCAACAGCGACAATACAAGAGCCAAATTACTTCTGACTTATTTATGGCATCTATTTCTGTTAAAATTCTACTTTTCCTTTAATATCGTGTAACGTACGCTGCATATCCGTCTTCCAATATAACTCCGTTAGAGTCTTAGAAGAGCTTGTTTCCAAATGTTCTTTACAGCATTAGAAATTTGCACTGCTACATTGGAACACGATGATGCAAAATGGCGACACAATGTGTAACATTAGAGTAAAGAAACATTAGCGTTCTGATGTTTAACATTCGCAACGTTTTTTGCTACAAATGTTTTCAGAATTATATGTTTTTTTTTGTGTAAAACATATGCATTATGATGTGTAACGGGGCATTCTTTCGTGTAAAATTCACATCTTTGCGTATTTCGTCACATTTCGTGCTATATTTAGACGCATTAACTTTTGTTTCTATAAAAGTTCTGTTGTTGTCTGCATACATCCTTTTTTTTGTAACACGCACGTTAATATGTTGTGTTACATTTGTGTTATGCCCTATAATATCAGCGTTTTGTTGTGTAACATCCCCCCATCCGGCCTTCTGGTGTGTAACATTCACGGTCTGTTGTGTAACATTCGCCCACCGCGGCCTTCTGTTGTGTAACATTCACAGTCTGTTGTTTCGTATAAATGCTCACTTGCTTTGTATCTATTGATCCAAGTTAGTACTTCAGGGTGCATTTAACTTGTTATTGCTGGTCATTAAATGTAGACACATGTAAAACCATAAAAGAGGTAATCCTCTTTTATCCATAGCACATCAATTACAGTCGGAAAAAAACTGAACTAGGCATCTATCTGTAAATATTCATATTTGGCACACTTTACATTAGCACCGTGTGACCGAGGTCACATGAGTGTATTGAAATTCAAAATAGATGGAAAATGCTTAACAACAGTACAATATGCTTGGGAATTAGCTTTTCAGCACATTTCTGCACTCAGTGCGCAGACACTAAGTACACAGTAACCATACAAAATACAACCCAACAGTTTAAACCCTAAAAAACTTGAATGTCGAAGAGATTTTACACAGGTTTCTATAAAAGTACGTGACAATTAGAGCAGTCTGCCCTTAAAGATCATGTAAAATAAAAATAAGAATCAAAAATTGATTATGGTGAGATTTTAATTATGCTGTTGTTTTTTGTCACAGTTCTAACATTTATGTTGCTTTGTTATTTTGTTGTTTTTTTGGTTTGTTGTTGTTATTATTTTTAGTTTGTGTGTGTGTTGTTGTTGTTTTTGTTTGTTTATTTATTGTTTGTTTACGTGGTAGTTGTTTACGAAACAAAATATAATCATAATAGATATATAACAATGTGTTTTTTTTACTGCTGAAATAGCACCAACATTTGGATCGCTTTCTAAAGCTGTGACGTCACCCAATATACATTTCTAAAACCAATAATAAATATAACTCATTAAAACATAATGCTAGCACAGGTCGGTCGTACGTACGACGCCGTACTTTAACATGGGCACTGTCACGTGTTCTCTTTAGTAAGGCTTTTGCAAAATCAAAATTGTATGAACAACTCAACTACAACTCAACTTTATTGAACTAGTTACAGCTCTAAGCGGTCAATGGGCAATTTAGCATATAAAACAAATATTAGTTAGACATTAACAAATTCCAGTGCAAATAAATCATGCCTCACGATCCTAGTTGAATTTAACATGTTTGTGTGTCATACCCCTTTTTGACATTTGAATCATGAATGAAGGTGGTTCGAAATATTTAGCATTGCGAGTGATGTGTTTTAGATTTAACCTATTTTACATTCAGGACAAAGATAGAATTGATGATTAAATCCAGAAAAAGTAATACATTATTAAAAGGGTAATATTAATAACTAATTTTGCTTTTGTCCATGGAATTGTTTGTCAGTAAAGCATTGTGTAGAGAACACACATCTAAAATTGGTAGTTAGAAGTCTAAATGATATTTGATGATGTATCTAATCGCATGTTAAAAGATTGCAATTATAGAATCAAATCTAAACTGACACGATGAGACATAGAAACATTTGAAAACAATTTTAAGAAACTTGTTACATTTACAAAGTTTGAAAAAAGGTAGGAATTAGTGTATCACAATTAACAGTTACTTATATACAGTAGCATAAATAACATAAGGAAACAATTTGAACACCTCAATAAATTTCTACGTAGACACTTAAGGTCTAGAAAATATGTGTCTTCGCTGTACATTGACAGAAACCCATATAGTGTCAACGGTAGTCGCAATCATCAATTAAATAAAAGGACCTATGTCTGACGTACAACCGGCGGTAAATCTACGCATAAGTCTGATAAAAACAGACACCGGTCCATAAGTACCGGCAAATCTAATGAAATATTGAGTAAATGTGTAACTGTATGGCTTTCCCATTATTGTGTCTATCTATCTCAAATTTATCTGAAGGTGTAAATAGGTTCAACATAGAAAATATAAGACGAACAATTAGTTTGATCTAATGCCGCTAAATAACTTAATAACCTATATATTTTCCTTAACTTCATCCAATCCGCTATTTCTCAACGTCTCTTTCGATAATAGCTATATATCACGGAAAAATATACATTCTTGTCATAGCGGCCCCCGAAAAAAACCCCATTAAATTTATATATCCGTGAAGTTGGCAGCCAAGCAGCCTAAAGTTGGCAACCTAGCAACCCAAACTTACCGATTTATGTGAAAAAAATTGAAACGGCCCGGATAGATTATTATCACTTTTTAAGGACAATGCAAGCTCATTTGCTTTGAAATAAACCTCATTTGCATCCTAATTTCTAAGCTGGTGGAATCTGAAGAAGTTCTAAAACGTCAGACGCATTAATTTATTTCTTTTAATCATTTCATTTTAAAACTGTAAACTCTAAATCTGGATTATTTTTTTTATTCATGTAGAAAGTGAAAATAAATATACAAATAAAAATAATATTTTACTGATATAAATCTTATTTTATAACGACCAAGATACATATTTTGCAAAGCATTTCAGTAATCTTGAATTGAGGTGACGTGGTGATAATTCAGGTCGAAGTTGACAACAAAATAGGCAATCGTGAACGTGTACTTAACTAGGTACTTTAATGAGCACATTCTGAATACCCTAGTATAAGAGAAAACCTTTTGAGAAATATTTCCAAGAACATTTATTTTAAGAAGTAATTTCTATGAATTTCGGCTTCTTCAAGGCGCGAGGGTCTTCCGTCAAGGCGTACAATTGTGCACGAGGCCAAGCGGAGAAATTACACTACGTCTCCCTACTGATGGTTAATAATACATTTCAATGTCATGGTAATACAATGTACGCTCTTCTGATTTACTCTGGTAGGGCGCCATGGTAAAATGAAGGATAGGGTGTATAGAGTGTGAGACAAATGTACAATGTACTGAACAACTTTTGATACTACATTTACTTTTGCTTAAAGAAAGCCTGGACCATGTTTTTTACCTTAACAACCAAATAAATTATTGTAGCATGAAAATGTGTTGGAAAATGTTGTTCACTGATGCTCAAGATATGTACTAAATATTCAGCATACCCTCTCAATGAGAGACATTAATGAATAGTCTCCCCTTAATAATCCCTAATTACAGTAGGTGCTTTCATTTGTTTTACTCGGTTTTTATAATTGTGCTCTTTGGAGTGTATGGTGACTTTCCTGCCTATCTTGTGATACCCAGGTAAACAACCATCAGCAAACACTTCCATTTTCTTTTGAAAAGCAAACATATATTTATAAGTCTTTACATGGATTTTAAATTTATATTCATGAAGAAGTAATAAATTCCATTGTTTGTAATTACAATATCTGCAAGGGACCAGGCGATAGAGTCCAAGAATTCCAACTGAAAGGACCTACTTACTGTTTGGATACCTAGGATATTAACTACATGTAACAAGGGAGACAATTTCCTTTTCACCACTGTACCACATTACACAATCGGAACACCTTGGATAAATCACGAATCATTTCTCGGATGTATGCAGGTAGTCGGATCCCCTCCGCCATTTCCCTAAATGGGACTACTTCTGAGACAAAACAAAGATGGCAGCTCGGGTTACAGCTCACTACAATACGATGCCTTTAAAACTTCAATTTGTGGCGGCTTCAATTTTAAATCATCCAATTTCAATTTACCAAGCGCAGTAGACATGCAGCTGTCAAACGATGGCAGTGTTTTATGTTTTGTGCGAACTACTTTGGCATATTCTCCTTCTGACTTCCGGCAAACAAAACGATCGTGATTTCAGCAAGCATCATCAGGTACATCCGAGTGATGATTGTCCCGAGGACGGAATTACCCGAGGAGTTCCGATTGCCCATTACAATCACAAACAGCCAATCCCTATCCTTATTCAAACGCTACATAGTTAGCCATGTTTAAACCGGAAGTTGTTCACTCAACCATAAGATCTCTCGCGTTAAAGTTCACGTCATCAATGTTGTTGTTGTTGTTTGCGACAAACGCCATTGCAAATGTAAACTGACTATCGTAAACAGTGTGTTATTGTATTTCCTGACAAAGGTTGTACTTAAGCTAGTTGAAAGACTGTTACGTCAATAACGTTTTTTTTGGAAATCACTATCGTGCCTATTTGTCTTATAAAGTGAGTATTTGACAGATTTCACGATTTGTTCTATCTTAAAATTAATTTTTAAATGTCAAATAATCCTCACAAGAGTATTTTGAGGCACAAACCCTGTTCACATTTTTAGGAACAGAAGTAAGATATTGTAACATGTATTTGATATGGGCAGACCATCATATTCCAGTATGCTTACATACAGTGCCTTCCATCCCTGACACTTATCCAAAAAGTCTGGCCATATGTCTATTTCATTCCAGACAGTGTTTAAGGCAGATACTGAAAAAGATTTTTCTGGGTCAGCGGTCTTTGTTAGATGATTTAGAAAATGCTTATTGCTTTTTTGTCACGGCAGACATAGTCCGTTGTGGTACCTTATAGTTTGATGACATGGCATATTTTGCAATCGTCTTGGAGCAGGTATGGATCCAGGGGGTGGGGGTGGATGGGGGATGCCCACCCCTCCCCCCTCCCCAACAACAACCCGGTAAAAGAGTAGAGTTGCGACATCACATACACGTAAGCTTAAGAAATACTAAGCGCTTAAAGTAAATTTTGTCTGTTGACTGCTTAGATCGTAGTAAGGGTCATCTAATGTGTGGTTATGTCTAGTACTTACTGTGATAAGGTTGATTGGATCGTGATTCATACCCCCCCCCCCCCCCCCCCTAGAGGCATTATCTTTCTTCTTGATGTTTAGCAATACTCGAGAGGGTGTTAAACGCAGGCAGATAAACAAGTGAAACTGGATTTCTTTATTCTCCCCCTTTTGTACTCATTCATTCCTCTCTCAAAAGATTATGAGTCCCCAGGAACCATGACAATCTCTCTCTGCAGATATAAAAAGAAGAAAAATGTAAATGAATGGTCTTTGATTTTCGCCTAGTACCGAAGGCGTTATCATATCCAACCTTCGGAATCCATGGACAAACTGGGACGTTTTTTATGTATGTGATATTGTTATATCTCTTGCTAGCAGTTCAATATATTCCCTTTCTTATAAATTATTTATAAAGTGACCCATGTATTTCTTTCAGCTAATGTGAACAGCGGATGTGATTGCTATAATACCAAAGTAGTGTGATAAAGAACGTTGTCAGTGTTCTCGTGATGGAGAACGTTGTCAGTGTTCTCGTGATAGAGAACGTTGTCAGTGTTCTCGTGATAGAGAACGTTGTCAGTGTTCTCGTGATAGAGAACGTTGTCAGTGTTTTTGTGATTGAGAACGTTGTCAGTGTTCTTGTGATTGAGAACGTTGTCAGTGTTCTCGTGATAAAGAACGTTGTCAGTGTTCTTGTGATTGAGAACGTTGTCAGCGTTCTCGTGATAGAGAACGTTGTCGGTGTTCGCGTGATAGAGAACGTTGTCGGTATTCGCGTGATAGTGTTCTCGTGATAGAGAACGCTGTCAGTGTTCTCGTGATAGGGAACGTTGTCAGTGTTCACGTGATGGAGAACGTTGCCAGTGTTGTCATTGTTATATAAAGATAACATAACAAAAATATAACACAATCGAAGTTTTAAAGTTTATCTCTACGATGAAGATCAATGATAACAAATTTTCATCCCAAAAATCGCAAAATCTTTCTGGCCGAGTAGAAATCTAAATAGCTTATTATTAGATTCCTAATCTTATTCTGTTCGTTTCTCTGTTTTCTACTTTCAATCGGCTGTGCTCACAATTTTGGATTTAATCGAATTCAAGAGAACATAAAATGAAAAAATGCAGGTACAAAATACTACTTTACTCTCCATGTTGTTGTTTTTTTAAATCTAGCATTGATGAACAAACATCTTCTGCTTTGTTTGCTTGTTTTTCATTGTAGCAATGTGTTCTGCTTGTGTGCTGCCTTTATGATGTAAAAGCCGTGAACAGATGACATGATACCACTGTCAAAGGTAGCCGCATTTTTTTTAAAATTTAATTTACTTATTATTTATTTATTTGTTCTTTTATTTATTTTGGGGCGGGGGTGGGGGTGGGGTTGGTTGTGTGTTGTTGTTGTTGTTTGTTTTGTTTTTATTTATTTTTTTTCTTGAGCGTTATCAACCATATAAAAGATTTGGGTGTATCGCGGCCTGTGTTCGAACCCGGAACCTCCCGTACATAGAGTCAGCACTTAACGATTGAGCCACCACGTCTGGAAGATATTCTGTGATTAAGCATGAGGATGCTGGTTTAATTTCATCTTATTCACCTCAGGCAAATTCATTCGGGTAAACATTGTCAACAAAGTCGCGTCATATAGAGAGACTTCACTCTGGGAATATTTACCAGTATATTCTTTCCGCTCAATAATTCCTAGGGCGTCGAGAGGCTATGGAACTTCTTTATTGGTGTACACTTTTATTAGGCCGAACGAAGCGGGAAAATTTAACCAGGATTTGGAGCTTAAGGGCTAAGTAATTAATTATCCAGTTCACTGACTTTGTTCATTAGAAACATAGTATAATGAAATATATTTTAACTATAAAAGTGAAAAAGACAAGACATTAATTGGCAAAACGTGACGTAATTGAGAGAACATATATAACAATAATTCAATATAACACTCTTGGCGTGCAGTGTACATAATTATAAATCTCAAATTGATATATATTTCAAATGTCATTGTCAAGAACAGTGTGCAAATTAATGCAGAGTTGTGTTTGTTCAAAATGGAGAGGACTAATAAAGGGTTAAAAATGTTTTTAAATCTGTTGTATTTGGCCACCTCGTCCATATGCATATATCAGTTAAATGTTCACTGAATTGTGGCGATTACAGAAACTGATTTTTCTGACTCAAAGATCGATATTTGTTGTGCTGATGATTGAGTTTGTGCCTCGCCAAAACAAGATGATTTCAGACATGACAGAAACAATATGTACACGGATGGAAGATATGCCGAGGATCACCATCCACCAGTTTTGGAGAGGAGCGAGAGGTCGTGTTTATCTATTAAATGTTTATGACAAAATAAATAATGTGTCTTAATATATTAAGATTGTTTCATCGTATAGTTAGAAGATTGATCAGGTAAAGTTTGACCTATATTAAAAGATGAAACCTAAATGGGGTTTATTTATTGAAAATTCAATTAAATAAAGCATAGTTTAGTATTTGTCATAATTTTCGCAGTGTTTAAAAATATTTCAAATGGTTGCAGACATGTATGAAATAAATCACGTCCTAACTACGTACTTTCTGAAGGATTCTCTCAAAGACAAGCAGTGACGGGGCGTCCCAACCACGTACTTTCTGAAGGATTTTCTCAAAGACAAGCAGTGACGGGGCGTCCCAACCACGTACTTGCTGATGGATTTCCTCAAAGACACGCATTGACGGGGCGTTCCAACCACGTAATTTCTGACCGATTTTCCCCAAAGACACGCAGTGACGGGGCGTTCCAACCACGTAATTTCTGACCGATTTTCCCCAAAGACACGCAGTGACGGGGCGTTCCAACCACGTAATTTCTGACCGATTTTCCCCAAAGACACGCAGTGACGGGGCGTTCCAACCACGTAATTTCTGACCGATTTTCCTCAAAGACAAAAGTGTAAAATAAAAATATCTTGTCAAGGTGTACATACCAATAGAATCAATATATGTACACCTTTATTCAAATAGATCAGGGCATGGCATGTAGTGAAATAAAAATCGGTTTCGGAAGGATATGTACTGTGTGTTACCAGTATTAGTAACCTTGGTATGTTAATTGTTGACAAATAAGCAATAATTATGCAGAGTTGGCTAGAAACGAATCGTGAAGCCTCCAGCCGTCTCTCTTAGAACAGATGAGGCTGCCTTAATTCCCTGGCCTTATATAATCAACTACACAGGTATGTACAAATTAGGAGATGTTATAAGAGATAATTGGGTATTTGCTCAGTAACTTTCTTCTTATGTATCTTAAATGTTTCAACAATGGGATACTGGACCGGCTGTCCCAAGATTTCTAATAACAGCTGTTTCGGATTGGCGACAAATTTGAAACAAAGCAGAACTTTTGGGTGAATAATTTTCATTTTACCTAAAATAATTATCGTTACTTTATCTTTTCGTTAACCATACCAGTAGAGCATACCGTCGTTTCATTGTTTAAATAAATATCAATGTCATTATATCAAAATCAACAATTTGTATAGCTAGCTTCTGTTAAGCCATGGTAAACGGGCGATGTAGCCTTGAGACAGTCAAAGGTCAGACCGACGGCGCGACGTGTTTGTTGACATGTTGCTCTTCGCTTATGGGATCAACAACACTAATGCTATGTTATAGTCGGATTGATAATTTTACGATAACAGTGTGTTTGTAGATGAATAATTGTTTCATTTCTCGGCATCTGGAGGGGCAATCTCATCTCTATTTGTATTGCTGTAATGGACTTCTCATTTTGTTATCTAATGGTAAAATCGAAAATGCATATTATGTTGATAATTATATCATAAGAAAGTAAATTGGATGGTTAATTATTGTTGGGATAAGAAGGAAGAGGATGAGATAAAACAATGGCTTAATCTTTTGAATTTTCGATGAAATTGTGACTAATGCAATCATGTAATGCAAGTGATATTAGTTTTTGCTTCTCTTTGGTCATTCTTTATGTTTCTGTCAATTTTTGAACGGTTTGCCACGTATGGAAATATGTAATGAAACGACGTGAAAAGCGCATAGGACATATAATTGAGATGGTGATTTATAAATTATTAATTTAAGTATTTGATAACGATACACATCTCACACTGCTATCAGTTTGATTAGTAACATAAGAACATGTTTGGAATTGTATGTACACCGGTGTTAATTTCTACAACTGCAGTAAACCATTCGGTAAAAACTAACACTGACTGACCTCTTTAGCGTTGAATACCTGAAAAGTGTTTAAATGGCTACGTTTTCATTAAAAATCAACCATTACCTGCTTGCATCTTTTTATTCTCCTAATCAATGTTGTTGTTCATTATTCTGACATATAAACCTGCAACAGGCTCATGGCCATAAATGTCAAAATTCGTGACGAAAATACGATAAAGAGATGTATTATGTTTTGGAGGTTCGTATATATTGTACACTTAGTGTTAAAAACAAAATAAAAAATATTTTGTTTTGGTCTGAAAACTTAAGGTTACTTGACTAACTTAGCAATACATAAGGAATCATTTTCTAGATAACTACGCGAATGTAAATTATAACACTGTGCATCTAAACCATACATTTAGATATAAAAACTAAATGAATAACTTTCTGACAAATTTTTATTTAACAATATGTAAATAATTAATCTCTGTTCCGCTTATATTTCAAAGATATGTGTGTAGCTGATTTCTATTTTACTTCTATTCCAAATTTCTAACCGACGTTAAATCTGACGTCATACTAAGTCATGTACAGAGCCTGTGACAGTTGAAACACCTTGGATAATTCACGAATCATCTCTCGGATGTATGTAGGTAATCGGATCACCTCGGCCATTTCCCTAAATGGGACTTACTTTGTAACAGACGTCAAAACAAAGATGGCAGCTCAGACGACAGCTCACCATAGTACAATGCCAGTTAAACTGTGGCTGCTTCAAATTTAAATCATCCAAGTTTAATTTACAAAAGGCAGCAAACAAAACAGCTGTCAAACGACGCCATTGTTTATGTTTTGTGCGAACTTCATTTTAGGCATATTCTTCCGACTTCAGGGAAACAAAACGATCGTGATTTCTTTAAGTATCATTGCACCGGATACATCCGAGGGATGATTATCCACATCCGAGGGATGATTATCCCGAGGACGGAATTACCCGAAGAGTTCCGATTGGACCCGTGACAGAGGTAAATGTAATGAGCCGACAGTGAAAAAGAGTGACATCTGTTGTAACAAAATGCTTTTTCTAATCATCACTCCCTTTCACAGAAAAACACAAACGCATATACATGTAACCGGTGAACACGTGTTGTTGTTGTTTTTAAATCAATCATAAATGCGATTTGCGCTGCTCGATGACCACGTGTTGTAGTCATTTTACTATAGTCACACCGGAACTATTTACTATAGCAAATATAGTCTTATATTGTATTACCTGTTGCAGACCACCCACAATGTCCATATCCTGTCCTATCTGAGAGATGTCCACGTTTGTCTTTCTGTCAGTGATGGACGGAAATTATTTCTGGATTTAAAAAGAAACGCTACGATCATTTCCACATGCTTTAACATTATTATGATATTACTGATCGAGAGTACTCACAGAAAGCACAATTATGTTGATATTACATCGCTTAATATTATTTTTTACAATTCAGCAAAGGCATAGAAGGACATAGAAAAGAACACACAAGGTTACGTTGTAAGCTTTTTATCGAATGAAATTTTGTCAAGGCTGAACCAGAACCTCGCAAAACAGTTCCAGAAACATGAAATTTTCCCGTCATTGACTCAACGGTTTTCAGAAACATGTAATTTTCGCGTCAATGAGTCAACGGTTCCAGAAACATGTAATTATCGCTTCAATGACTCAACGGTTCCAGAAACAAGTAATTTTCCCGTCAATGACTCAGCGGTTCCAGAAACATGTAATTTTCCCGTCAATGACTCAGCGGTTCCAGAAACATGTAATTTTCCCGTCAATGACTCAGCGGTTCCAGAAACATGTAATTTTCCCGTCAATGACTCAGCGGTTCCAGAAACATGTAATTTTCCCGTCAATGACTCAGCGGTTCCAGAAACATGTAATTTCCCCGTCAATGACTCAGCGGTTCCAGAAACATGTAATTTTCCCGTCAATGACTCAGCGGTTCCAGAAACATGTAATTTTCCCGTCAATGACTCAACGGTTCCAGAAACATGTAATTTTCCCGACAATGACTCAGCGGTTCCAGAAACATGTAATTTTCCCGTCAATGACTCAACGGTCAAGGAACTTTTAATTTTCGCGTCAAGGACTCAGCAATAAGTGAGACAAGTTCTCATATAAAGTGATTACTGCTTAATTGTTTACACAGATCTGGATCATCAACGAGCAACATTTTGCAGGATTCTTTAAGGTAACAATGACTTATTATGTTATTTCAGAAAAAGTCTTTGGTCCAAACTGTCGCATAACACCTTTAAGTGTATCTTTAAAATTCATTTTCTGTTCTGTGACCTTTATTAGTTGACGTGATGATCGTATTATTGCCTGGAGGCTATGAATGGTTACTTGACATGATATAGATAGGCTGTTGTGGAAGCGGATGATTCGGTGACGAGGCGCATCTCGCCATCGGCCTGAAACCAAGATAATTACAGCTGTGGAAAGGGACGATAGGAATTTTTCCGTCTTCTTGGTGTTAATGGAAAAAATTAGTCATGCGATTTTGATTTTTTTTTTTGCACCAAGATCACTTAGTAGTTTGGATAAGATATAGGTTTGGAGAAGTTTGTGAAGGGGGAGGGCGAGGGGCGAGGGGGCTAGGGGGATGGCTGAAGGTTGTAAAGATGAGATGATACATATGAATATATGTTAGAAGATACATGTACAGATAAATGCAAATTTGTTCGTAATCGATTGGGAAATATTATTTCAGCCTATATTTACCTTTCTCATGACTTTCTACTTCTTGTGTTGAATCAGAACTCAGGTCGAGACAACCTTCTACCCTTCCATATACTTTTTTTGAAATTATTTCGTTATCAATGCAATGTTATAACAATTCGCGATTAGTTGCAGCTATGTACAAGTATACAGCATGATCACTATGACACTGGCTTGTAATGAATTATTATCAAATTGATCTTTTAAGTGGACCAGATTCGGGGTAAAAAATGAATAGTTTATTGGCACTTATCGGCAACATATGCCCTCTCGCGTGTTCTCAACTCACAATCGAGGACACCGGGTCACACGAGGTCACGGTCTTAGTCAATTAGGCGCTAATTAGGTGTTATCATGTGTGTGATAATTATACCACATTCTGAGCTGTTTATCTAGAACATAAATGTGCGTGTCATTAGTGTCAATTAAAAATAAAATTTTAAAGTCAAAGGTGTTTGGATCTTCATCCATTGACTTGATTAACTCTTGTTTTTTATTGAGTAAAAACGATTACGCACAGGAGAAACTTCAAAAAATTATTGCAACAAATGCACATCATCTGGCTCATTCTTGGTTTTGCATTCTTAACAAAAACATTCCTCTGTCATTTAATGATTATCATAAGTAATTTTCATTTAGTTAATGATTTAAAGGAGGTAAACTATTTTCATTACATATCATAATTTTGTTTAAAACATTTAAAAAAGGTACTGTTGTTGTTTTGTGTGTTTTTTATTTATTTTACGCCCCTTTTCGGTCAAAGACATATAATAGGGACGGGCACTTTGATGCATAAACAATGGCGGTTGCACGCCCTCGTCCAAATTACAATTAGGACCATGACACTATTTAGACCACTTTGAGTCAGAGCGGAAAGTGGTCTCAATATATGCTTATGCAATGTCAATTCAAAACAAGAAAATATTCAAACTAGTTCCTTCATACAAAATCCAGATTTTGACTGTTTTGCGATATTGTGTCGAATCGCTTTGCTTTATGTTATTGAATCAGAGACATATTAACGCTAAGGACTTTATACGAAATTGAACTGAGCACTTCCATCCACATTGATGCATAAACATTTTACGTGCTCGCCCAAACTAACTTTTATTTTTGATATTGCATTATTTTGATCGATGTTATATGCATGAAATAGGATATTGTTAATTTTACATTGACGTTTATTCTAACAGAAAATAATTCATATTGCCTTTTAATAATTGTTCATCGTGTCTGTTTGTATATTTCATTTTCTTTAGTAGTGATAATGTTTAACATATTTAATGAGAATTTAAGATCTAGTCGCGTAGTTAGCAGGAGAGATATCTGATAAGGCTCTGTTCATTTTGTAATTGCCAAATTCAAGCAACCACTCTTTGTCAGTTGGGAGCAAATAAATGTATAAACACTATAAGATGATAGTAAATGGAGGATGGCGCCACCTAGTGTCTCTGGCAAACAGGTTGGAGACAATCTAGCGGTTCAGACTTTACAGTAACAGCTACGTGGGTATGTACAAATATGCAGATAATTCAGAGACATACATTATAATGCCCCAGCAATCAATTGTTATCTTTTCTCCAACTATGTATTGTAACTGTATTGCTGTATTAAATGCATTAAATATCTACAAGACCTTGATGTATCAACTGAAGTACCATCCTCCATCCACCAGCTAGCACAGCTTTACACAATAACACTGTTTCCTTCTTTTTTTATTTTACTTAATCTGTTTATTTATGTTATACAACAAGCTGTAAAGTTTGCGTCATAAAATATATGTTCTATTCTCTTCTGCTCTGTTCCATTCTGTTCTGTAATACTGCTCCACTACCCAATGCGTATCTATCGGAAGTTTTCTAGTAGTGATCTTTTTTCTCTTTGTTTGTAGCTGTTTATGGTGTTTATAGCCATTGCTATACCGACCTTGAAGATAAGTGCACCAGAAAGGTTCTCCTCTTTAGAAAAACAATGTTTTCGCAGTACTGATTAGATGGTGAATCATTTCGTATATATTTGTTTTACTTTTTTATAACATCTCTTTTTGATAAAAAGGTAAAACGTGTAAAAACAAGAAGTCAGTACTGTTTATGCTTAACATTTGATCTTTAAATTAAATTTACCCTATTAGAACAAAATGTTCTTCCCCCCTTTCCTTTATCAAATGATTACCTTTTCAATTAAGAGGTGTTTCTTCTGTTTCGGAAATAAACAAACTCATATTTTTTAAATTAACCTAACAATTAAGCATTGATTGAAAATTCAGCATTTTAACAAAATGCGATAAAATGTCTTAGGTATTTCGACATTAGGAAGTAGTAAATGTAAAACACACACCCTAAATCAAACATGTCGAGGTAAGTTTCTTTACTAGAAACACAATTATCCACTAATTTCCATTCTGTAAAACCTTAAAATAGCGATAAAATCATTTTTTTTGTATTTTTCTTCGACAAGTTATACTCTTTTTCGTAGAAAAATGCATATTTAACAGTTAAGTTAAACTACAATGCACGTTAAGAATGAATCACACACACTAAAACACGTGAAAATGTCACAAATCTTCGATGATTTCAAAACTTTCGGTAATTTGAACTCTCAGCTGCCTGAACTTGTTTTTATGTTATAAATAGAAATATAAATAGTTTTTTTACTACCCATACATGTAGTTTACATTAAAAAAGAATAAAATACCCCATATGGGAATAACATAAATCGCAGGTTAAGCCAAATGTGAGAGAAAACATACTGAGCAAAATACTAGAGCATTTTTCCACCTTATGTTTTATACATTGGCAGTTTGATTGCTTCTACATTGGTGTACCCTTAAACGAAATCTAAGCGGAAAATCTGGGCTGAAGGGCGTAACTTAATTTTACATTTCAGTCATTCAGAACAGGAATGCACGATCTACTGACATGTTCTGACATAGGACCTATTTGAAGTCAACTTTTAACTGTAGTTTTGAGCGTCGTTGTTAAGATATCAAAATTAACAGTCAACAGAGGAAGCTTCTGTTAAGCAGTCGTAAAAGGACGATGTGGACTTGAGTGTTCAAATATCTGGATGTGTTTGTTGCCATGTTCCATTCCGCATTTGTGTTAGCAAGACTTTGCTTTTATTACTGTTAATAAAATAGGACAGGAAGCTTTAAATATGTCTTGGGTTTTCTCTCGTCTGATGCAAAGGATTTTCCGGAAGGTCAGGATCTGAATTATTCCTGTCAGATTAGAAACGAGACGGCTGATTCAATTATTGTAAAAAAAAATTATGCGGAATTAAATTGCTGTTGTGGAACTCAAAATTAGGGATGGAAGGATGTGGTGGCAAATGAAATGTCGGTTTTAATAATGCAAACATTAGCACTATCGTTTTTTGTTGTGTTTTTTTTTTTAAATAAAAGGCACGTATACATAGAATTTCAAGTTAATGATGTCGAGTCTCTTGAAATTCTCCTAAACCACAGGTCGGATTGGAAAGTATGGATTATTGTCCTGTCCGTTGAGAGAATCCAAATATGTTCAAATCCTTTCCTGTCATGGGGATGCCTACGTCTGTCTTTCTGCCTTTGTGATGGGCGGAAATTATTTCTAGAATGGCAAAGTGACGTTTGATTACCCGCCTTGAATACTCTCGTATGTTCGTATGTTGTTACAACAAATGATTACATATATTGTACCATGGCATGTTTCAAATGCAAGTCAAGTAAATAGAAAAGAAAAATATAATGTGTGAAACGTTATTTTAATATAAAAACCTTTACGTGAAATGTCATGCATTTATTGGTACGTACGCATGGAAAACACTCGTCGTCAATGGTGGCAATACATCAATCTCACTAAAGTCAGATCTTACAAAATGTAAGATCTAATGACGGCCCGCAAATACCGTCTATAAACAAAACTGATTTTTTTCTCTGATAATTATTTTTATAACAGCCAATGAGAGAGCGTAATGCATAACGCTTTCAGTAAGAGTCGCAAAATGGCCGCTATCGATGAAACAGTAGAAAAGTCACTCAGTTTAAGTTTGTTCTGCAACTGCTTGTTTGTTAACTTTCGACCTGACTATGTTACTAATGTTGAAACAAATGGGATACCACATACAACGCACCTGTCTTCAGTGACATAAGTCTTGCGCGGAGTGGCCATGTTTACATTTCTTTGTAAATTGGCGCAGACATTAAAATGCTCAGAACGCTTAGGATCATCATTTACTTTTGCGATTTTGTAGGCGACAATCTGATTGGCTAGGAAGGTTTTATTGATTCGTCGTCAGACCCTGATAGCGGACCGGTTTTCAGGATATGATTTTAAGCAGATTGGCAATACATAGTCTTAACCAGAGCGAATAATGAATAAAAAGAGATTTATGAGTGTAATGTTGTGAACATACTGTAATTGTGTGATGATTTTTAATGTGCTGTTATGTGTTGATGGCTTACAATACTGTCTACTGTTATTTGGCGTCTAATAAAATTTAGAATCGACATTCCCACCTCCCTTCGTTTAATCATCCCTACCTTAAGTAAAAATTTCGGCATGGTATATTGCTTTATATCGGAAGTCAAATTGAAATACAGGGCATGCTGACAGAGCAAAATATTAGACATGATTTATTACGTCGATATAATTATTATTAAGATGGTAGAAAATAATAACTCATGTTTTCCTAAATTTATCCAAGAACCTGAATTTTATTACGCTAAAGGGTAATTAAATAAAGCTGTGGTTTCTAGAATTTTGCTATCAAGAAAATAAAATTTTCTGGGTCCGTGTTTTTTTATTAGTTGACTTGAGGGCCGAGTAAATTCCTGTACAGAGGGGAATTGCTTCCTGGCGTGCTTAATACATTTAACTACAGGTCTGGTAGGAGATTAAAGATGGGCTGGTCGGTTTTTGTAGCTATCTCGCCATCGTCTAGCAGCCGTAGTAAGTATAGGTCTGGGGTGAGATTAAAGATGAGCAGATCGGTTTTACAAGCTATCTCGCGATCACCTAGCAGCCGTAATAAGTACAGGTTTTGGTAGGAGATTAATATTGTATTTTCCCTTCTTTCTTATAGTAAAGCTATAGTGACATGAGAAATGGTATTTTATGACAATACGATTGTTTCTTCGTCATATTCAAAGATATTTATACGAAAACATACGAATCCGGTAATAAATATGACATGATATATGAGGAAGGAGAACACTTAAATAAAATTAAACGTTCAATCCATGTTTATAAATGCATAACAACCATTTCTTTATACAATTCTGCCATGGTGGTAAAGGATAAGTAGGAGTTGAAGAATTGTTAAAAACGACAAGATGTTATTTTAATTTGTTTCCCGTATAGTATTATAAAGATTTCGATTCGTCTTTCTTAAGATAATTTTCGTATTACTTGAAACATTAATTGGATGTTTTGATTCCTTTAAATAATGCTTCTGCTGATGGATATTTTGTCACCATGCAACGCTCTTCAGTGGCGGATCCAGAAAATTTTGGTGGTGGGATGGGGTGGGGTGGGGGTGGGGAGTGGGGAATGAACCAAGATCCATTCAAAACGATCTAAGTAGTCAAAATACAAGATTTACTTTAAAAGCTTAGTATTTTCAGCTGACGTGTATGTGTTTTCACAACTGTGCGCTTTTACCGGATTGGTGGCAGGAGTTGGAGGGATGCATTCCCTCACCCAGATCAATCCCTGACGCTATTCTATCTACAAAGAATTGCAGTTGAAATATTAATTTAATCAAAACTAAATTACTCTATGTCAGACATGCAAGAAAACGTTGTTTTATATTAATAACAGGTAAAAGGAGTATTCTCAGCTTAATACAGAAGGAATCATTTGATGTTTACTCTCTTCAGTAAAACACGGAAACCCAAGTAAGAACAGTCTTCCATTGACCAGTCAATATGTAGGCTTCACGGAGGTAAGGTCTAATTATGGGAATAAAGTGAATTCGTTGCTAATGTAAGAAAGTCACTGTCAATATTACAAAATCGAAATAACCACATTGGACGATTATTTTAACCACACTTAGCCACTTAAATATCAAAGTTCGGTCGAACTTTTGGGCGTGTTTATTGACATGTTCCCTGCCGCATTCTGTATCAACAACACTCTGATTGTGTTACAGTCTGGTTGTCTCCAGGATAATTCTAATAACAGTCAGTGTGTTTGTGGAGGCTTATGGAATAATTGTCTCATTTTCGGCGTATCGACGGCCAGTCTCGCCGCTCCGGGCCTTATATAGAATATCTCATTATTTAGCATCATAACAGACACGATATATCTTAACGAGTCAATTATCGTCACAGAGTGATTATCGTCTGCTCGTTAAATCTGGTATCCGACAGTTTGTCTATATATCAAAAACATGTAAACACCATCTAACCCCTGTTTAGGAATATTTGGCAAATATTTTTCATTTCTTGCTAAGTTAGTCTAAGTTAAGGTGATTTTGAATACTTCCTTATTCAGACAGTTCAATTCAATGTTTGTATTGGTAATTATAGACATCTGGCCCAAAATACATTTAGTATACAAACGATTGATATGAGTGTAGCTAATATATGTACCCGTAAGGCATGATATGGGTGTTGTCAATACATGTATCTGTAAGACATGATATGGGTGCTGTCAATACATGTATCTGTAAGGCATGATATGGGTGTTGTCAATACATGTATCTATAAGGCATGATATGGGTTTGGTCAATACATGTATCTGTAAGCCATGATATGGGTGTTGTCAATACATGTATCTGTAAGCCATGATATGGGTGTTGTCAATACATGTATCTGTAAGGCATGATATGGGTGTTGTCAATACATGTATCTGTAAGGCATGATATGGGTGTTGTCAATACATGAATCTGTAAGGAATGCTATGGGTGTTGTCAATACATGTATCTGTAAGGCATGATATGGGTGTTGTCAATACATGTATCTGTAAGGAATGCTATGGGTGTTGTCAATACATGTATCTGTAAGGAATGCTATGGGTGTTGTCAATACATGTATCTGTAAGCCATGATATGGGTGTAGCCAATACAAGTATCTGTAAGGCATGATATGGGTGTAGCCAATACATGTATCTGTAAGGCATGATATGGGTGTTGTCAATACATGTATATGTAAGGCATGATATGGGTGTTGTCAATACATGTATCTGTAAGCCATGATATGGATGTTGTCAATACATGTATCTGTAAGACATGATATGGGTGTTGTCAATACATGTATCTGTAAGGCATGATATGGGTGTTGTCAATACATGTATCTGTAAGGCATGATATGGGTGTTGTCAATACATGTATCTGTAAGGCATGATATGGGTGTTGTCAATACATGTATCTGTAAGGCATGATATGGGTGTTGTCAATACATGTATCTGTAAGACATGATATGGGTGTAGCCAATACATGTATCTGTAAGCCATGATATGGGTGTTGTCAATACATGTATCTGTAAGCCATGATATGGGTGTTGTCAATACATGTATCTGTAAGGCATGATATGGGTGTTGTCAATACATGTATCTGTAAGCCATGATATGGGTGTTGTCAATACATGTATCTGTAAGCCATGATATGGGTGTTGTCAATACATGTATCTGTAAGCCATGATATGGGTGTTGTCAATACATGTATCTGTAAGCCATGATATGGGTGTTGTCAATACATGTATCTGTAAGGCATGATATGGATGTTGTCAATACATGAATCTGTAAGCCATGATATGGATGTTGTCAATACATGAATCTGTAAGCCATGATATGGGTGTTGTCAATACATGTATCTGTAAGGCATGATATGGGTGTTGTCAATACATGTATCTGTAAGACATGATATGGGTGTTGTCAATACATGTATCTGTAAGGCATGATATGGGTGTTGTCAATACATGTATCTGTAAGGCATGATATGGATGTTGTCAATACATGAATCTGTAAGCCATGATATGGGTGTTGTCAATACATGTATCTGTAAGGCATGATATGGGTGTTGTCAATACATGTATCTGTAAGACATGATATGGATGTTGTCAATACATGTATCTGTAAGCCATGATATGGGTGTTGTCAATACATGTATCTGTAAGGCATGCTATGGGTGTTGTCAATACATGTATCTGTAAGGCATGATATGGGTGTAGCCAATACATGTATCTGTAAGCCATGATATGGGTGTAGCCAATACATGTATCTGTAAGCCATGATATGGGTGTTGTCAATACATGTATCTGTAAGACATGATATGGGTGTAACCAATACTTATATCTGTAAGGCATGATATGGGTGTAACCAATACATGTATCTGTAAGACATGATATGGGTGTAACCAATACATGTATCTGTAAGACATGATATGGGTGTAACCAATATACGTATCTGTAAGACAGGATATGGGTGTTGTCAATACATGTATCCGTAAGGCATGATATGGGTGTTGTCAATACATGTATCTGTAAGGCATGATATGGGTGAAGCCAATACATGTATCTGTAAGGCATGATATGGGTGTAGCCAATACATGTATCTGTAAGACATGATATGGGTGTAGCCAATACATGTATCTGTAAGCCATGATATGGGTGTAACCAATACATGTATCTGTAAGCCATGATATGGGTGTTGTCAATACATGTATCTGTAAGACATGATATGGGTGTAACCAATACTTATATCTGTATGGCATGATATGGGTGTAACCAATACATGTATCTGTAAGACATGATATGGGTGTAACCAATACATGTATCTGTAAGACATGATATGGGTGTTGTCAATACATGTATCCGTAAGGCATTATATGGGTGTTGTCAATACATGTATCTGTAAGGCATGATATGGGTGAAGCCAATACATGTATCTGTAAGGCATGATATGGGTGTAGCCAATACATGTATCTGTAAGACATGATATGGGTGTAGCCAATACATGTATCTGTAAGACATGATATGGGTATTGTCAATACATGTATCTGTAAGGCATGATATGGGTGTTGTCAATACATGTATCTGTAAGACATGATATGGGTGAAGCCAATACATGTATCTGTAAGGCATGATATGGGTGTTGTCAATACATGTATCTGTAAGACATGATATGGATGTTGTCAATACATGTATCTGTAAGACATGATATGGGTGTTGTCAATACATGTATCTGTAAGACATGATATGGGTGTAGCCAATACATGTATCTGTAAGACATTATATGGGTGTTGTCAATACATGTATCTGTAAGACATGATATGGGTGTAACCAATACATGTATCTGTAAGGCATGATATGGGTATTGTCAATACATGTATCTGTAAGGCATGATATGGGTGTTGTCAATACATGTATCTGTAAGACATGATATGGGTGAAGCCAATACATGTATCTGTAAGACATGATATGGGTGTTGGCAATACATGTATCTGTAAGACATGATATGGGTGGTGTCAATACATGTATCTGTAAGACATGATATGGATGTTGTCAATACATGTATCTGTAAGCCATGATATGGGTGTTGTCAATACATGTATCTGTAAGACATGATATGGGTGTAGCCAATACATGTATCTTTAAGACATGATATGGGTGTAGCCAATACATGTATCTGTAAGACATGATATGGGTGTAGCCAATACATGTATCTGTAAGACATGATATGGATGTTGTCAATACATGTATCTGTAAGACATGATATGGGTGTTGTCAATACATGTATCTGTAAGCCATGATATGGGTGTAGCCAATACATGTATCTTTAAGGCATGATATGGATGTTGCCAATACATGTATCTGAAAGGCATGATATGGGTGTAGCCAATACATGTATCTGTAAGGCATGATATGGATGTTGTCAATACATGTATCTGTAAGCCATGATATGGGTGTTGTCAATACATGTATCTGTAAGACATGATATGGGTGTTGTCAATACATGTATCCGTAAGGCATGATATGGGTGTTGTCAATACAAGTATCTGTAAGGCATGATATGGGTGCTGTCAATACATGTATCTGTAAGGCATGATATGGGTGTTGTCAATACATGTATCCGTAAGGCATGATATGGGTGTAGCCAATACGTGTATCTGTAAGGCATGATATGGGTGTTGTCAATACATGTATCTGTAAGGCATGATATGGGTGTTGTCAATACATGTATCTGTAAGACATGATATGGGTGTTGTCAATACATGTATCCGTAAGGCATGATATGGGTGTTGTCAATACACGTATCTGTAAGACATGATATGGGTGTTGTCAATACATGTATCTGTAAGACATGATATGGGTGTTGTCAATACATGTATCTGTAAGACATGATATGGGTGTTGTCAATACATGTATATGTAAGGCATGATATGGGTGTTGTCAATACATGTATCTGTAAGGCATGATATGGGTGAAGCCAATACATGTATCTGTAAGGCATGATATGTGTGTAGCCAATACATGTATCTGTAAGGCATGATATGGGTGTAGCCAATACATGTATCTGTAAGGCATGATATGGGTGTAGCCAATACATGTATCTGTAAGGCATGATATGGGTGTTGTCAATACATGTATCTGTAAGGCATGATATGGATGTTGTCAATACATGTATCTGTAAGACATGATATGGGTGTTGTCAATACATGTATCTGTAAGGCATGATATGGGTGTTGCCAATGCCAAAACAAATTCATAGGCAAAGGTATAAAGAAGAGGTGTATCCATTTATATTAAGAAGGCAACGCAACAGGCATGTGTGTTGTAAATGCATACATCTGTATATCAATTTAACAAAACAATTAGCATGAGCGGAGTCAACTCATATACATGTATATCAAGTAGATAAACACAGTAGCAATGGCCAGAACATCTAAAGTGTGACAGATACATTCTTGTATGTGTAAGAGATATCCATGGATAAATACTTATAATTATAATTTAAATCATATATAATAGATAGACTTATAGGTGGCTCATTTATCTTACGTTGTAAGGTTTGAATTGTACAATCCTTAAGCCTGTCAGTAAATAATAGGACAAAAAACTTGATATTTGCAATTTCATTTGCTACCCAAGCATAGCCAAACACTATTTCAAAAAAAGTTTTCTTACTCACTCTTTCAGCACTATCAAGGTTTCTTACATCGTCGGTTATCCCCCGTTACATTACTCCGCTATGCTGCGTTATGTACCCGTGGGACAATTGGCTATGAAAATCTCGTAGTCATGAATAATTAATGAGGCAGTTTCATTGGTGCCATAAGGAAACCACCACGGATAACTAGCCAATGAAATTACGTTTTATGTCTAAGGTTCGGTTTACCATTCAAAATGGCGACCTCCATGAGTAAACATGTGCGTTGGTTTCTATTTTCAGTAAGAAAATCCCTGTATGACGTCATTGAGATTGAAGAGTATTTTATTGTAACATGCGGTTTCATTGGAAGAAGATTTGTCTCCCCTGCCTCATGCATATTCATGAAAACGAGATTTTGCTAGTCAAATTTCCCACGGTATGTATGGAGTGTAACGGAAGAAAGTACTGTGGTTGCCGACGATGGGTTTCTTAACGTCATTGGCGAGACTCTGGAGTTCTGCGCCTATATATGGAATGCTCACTGAAATTTGCACATGGAGGAAAGTCTGTTTTGCGGACTTTCATAACCCTGATAAAATGCAGGTCATAATTCGGTACATGAAGTTCTATTATTTATTGATTAATTAATTAAATTAAATTAAATTAGATAAAATAATTTATTCAATTAATTTAATTAATTTCATATTTAATTTAATTTTATTCTATTCAATTTAATTTAATTTAATTCTATTCTATTTATTTTATTTATTTTTGTTTGTTTGTTTATAAACATGTATTAGAATTAAGAAAACTGCCGGATACCATCCGCTTATCAAGTTTTAAAATGTATGTCACAACTTCTGTTATAATTTTTCAAATCGTTTGCGTCGCCTTTGATGCTTCGCATCACCAGATTTCTAGTTTTGAATATCAGTACCAAATGTTCTGTCTTTCCAAATCCATAAATTAAGACTCTGATGATTTTAGCTGAAAATAGATATCGACGTCAGAGCGAATTGCCCGGATGATAACAAATCGTAATCTCCATAATAAGAGCCCACCTGTTGTTGTTTTTAGTTTAAAAATAGCTAACTGTGCAGCATTGCTCAGATAGAAAATATTTGTTTGTGATGACGAGTGTGGTGTTGTGTCTCCCTTTTTACATAGATCTTGGACACGAATAATCAGCATTTCGCGGAATCTTTTCAGGTGTCAAAGTAAATATGTTTGTTTGAGAAAAAAATCTAGTCCAGCCTGTTGGCAACCAAATATATAATTGCAATGTGAAAGATGTATGATGTATTCCCATCCGGGCCATTCTGCACAATTAGCTATTAGCGATAATTATCAACTAAGAGAACTATTTGACCACATATTTTCGAGTTTTGAATATGTTTCTATGTGATGCATCATATTTAAGAGCGTAAGGGTCGATTCTGAGCACGTTTCATAACCTATGTATTAAAGTTATTGACAAAGCAACAATCAAAAATATAACAGAATAGAAAAAACAACACCTAAAACATGGGAAAAAAGATTACTTTGACGATATTTGCCGCCAAACTTTCATAGTTGCAGGGTAGGGAAGCTAGATGTATTTTTTAATTGAAATTGATTACCCCTTTACCATTTTCTTCCATTTACAAAAAATAAAATTGCCTTCTGTTACGACCCGTCGCGCTATTTAAGTTTATTTATAAAATGGCAAATTTACTAAACGACGGAATGGTGTAACAGAAAGAACAAGCCAGCAACAAACTAGTACAATAATTTTTTATTTCAATAGACAATTAAATTTATAGCGTAACAAAATAATTACAAATTTATCAGACAAAATATAAGAATGCAAAATAATGTTAGCTTACAGTATGTCCCTTTAGGAGGTGTCCCTTTAACAGTCCAATTAATAATCCAACGTCGAATAATCCTGAAGAAGTATAGGTAGAATGTCCTCGTAGATAAGCACAGTTGAAATAATCCAAGGGTAGAACAAAACACGAATGTAAATGATATAATTCCAAATTCAACACTTTAATATTTATATCACTGTAGAATATAGTAATTCCACGTAAGTTCCAACACAGAAAGATTTAATATAGAAGCTGCAAGTATTTCCAAACTATATGTCCAAGCTCTATGTCCAAACGTTTATCCAAACTTCTTATCCAAACTTGCCTTAAATCGGCAAACACGCCCTTATATATATACCCTAAGAATTTCTAGAACATTCTCGAAACCCAGAACATTCTCGAAACCCAGTTAAAAATAAACAATTGAACTTTCTAGCATGATCCTTATCTTTCTAGCAATTACGCGAATGCTACGTCATCAATACCACAACGGTAAACAACCCTTAACCTGACTAGCGTACCCTTCAACGCTGGGGTACTACAGTACATAACACCTTTGTTGTGTAAGATTTTGTCTCAAAATACATTTACTATTACATTTATCCTTAATCTAATTTTCAAGTTATGTTTTCTAGACAGGACGGAGTAATCTCTAGATATTAATATACATATTATTCTGTACAGTTTTATGTCTTTAATGTAAACGTCAATTTGACCGGAAGCGCAAAAGTGGGAAATTGAGTAATGTTTCATTGAGTAATGTTTAATTGACATCATCAATGTCGGCACTTCCGTCTGGACAACATTATTATTGTGCGTAGAGCAACTGTTCGAAATACATGTCTTAACAACGGAAGCCGCATATTCCGTATAATCGGGATGCGCGTATGTATAACAATATAGATAGCTGTTGTGCGTAAAAGTTATCGCATTTTCAAATTTATTAATGGAAATCAATAAACTTTTCAGAAGACAGTAATTGCATTAGTAAATCTATAGTAAATGATACAAAAGTGGATTTTCTTTTTATGTTACTTTATCAGTTTTCTCGATAAATGATGGTAATCACTGCGTTAGCATTGTCCGAAAAATGTTGATGAACAACTTAATATTCACAAATTTCGTCATTAACACACAATCATAGGTTAAAAAGTAAGCCTCACTGTATGATAAATTTATTTCTAAGCAACTAAAAGAAAAAAAAATACTATAATACATGTTTTATTATCATTTAATGTTGCTAATATGAAAGAAAAGGTGCAATAAAGTATCAACATTAGATATTAGATTTATTTTATGATCAAATACAATATGTTTAAAAAGCTTTCGCTTTTTCTAAGTTTACAACATAAAATGATTTTTTTCAAAACGCTCTGAATACTGTTACTGAAGAACACACACACAAAACAACAGCAAACAAACAAACAAAAAAGAAAAAACAGAGGAGGTTAAAATTGAAATTGAAATAAACCATGTAACCGATACACCGTCTGTAGAACAACATTTTTCTTGTTAAAAGTGTCTTTTACAAAACCAACAAGACGACCACACATGAGTTAATGGTTTTATCAACGTACTCTGCTCCATAAACTCTAGTGGTCTGAGAAGTTTCCAACATTTCTTTGCGACAAGGAAGATAATTAAAATATAGACAAATCAATCCCATTCACCAATTGCACGCAAAAGCACACAAGCATCTAAAACATAAAAGCTTATAGCATTGTCAAACAAAAGGGTGGGTACCCAATGACCTTACCGAGAGCAGAACCCTTTGAAACAAAAACAGCAAGAACACGATGACAGGGATAAAAGAAACAGATGGAACTTCTAGGTTTTTTTACAAGATCTCTCTATAAACCTTCATAAACTCTTAAACACCTGTCACCGTCTCACTGTCGTGTAAACAAAGAGGTAAGCATCACAATAAACAGATGATGGGTCACCCCATCAAGCAGACTTCAATACTTTTCAAGTTATATTCCTATCATTTTTATTTAGTTGAATAAAGTGGGGCCATCCAGATTAATGGTTCTTTGTAACGTAACTTCTCTCAATAAGCACATTTTTAGTTGCAGGTAAATACAACAATTGACTTTTGCCCTTACACGTAAAATAATGTTTAAAAAAAGAAAATCGAGAATCAGTGTTCACCCTTCTGCATTTTCGTCTACTAATCTTCATCAATCGTTGAAGTAACAGCTATGCTTCATAAAGACGTACTGAGTTATGCTCCGAACACCGCTTTTTACAAAAGGGAGATAATTAAAAATGGAACTATTCATAGTTATTGTTCTTGTCACTGCACGAAACGAATTCTAGTTGTGCAAAGTTACATGTCTGTATCTTTGATATTTTCCTGAGCACCGATATTTGATAACTGACTGCAGACGGCCGGACGGCCGGACGGACTGACTGACCGATTGTCCGGGAGAGACACGGACAGACGGCACAGGCTACAATAATTATCTTCCTTTCTCTAAGAGAAGCATTAAACGCCCTCCCATTGATCCGTCAAAGTGTTATAATCAGAGGTTAAGAATGTGTGAAAATTTGGTATGAACAAAATTTTAGAAAATGTTTTTCCACCTTTTAGGACATGTGAGGAATTCGTATTTTGTTCAATGTGGGGTATGGGTTCTGAACCGTATTTTCACATATGTGTGACATATTCGTACGTATTTGTCACACAAGTTGTGAGGAATACGTACGAATTTCTTCACACATGTGACATTTTCTTTTGTGTGAAAACTACGGTTCAACATGGTGGATATGCGAGCTATGTAAAGTAGAATGTGCTCGATAAAGATAAATTTAAAGACTGATGTCGTCCATTCCGTGTGGATGTTTCGAAATATGTTTGTCTAAATATGATATATCCAAATAGGTTATCTAAAACTGGTTTCTTGTTTAAAAGCTTTTTTTCTGAGAGAAAAAAATCCAGTTATTCATAGACTCCTGACATATTTAAATATCCCAGTTTAACTGACTCAAGCGTTGAAACAAAAATTGGCAAAGTGGCTATGAAAGATGCATAAATACTTTCACCTTCTAACTTACATTTTTCTCTAAAAATTTGGTTAGTAACTTTATGTGTTTAATTTGTGCTTTTAAATACTGTAAGGAAACAAACTTATATAAGTAAATACTTGCTACAGTTGAATTTCCTTTATTGGATACGTTTTGTTGTGTTTTTTTTTGGTGTTATTTTCAAATTGACTGAAATCACATCATCAAGTAATTTCATAATTAGTGAATGCTTTAGTCGCTAGAATAAGATAAAATACGTGAACTAATTATAAACCAAATTCATGGTATTGCGCAATTAGCATTCCAATTTGTTTTGGAAAGCAATTAAAGGTGGGAAATATATTATCAGAACCCTGTCTCGAAATAAACATTTTTGTCGCTATTGACTGTTAGGCAACTAAGATGTGCTACATAAATCTGTCACCATTCCGGAAGGTTTTTTTTCTATTTCAGTAAACGAAATGACAGAAAGAGTATGTATTTAATAACATGAGGCGCAAAGACTGCCTTGTGACAATAGCGAGATGACGTCATGACGTCTGTACTGTTACCTTCATTGACAGAGGTTTGTGAAGTTGGCTGGGAATTGGGAATTGGGTATTGGGTATTCAATATCCAGATACAACCGAATACCCAGCTAGCTAGATATTGGGTATTGAATATAGATCTGCAGTCGTATTCCGAGCTGGCTAGGAATTGGGTATTCGAAATATCAATGCAGAGTTTGAATATCGTGCTAGACCTGAATACCTATCTGGCTGGGAATTGGGTATTCGAAATACATTCTGTAAAGAAACTATTCAAAGCAGATTTGAATATCGAGCTAGACATGAATACCCAGCTGGCTGGGAATTGGGTATTCAAAATATTTTTATTATTTGAACAATTCAACGCAGAGTTTGAATATCGAGCTAGACCTTAATACCGAGCTGGCTGGGAATTGGGTATTCGAAATATTTTCTGTAAAAATATTATTAAACGCAGAGTTTGAATATCGACCTAGAGCCGAATACCTATCTGGCTGGGAATTGGGTATTCAAAATATTTTTTTTAATAGAAACATTTTAAGCAGGGTTTGAATATCGAGCTAGACCTGAATACCTATCTGGCTGGGAATTGGGTATTCGAAAAAATTTTCTTATAGAAACAATTAAACGCAGATTCTGAATATCGAGCTAGACCTGAATACCGAGCTGGCTGGGAATTGGGTATTCGAAATATTTTCTGTAAAAATACTTTTAAACGCAGAGTTTGAATATCGAGCTAGAGCCGAATACCTATCTGGCTGGGAATTGGGTATTCGAAAAAAAAAATTTAATAGAAACTTTTAAAGCAGAGTTTGAATATCGACCTAGAGCCGAATACCTATCTGGCTGGGAATTAGGTATTCAGAGTTTGAATATCGAGCTAGACCTGAATACCTATCTGGCTGGGAATTGGGTATTCGAAAAAAAATTCTTATAGAAACAATTAAACGCAGATTCTGAATATCGAGCTAGACCTGAATACCGAGCTGGCTGGGAATTGGGTATTCGAATTATTTTCTGTAAAAATACTTTTAAACGCAGAGTTTGAATATCGAGCTAGAGCCGAATACCTATCTTGCTGGGAATTGGGTATTCGAAAAAAAAAATTAATAGAAACTTTTTAAGCAGAGTTTGAATATCGACCTAGAGCCGAATACCTATCTGGCTGGGAATTAGGTATTCAGAGTTTGAATATCGAGCTAGACCTGAATACCTATCTGGCTGGGAATTGGGTATTCAAAATACTTTTTTAATAGAAACTTTTTAAGCAGAGTTTGAATATCGAGCTAGACCTGAATACCTATCTGGCTGGGAATTGGGTATTCGAAATTTTTTTCTTATAGAAACAATTAAACGCAGATTCTGAATATCGAGCTAGACCTGAATACCGAGCTGGCTGGGAATTGGGTATTCGAAATATTTTCTTTAAAAATACTTTTAAACGCAGAGTTTGAATATCGAGCTAGAGCCGAATACCTATCTGGCTGGGAATTGGGTATTCGAAAAAAAAAATTTAATAGAAACTTTTTAAGCAGAGTTTGAATATCGACCTAGAGCCGAATACCTATCTGGCTGGGAATTGGGTATTCAAAATATTTTTTTTTAATAGAAACTTTTTGAGCAGAGTTTGAATATCGAGCTAGACCTGAATACCTATCTGGATGGGAATTGGGTATTCGTTTTTTTTTCTTATAGAAACAATTAAACGCAGATTCTGAATATCGAGCTAGACCTGAATACCGAGCTGGCTGGGAATTGGGTATTCGAAATATTTTCTGTAAAAATACTTTTAAACGCAGAGTTTGAATATCGAGCTAGAGCCGAATACCTATTTGGCTGGGAATTGGGTATTCGAAATATTTGCATATGCTACATACGGACAAATACATTGCCATGCCATTGCGGGCATAAAAAAATGTTGACTTATCGTCATATTGTTTTATTATCCGTAAGAAATTGTTGCCGACGGAGTCCGAATGATTTTTGCCGGCGATTAATTTAAGCATTTTAGGTGGGTATTTTGATCGGCATGCAGAATAATGCAGACTCTATTTCCGACGGAAATAGAATGTTATAGACGGTGCAGCCGTTAGAGATCTCAATAAATATGCCGACGGAATGTTAATTTTGCAGACGAAGACTAAAATGTGTTTTACCAACAGTGGATTGAATAGTATTGCCGACGGAAACCGGAAATGTATTGCCGACGGATAATGTAAAATTTTGCCGACAGTGAATTCAACAGTTTGCCTAGACTTGAAACGTGTTGCCGACTATGAATTAAATAATTGATAAATTCTGTGATACCTTTGGCGACAGTGACATTTTTGATTATGACGGATCATTGACGAATGTTGCCGACGGATACTTTAATTAAGCATTTTAGGTGGGTATTTTGATCGGCATGCAGAATAATGCAGACTCTATTTCCGACGGAAATAGAATGTTATAGACGGTGCAGCCGTTAGAGATCTCAATAAATATGCCGACGGAGTGTTAATTTTGCAGACGAAGACTAAAATGTGTTTTACCAACAGTGGATTGAATAGTATTGCCGACGGAAACCGGAAATGTATTGCCGACGGATAATGTAAAATTTTGCCGACAGTGAATTCAACAGTTTGCCTAGACTTGAAACGTGTTGCCGACTATGAATTAAATAATTGATAAATTCTGTGATACCTTTGGCGACAGTGACATTTTTGATTATGACGGATCATTGACGAATGTTGCCGACGGATACTTTAATTAAGCATTTTAGGTGGGTATTTTGATCGGCATGCAGAATAATGCAGACTCTATTTCCGACGGAAATAGAATGTTATAGACGGTGCAGCCGTTAGAGATCTCAATAAATATGCCGACGGAGTGTTAATTTTGCAGACGAAGACTAAAATGTGTTTTACCAACAGTGGATTGAATAGTATTGCCGACGGAAACCGGAAATGTATTGCCGACGGATAATGTAAAATTTTGCCGACAGTGAATTCAACAGTTTGCCTAGACTTGAAACGTGTTGCCGACTATGAATTAAATAATTGATAAATTCTGTGATACCTTTGGCGACAGTGACATTTTTGATTATGACGGATCATTGACGAATGTTGCCGACGGATACTTTAATTGTGTTGCCGACGAAGACATAAAAAGTTGTACCGTAGACATCTAAAACATTGTTGCTGAGAGTGACATAGACAGTTTACCAATAGCTGAAGAGATTTTCATTTTGATGATGAAGGTGACCTTTCCATTTATGTTGTCGTTGAAGCAGTTCCTAGATTTCGGTCAAACTTGTTTGTTCCTTTTAGTGTTAGTGTACTCAAGACAAAAGTGCTTATTGTCTGTTGTACCTTGAGCACAGCGCTGTCAGGCTGGTGAAGCTTTAAGTTCCAAATCGCCATAAATAGTTTTTAAAGATAACACTGCATATCCCCCATATCTTCCTTGATTAGTTTGCAACAAAATATTTCCCTTCAAAAATAAGATTGTAAGCGATCGATTTTCAAATTAGGGATGGGTGTAGGGATGACCCTGCATGAATGTAGGGCACTAGATCTCCCTAGTTATGTCCCGCCCGGCGCATACTTAGACCGCGTGCTACACAAAGGGTGCGGAGACTTAGCATGTATTTGGGTTGGAGAGAAAGGCGAGTTTATACTATTTGTGGTTACTATGTACGGAAGAGGATATCCACCAATATTCTTATTACTATTTCTAACTTTCAATACATGGATTAGTTACATCTAATGTCAATTTGTAGATTGCAACATCGCGCATGCTAAATACCGCTATCTAATTACATCCTAAATTTTATAAACTAGTATCACATGAAAATGTTCACATTTCAACATTACATTTGAACAATTTCACATTTCCTGCATATACAATTTACAAATCGCTGGGAGAATCACGAATGCATTTTACATTTCTTGAATCTAATTTACAAGTTACTAATCTAGAGGCGCAAATTTAAAATGTACATTGCATAACACCAGTTCGACAATAGGACGCAAAGGGCGCTTCTAACACGGGAATGTCCATCTACAAACAGAACGTACAGCTTCAACTCGTCCGCGTTTGTCTGTATTTCCAAGTTGTGAGTTTCTTACTGACAGAATCAGACACACGTATTATTTTTGTGCTATACAATTTTAGGGATATTATTCTGTACTTAAATGGGGATCATGATATGACTACTTATACATATATCATTCGTGACATGTACCGTAGACATGCACCAATAAAAGTCGGTCCATATTTACACGTCTCTACTTTTTCCTCAAACTGTATGAATCGGTTCAAATAGTGTTCGCATAATTTTATCTCTCAGGTCGAGATCTGACAGCCCCTACACAACCGCCCCACCCCCCAATCCCCTATCAACCTCTCTGGCCCCACCCGTTTTCATTTAACTGCATAAAACTGCATATATCCTAATTTAACCGGAGTGATCCGAGCTGGCAAAATTCCGTTACCGGTACAAAGTATTGAGTTCGAACCCAAGACCTCCTCCGTAATCAGGTGCTCTACCACCTGGTCTACCTGGGCAGAAAGCTTTTAACCTTCCTTATATTTAGCCAGGCATCAACAGAACTACCAGTACCTAGCCTTTTCCTGCTCCACAGGGTTCTCTGAAGAACCCATTCTGACGCCACAAAAAAGCTGGAAAAATCCTATTACCGAGGGCGGGGGTCGAACCCAAGACCTCCTGCTCTTGAGGCAGGTGTTCTAGCAACTGTGCTACATTATCACCTGACTCTGGGGAAAGCATGTTCACTACATCACGTACCCCTGTTGATGTAGTTCAATTTCAATGCACTGTAAATCCGAATGCGAATGTGTTAGTATGTTCATCTGGAAAAGTCCGATACGTATATTAAATTGGATTGAATGTAGTTTTAAGAAATCAAAGACTTAAATGGTAAAATTACTTGCAGAATTATAAAACATTCATTAATAACTACTTTAGGCAAAAGACAACGCGTTTAATTTGATGCCAAATAACGTTGATTGTTTTTTATTGTATCTCTTTTGAAGAATCATTTATGATTCCGTTCTATATTTATTTATGTGGTACCGACAGCTAGCGTCTGAAGGTTGTCAGTTCTTAACTTATACATTAGTAATTTGTGACTTGAGAATTGTGACTTTGAGTTTTGTAACTTGTAAAATGTAAGCGAACATAAAATGTGTGACCTGATAAGTGAGACTTGAGATTTGTAATTTCCAAATTGAATACGAGAAATAGATACAGGTAAAAACGAAAGTGTTTATGCAAAGCTAGGTAACCAGCTCCAGCTCGATATTCAAACTCGGCGATGAATAGTCCCTATACTAAAAATATTTCGAATACCTAATTCCCAGCTGGTTATTCAGGCCTAGCTCGATATTGACACTCTGCTTGAATAGTTTCTATACTAAAAATATTTCGAATACCCAATTCCCAGCCAGCTCGGTATTCAGGTCTAGCTCGATATTCAAAATATGCGTTCAATTGTTCCTAGAATAAAAATATTTTGAATACCCAATTCCCAGCCAGCTAGGTATTCAGGTCTAGCTCGATATTCAAACTCTGCTTAAAAAGTTTCTTTAAAAAAAAAATATGTCGAATACCCAATTCCCAGCCAGATAGGTATTCGGCTCTAGCTCGATATTCAAACTCTGCGTTTAATAGTATTTTTTACAGAAAATATTTCGAATACCCAATTCCCAGCCAGCTCGGTATTCAGGTCTAGCTCGATATTCAGAATCTGCGTTCAATTGTTTTTATAAGAAAAAAAATTCGAATACCCAATTCCCAGCCAGATAGGTATTCAGGTCTAGCTCGATATTCAAAATATGCGTTCAATTGTTCCTAGAATAAAAATATTTTGAATACCCAATTCCCAGCCAGCTAGGTATTCAGGTCTAGCTCGATGTTCAAACTCTGCTTAAAAAGTTTCTATTAAATTTTTTTTTCGAATACCCAATTCCCAGCCAGATAGGTATTCGGCTGTAGCTCGATATTCAAACTCTGCGTTTAAAAGTATTTTTACAGAAAATATTTCGAATACCCAATTCCCAGCCAGCTCGGTATTCAGGTCTAGCTCGATATTCAGAATCTGCGTTTAATTGTTTCTATAAGAATTTTTTTCGAATACCCAATTCCCAGCCAGATAGGTATTCAGGTCTAGCTCGATATTCAAACTCTGCTTAAAAAGTTTCTATTAAAAAAGTATTTTGAATACCCAATTCCCAGCCAGATAGGTATTCGGCTCTAGGTCGATATTCAAACTCTGCTTAAAAAGTTTCTATTAAATTTTTTTTTTCGAATACCCAATTCCCAGCCAGATAGGTATTCGGCTCTAGCTCGATATTCAAACTCTGCGTTTAAAAGTATTTTTAAAGAAAATATTTCGAATACCCAATTCCAAGCCAGCTCGGTATTCAGGTCTAGCTCGATATTCAGAATCTGCGTTTAATTGTTTCTATAAGAAAAAAATTTCGAATACCCAATTCCCAGCCAGATAGGTATTCAGGTGTAGCTCGATATTCAAACTCTGCTTAAAAAGTTTCTATTAAAAAAGTATTTTGAATACCCAATTCCCAGCCAGATAGGTATTCGGCTCTAGGTCGATATTCAAACTCTGCTTAAAAAGTTTCTATTAATTTTTTTTTCGAATACCCAATTCCCAGCCAGATAGATATTCGGCTCTAGCTCGATATTCAAACTCTGCGTTTAAAAGTATTTTTACAGAAAATATTTCGAATACCCAATTCCCAGCCAGCTCGGTATTCAGGTCTAGCTCGATATTCAGAATCTGCGTTTAATTGTTTCTATAAGAAATTTTTTTCGAATACCCAATTCCCAGCCAGATAGGTATTCGGCTCTAGGTCGATATTTAAACTCTGCTTAAAAAGTTTCTATTAAAAATTTTTTTTTCGAATACCCAATTCCCAGCCAGATAGGTATTCGGCTCTAGCTCGATATTCAAACTCTGCGTTTAATAGTATTTTTACAGAAAATATTTCGAATACCCAATTCCCAGCCAGCTCGGTATTCAGGTCTAGCTCGATATTCAGAATCTGCGTTTAATTGTTTCTATAAGAATTTTTTTTCGAATACCCAATTCCCAGCCAGATAGGTATTCAGGTCTAGCTCGATATTCAAACTCTGAATACCTAATTCCCAGCCAGATAGGTATTCGGCTCTAGGTCGATATTCAAACTCTGCTTAAAAAGTTTCTATTAAAATTTTTTTTTCGAATACCCAATTCCCAGCCAGATAGGTATTCGGCTCTAGGTCGATATTCAAACTCTGCTTAAAAAGTTTCTATTCAAATTTTTTTTTCGAATACCCAATTCCCAGCCAGATAGGTATTCGGCTCTAGCTCGATATTCAAACTCTGCGTTTAAAAGTATTTTTAAAGAAAATATTTCGAATACCCAATTCCCAGCCGGCTCGGTATTCAGGTCTAGCTCGATATTCAGAATCTGCGTTTAATTGTTTCTATAAGAAAAAAATTTCGAATACCCAATTCCCAGCCAGATAGGTATTCAGGTCTAGCTCGATATTCAAACTCTGCTTAAAATGTTTCTATTAAAAAAGTATTTTGAATACCCAATTCCCAGCCAGATAGGTATTCGGCTCTAGGTCGATATTCAAACTCTGCTTAAAAAGTTTCTATTAAATTTTTTTTTTCGAATACCCAATTCCCAGCCAGATAGGTATTCGGCTCTAGCTCGATATTCAAACTCTGCGTTTAAAAGTATTTTTAAAGAAAATATTTCGAATACCCAATTCCCAGCCAGCTCGGTATTCAGGTCTAGCTCGATATTCAGAATCTGCGTTTAATTGTTTCTATAAGAAAAAAATTTCGAATACTCAATTCCCAGCCAGATAGATATTCAGGTCTAGCTCGATATTCAAACTCTGCTTAAAAAGTTTCTATTAAAAAAGTATTTTGAATACCCAATTCCCAGCCAGATAGGTATTCGGCTCTAGGTCGATATTCAAACTCTGCTTAAAAAGTTTCTATTAAAAATTTTTTTTTCGAATACCCAATTCCCAGCCAGATAGATATTCGGCTCTAGCTCGATATTCAAACTCTGCGTTTAAAAGTATTTTTACAGAAAATATTTCGAATACCCAATTCCCAGCCAGCTCGGTATTCAGGTCTAGCTCGATATTCAGAATCTGCGTTTAATTGTTTCTAGAAAAATTTTTTTTCGAATACCCAATTCCCAGCCAGATAGGTATTCAGGTCTAGCTCGATATTCAAACTCTGAATACCTAATTCCCAGCCAGATAGGTATTCGGCTCTATGTCGATATTCAAACTCTGCTTAAAAAGTTTCTATTAAAATTTTTTTTCGAATACCCAATAGACCATTTCAAACCAAGCGTCTGGTCAATCCTATTCCGCTGATCAAGTAGACGCTTTGTGAGAATATCTCGACGTGTTTTGCAAAACTGGGGGCTCTTCACTTCCGGATTTTTTATTATCTAATTGAACGTAATACAGTACTGAAAATCATGAAATTGACAAAAGTTCAACGTCTGAATAACCATAAGTTGCCAAATAGTGCACGTATACAATCATCAATTGAAAGTTAAATAAAACAACCGTAATAAAAACGAACTTATATCACGTCCATTTACATGTTTAATATTAAAGAAATTATAATCATTACCGCCATTAAATTTACCTGGCCACGCATGATCATCATCATGATCCCATATTATCTGTATAATCACCTTTAATCAGCAACAGCAGCATCACCGCCATCACGATCTACATCGTAATCGTCATGGGCATCATCGTAACCGTTTTTACCATTTACATAATAATCATAAACAGCATCGGTATCACCGTCATCATTATCAGCAGCAGCAGCAGCAGCAGCATCGTCGTCATTTGCATCATCATTACTTTAGTTACAGTGGTATGGATCTTTGTCAAGCAAATTTTCTTATGATTATAATCTTAATTGTTATATATCTTATAATGAACAATGTTGTAAATTTGGACAATGGTGTCAAAATCCCTATTTCTTAATGCATCGGTCCCATAATGCGCTATTACGTATAAATAATTAATAGGAATTCGTGGACTGCGATTCAAAATATGCATACAACTTTTGACTTTACTTGATTTGCAACTATTTGAATGAGGGTCTACACGCCTGGCTACGGCTTATTTTCCCATTCATGGCTTGAATGTTATATGCCAAAATGTGGTCTAAAGTGGGCCCTAGCGGGTACTTAATTTTTGTACCCATTTAAAGATAGAAATGTATTAATTTATTATTTTTTTTTGTAAATTCATAATATGTATCTCTATGCGCGTGGGTCCCTTTCATACCATCATAAAGTTCTACTCTAATTGAATCCCTAATTTTAAGACATGAGCGGACACCCCAACTAATTAAGCTAATTGGCAGTTTTATGACACCTTGTTTGTCTAGTGGACAGGAAGTGTGACCGTGTTTTGGCGTCTTTTCCCCTTCGCAAGAATTAACACATGCATCCGCTATGCAGCTGTGTTTGAAACTGTCACCATATGGCAGTCGTGTGGTTTATGACCTTCACCATTTAAAGAGCAATATGCATTGACTTACGCGAGGACAACAAAAAGGACAAAACACTAAGGTCTACAATATCTTTTTTGGCTCATAAAAGGACCTAACGCTATACTTAGAAGTACCCACAATGGTGCACCCTTTCCCAACCCTACTATTTTTTCCTTAAGGAAGAGGAATATATATTTTCATCTCGTGTTTATTGCAAATGTATTATTTCAATAACTCGCCTATTCTTTTGTAGTTAATCCATACCTTAAATATAAATAATTCCTTTATAAAAAATGTTTATGACCATTCAATGGACTAAAGAAGTTTGTAAGGATATTTATATAAGTAAAAACATGCGCAGTCTGAAATATTACTACATAGTACAGTTTCCCCCCTTCACTCTCAATCCTTTAGAACTTATATTTATGCCGCGAAGGTAAATCGTCAATAACGTTGCATATTTTTTCATAGCACACGCCGTTCGCGTGTACTTATCATTTTTAATCTCTCAACAGTGCCCAACGTTCACACCCTCTCTATCTTCTAAATGGCAGCTTGAAGTCAATTATCGATCGACATCATGTTACACAGTATTAGAGAAATAATGGGTCAGTCAATTTGAAACAAAAATATTTCTTTTCGGCGACTTCAAATGATAGTGACCGTCGATTGTTTCCCAGAATTTTCTTTGATGTTGCAGTGTAAGCCAGAGAGCCCTCCGCGCCAGAAAGAAATAACACCGCATTTATTTTTTACAACCTTGAAGAAATTAAAATCACAGTGATGTAATTAGCGATTCTATGTTATAAGTGCGTGAACAATGTTGTTAACAGCCGTTAATTGGCGCTAATATGTGCAAACCGAAAAAAACAACACTTGTTTTCTAAAAAAGTACGGACACAAATAATGAAATCCTTTGCGCAAGAGCCCCCAGTTTTGAAAATCTGGAGAAAACGGGTCAAGTCTCGTAGCGCGAGATATAAATCGCGCATGCGCACTGGATGTTTGAAATGGTCTATTCCCAGCCAGATAGGTATTCGGCTCTAGCT
The DNA here is from genome assembly GCA_007844125.1 of Sinonovacula constricta. Classification (NCBI taxonomy): domain Eukaryota; kingdom Metazoa; phylum Mollusca; class Bivalvia; order Cardiida; family Solecurtidae; genus Sinonovacula; species Sinonovacula constricta. The sequence continues at coordinate 49,097,509 of CM017568.1, read as the reverse complement.
CGATATTCAAACTCTGCGTTTAAAAGTATTTTTACAGAAAATATTTCGAATACCCAATTCCCAGCCAGCTCGGTATTCAGGTCTAGCTCGATATTCAGAATCTGCGTTTAATTGTTTCTATAAGAATTTTTTTTCGAATACCCAATTCCCAGCCAGATAGGTATTCAGGTCTAGCTCGATATTCAAACTCTGAATACCTAATTCCCAGCCAGATAGGTATTCGGCTCTAGGTCGATATTCAAACTCTGCTTAAAAAGTTTCTATTAAAAAAATTTTTTCGAATACCCAATTCCCAGCCAGAAAGGTATTCGGCTCTAGCTCGATATTCAAACTCTGCGTTTAAAAGTATTTTTACAGAAAATATTTCGAATACCCAATTCCCAGCCAGCTCGGTATTCAGGTCTAGCTCGATATTCAGAATCTGCGTTTAATTGTTTCTATAAGAAATTTTTTTCGAATAGCCAATTCCCAGCCAGATAGGTATTCAGGTCTAGCTCGATATTCAAACTCTGAATACCTAATTCCCAGCCAGATAGGTATTCGGCTCTAGGTCGATATTCAAACTCTGCTTAAAAAGTTTCTATTAAAAAAAATTTTTCGAATACCCAATTCCCAGCCAGATAGGTATTCGGCTCTAGCTCGATATTCAAACTCTGCGTTTAAAAGTATTTTTACAGAAAATATTTCGAATACCCAATTCCCAGCCAGCTCGGTATTCAGGTCTAGCTCGATATTCAGAATCTGCGTTTAATTGTTTCTATAAGAATTTTTTTTCGAATACCCAATTCCCAGCCAGATAGGTATTCAGGTCTAGCTCGATATTCAAACTCTGAATACCTAATTCCCAGCCAGATAGGTATTCGGCTCTAGGTCGATATTCAAACTCTGCTTAAAAAGTTTCTATTAAAAAATTTTTTTCGAATACCCAATTCCCAGCCAGAAAGGTATTCGGCTCTAGCTCGATATTCAAACTCTGCGTTTAAAAGTATTTTTACAGAAAATATTTCGAATACCCAATTCCCAGCCAGCTCGGTATTCAGGTCTAGCTCGATATTCAGAATCTGCGTTTAATTGTTTCTATAAGAAATTTTTTTCGAATAGCCAATTCCCAGCCAGATAGGTATTCAGGTCTAGCTCGATATTCAAACTCTGAATACCTAATTCCCAGCCAGATAGGTATTCGGCTCTAGGTCGATATTCAAACTCTGCTTAAAAAGTTTCTATTAAAAAAAATTTTTCGAATACCCAATTCCCAGCCAGATAGGTATTCGGCTCTAGCTCGATATTCAAACTCTGCGTTTAAAAGTATTTTTACAGAAAATATTTCGAATACCCAATTCCCAGCCAGCTCGGTATTCAGGTCTAGCTCGATATTCAGAATCTGCGTTTAATTGTTTCTAGAAGAAATTTTTTTCGAATACCCAATTCCCAGCCAGATAGGTATTCAGGTCTAGCTCGATATTCAAACTCTGAATACCTAATTCCCAGCCAGATAGGTATTCGGCTCTAGGTCGATATTCAAACTCTGCTTAAAAAGTTTCTATTAAAATTTTTTTTTCGAATACCCAATTCCCAGCCAGATAGGTATTCGGCTCTAGCTCGATATTCAAACTCTGCGTTTAAAAGTATTTTTACAGAAAATATTTCGAATACCCAATTCCCAGCCAGCTCGGTATTCAGGTCTAGCTCGATATTCAGAATCTGCGTTTAATTGTTTCTATAAGAAAAAAATTTCGAATACCCAATTCCCAGCCAGATAGGTATTCAGGTGTAGCTCGATATTCAAGCTCTGCTTAAAAAGTTTCTATTAAAAAAGTATTTTGAATACACAATTCCCAGCCAGATAGGTATTCGGCTCTAGGTCGATATTCAAACTCTGCTTAAAAAGTTTCTATTAAATTTTTTTTTTCGAATACCCAATTCCCAGCCAGATAGATATTCGGCTCTAGCTCGATATTCAAACTCTGCGTTTAAAAGTATTTTTACAGAAAATATTTCGAATACCCAATTCCCAGCCAGCTCGGTATTCAGGTCTAGCTCGATATTCAGAATCTGCGTTTAATTGTTTCTATAAGAAATTTTTTTCGAATACCCAATTCCCAGCCAGATAGGTATTCGGCTCTAGGTCGATATTCAAACTCTGCGTTTAAAAGTATTTTTACAGAAAATATTTCGAATACCCAATTCCCAGCCAGCTCGGTATTCAGGTCTAGCTCGATATTCAGAATCTGCGTTTAATTGTTTCTATAAGAATTTTTTTTCGAAAACCCAATTCCCAGCCAGCTAGGTATTCAGGTCTAGCTCGATATTCAAACTCTGCTTAAAAAGTTTCTATTAAAAAAAATATTTTGAATACCCAATTCCCAGCCAGATAGGTATTCGGCTCTAGGTCGATATTCAAACTCTGCGTTTAATAGTATTTTTACAGAAAATATTTCGAATACCCAATTCCCAGCCAGCTCGGTATTCAGGTCTAGCTCGATATTCAAACTCTGCGTTGAATTGTTCAAAAAATAAAAATATTTTGAATACCCAATTCCCAGCCAGCTGGGTATTCATGTCTAGCTCGATATTCAAATCTGCTTTGAATAGTTTCTTTACAGAATGTATTTCGAATACCCAATTCCCAGCCCGATAGGTATTCAGGTCTAGCACGATATTCAAACTCTGCATTGATATTTCGAATACCCAATTCCTAGCCAGCTCGGAATACGACTGCAGCTCTATATTCAATACCCAATACCTAGCTAGCTGGGTATTCGGTTGTATCTAGGAATTCGCGAATACCCAATTCCTAGCTGGCTGGGTATTCGGTTGTATCTGGATATTGAATACCCAATACCCAATTCCCAATTCCCAGCCAACTTCACAAACCTCATTGACAGTCAAAATTAAAACTTTAATGAGATGTTATACAAGAAACATCGCATTGAAGTTGAATTGGGAATGTCAACGACGTTATCTCGCTCTATATAAATTTGATAAATGTTGTTATATAATTTAGAATTAACGTGCATTTAGCAATACGTTTAGCAGTTAATTTTGTTATTGGACTAGATCGCATGCCTCTGAGATTTATAACAGCAGACCACCAAAGAAATCATTCTTAAAAAGTACATGTACATGTATCAGGGTCGTAGCTAGGCATGCTAGGATGTGTACGCATGGCCGCAAGGGGGCGCGGGTATGCTTTTCTGGAAAATTTCTAGAACGATTAGAGCTATTCTGCTACCATTTTAACGACTTTTGGTATGTCGAGGCCCGGGATCGAACCAGCGGCCTCCCTTACATGTAGCTGACGTTCTACCGATTGCGCTACCAGGTTCGGTCTTAGTCCAAATGTACGTTTAGGTTTTTACAGTGAGATCTTGATGCATAATAGCAATAAATGAATACCCTGATTTGCATTTAGCTGTCGTCAAATAACTAACAAGACGCTTGGATAAAATAACTTTAATTGCGCTAAATAAAAAAGAAGATGAGGCCAGTGTTCAAAGGTGCACAAGACATACAGTTAAACGTGCCCGAAGTTAACGTAGCGTTCGCCTTTTCTTCAATATTATGCGCGCGCATCTACAAAACTTCCTTAGAATTATACTCATTGTGGGATACTCGTCCCATACGAACAATATTCACGAAGTAAACGATGTAAACTATTTTTTTGCATTTAAGTTTAGATAATAATTAAATAAATAAATTATTATTAACTATTTATAGTTCATGTAATAAAACAGTTATTTACTTATTAGCTGGGAAATATGCTGTTGATATTGACCGCAAAAATTTTCCCAGCTAATAAGTAAATAAATGTATAATATGATCTATTTATTTCTGCAAGAAGTGAATAACTTTTGCAGACGTAAATTTTTTTCACATTGTTTTCAAGCTATATGTCAGGGTCAGGAGAAAATGAAGATTGCATTTAAGTCATTTGAGAAATCGCAACAAACAAATGGCTCAAGTGGATACAAAGAACAGATATAGCATTAAGAAACCTAATGATAATTTAGTCACAACATTGTTTTCTTGCGTTTGAGTGATCGATGGCGTCTTCGCGGGAGCGGGTGTATGTATGTGTTCGCAAGCTCAAATTGTGTTTGTTTTTTGTACATGTATGTATATATGTGTTTTGTGCATGTATGTTTAAACATGTTTGTTTATGTACTTGTAATCGAACACAGTTTTCGTACTGAGAGCGCTTATCCAGAATTCATATGCGAAAATTCGTATCCATTCTTACGCTAATGCAGTTTTAGTGAGTGTGTGCAGGTTGCTTGAGTGCATGTGTCTTTCTGTTTCCCTATTTTGCAATCCTAAATAGTTTGCATGCTAACATAATATTTTGCAAGACAAAATATATGCCAGCACCAGAAGGGGATCAAGTTAGCGTGCTAGACAATCATGATTATAATAATTTGTGACAAGTCTAATCAGCTTGCTATTTTACGAGACAAAAACAACGTTGTAACAGAATAGCGCTGTCCTGTTAAATGCATACATGTGATATTCTACAACGAAGCCACGGACATTCTGCAAGTATGTATTGATCAGTAAAAATATTTAAACATATGTTTTTTGTGCATCCGTCATCTGCGGGAGAAGCAAATCATTTGCGTGTTTGCTGCAAAGTTTCAACGTGATGTCATGCACACTGCATGTAATGAAAATTACTGCAGCGACTGAATACAATGTTTAAAACATCAAATATATTGATTCAAGTATTTGCCGCTGCCGACTGTCTCCAGCGAATACCATTAGCATCGTTGTGCTGCACGAGAATCGTTGACGATCGCATGGACAATTTGATTATAGACAATTGGGTCTCAACAGGGAATGGGAAACATTGGGAACATACAAGTTACCTCTCTTATCGGATTAGATCCAAGGAAATCCAAATTGTGAATAATTGCATTAACTTGAAATCCTGTGAATAATTCGCTTTTTGTCTTGAGATTTTGTCTTTATAAAAAGTAAATTCATTTCTTTTGCATATATTTGAGCTATAAATCAAAGTACTTGCAGAGATGTGTTATCTTATAATATATAGATGTGTATATTGAAGACTGTTTATCTAAGTGTCATGATGTAAGCATACAAGTAGCTGAGTATCACAATGTATGCACTCAGGTCATACACAATGTATGCACTCAGTGTAAGCATACAGGTAATCAGCTGAGTATTTCGATGTTAGCACACAGGTCAATAGCTGAGTATCACGATGTAAGCACACAGGTCAATAGCTGAGTATCACGATCTAAGCATACAGGTCAGTAGCTGAGTATCACTATGTATGCACTCAGGTCAATAGCTGAGTATCACGATGTTAGCACACAGGTCAATAGCTGAGTATCACAATGTAAGCACACAGGTCAATAGCTGAGTATCACGATGTTAGCACTCAGGTCAGTAGCTGAGTATCACGATGTAAGGACACAGGTCAATAGCTGAGTATCACGATCTAAGCATACAGGTCAGTAGCTGAGTATCACTATGTATGCACTCAGGTCAGTAGCTGAGTATCACTATGTAAGTACACAGGTCAATAGCTGAGTATCACAATGTTAGCACACAGGTCAATAGCTGAGTATCACGATGTAAGCACTCAGGTCAGTAGCTGAGTATCACGATGTAAGGACACAGGTCAATAGCTGAGTATCACTATGTTAGTACACAGGTCAATAGCTGAGTATCACAATGTTAGCACACAGGTCAAAAGCTGAGTATCGCGATGTAAGCACACAGGTCAATAGCTGAGTATCACGATGTTAGCACTCAGGTCAGTAGCTGAGTATCACGATGTAAGCACACAGGTCAATAGCTGAGTATCACGATGTTAGCACACAGGTCAATAGCTGAGTATCACAATGTTAGCACTCAGGTCAATAGCTGAGTATCACTATGTAAGTACATAAGTCAATAGCTGAGTATCACGAAGTTAGCACACAGGTCAATAGCTGAGTATCACAATAATAGCACTCAGGTCAATAGCTGAGTATCACGATGTAAGCACACAGGTCAATAGCTGAGTACCACTATGTAAGTACACAGGTCAATAGCTGAGTATCACGATGTAAGCACACAAGTTAATCGCTGAGAATCACGATGTTAGCACACAAGTCAATAGCTGAGTATCACGATGTAAGCACACAGGTCAATAGCTGGGTATCACTATGTAAGCACACAGGTCAATAGCTGAGTATCACGATGTAAGCACACAGGTCAATAGCTGAGTATCACGATGTTAGCACACAGGTCAATAGCTGAGTATCACAATGTTAGCACTCAGGTCAATAGCTGAGTATCACTATGTAAGTACATAAGTCAATAGCTGAGTATCACGATGTTAGCACACAGGTCAATAGCTGAGTATCACAATAATAGCACTCAGGTCAATAGCTGAGTATCACGATGTAAGCACACAGGTCAATAGCTGAGTACCACTATGTAAGTACACAGGTCAATAGCTGAGTATCACGATGTAAGCACACAAGTTAATCGCTGAGAATCACGATGTTAGCACACAAGTCAATAGCTGAGTATCACGATGTAAGCACACAGGTCAATAGCTGGGTATCACTATGTAAGCACACAGGTCAATAGCTGAGTATCACGATGTAAGCACACAGGTCAATAGCTGAGTATCACTATGTAAGTACACAAGTCAATAGCTGAGTATCACAAAGTTAGCAGTCAGGTCAATAGCTGAGTACCACTATGTAAGTACACAGGTCAATAGCTGAGTATCACTATGTAAGCACACAAGTTGATCGCTGAGTATCACGATGTTAGCACACAGGTCAATAGCTGAGTATCACGATGTAAGCACACAGGTCAATAGCTGAGTATCACTATGTAAGCACACAGGTCAATAGCTGAGTATCACGATGTAAGCACACAGATCAATAGCTGAGTATCACTATGTAAGTACACAAGTCAATCGCTGAGTATCACAATATAATCACTCAGGTCAATAGCTGAGTATCACTATGTAAGCACACAAGTTAATCGCTGAGTATCACGATGTTAGCACACAGGTCAAAAGCTGAGTATCACGATGTAAGCACACAGGTCAATAGCTGAGTATCACAATGTAAGCACACAAGTCAATAGCTGAGTATCACGATGTTAGCACACATGTCAAAAGCTGAGTATCGTGATGTAAGCACACAGGTCAATAGCTGAGTATCACGATGTAAGCATACAGGTCAGTAGCTGAGTATCACGATGTAAGTACACAGGTCAATAGCTGAGTATCACAATGTTAGCACACAGGTCAATAGCTGAGTATCGTGATGTAAGCACACAGGTCAATAGCTGAGTATCACGATGTAAGCATACAGGTCAGTAGCTGAGTATCACGATGTTAGCTCACAGGTCAAAAGCTGAGTATCACGATGTTAGCACACAGGTCAATAGCTGAGTATCACTATGTAATCACACAGGTCAATAGCTGAGTATCACGATGTAAGCAAACAGGTCAATAGCTGAGTATCACGATGTTAGCACACAGGTCAATGGCTGAGTGTCGCAATGTAAGCACACAAGTCAATAGCTGAGAATGACAATGTAAATACACAAGTGAATAGCTGAGTATCACAATGTAAGCACACAAGTAAATCGCTGAGTAACACAATGTTAGCACAGGTCAATGGCTGAGTATCGCAATGTAAGCACTCAGGTCCATAACTGTGTATCACAATGTAAGCACACAAGTCAATAGCTGAGAATGACAATGTAAATACACAAGTGAATAGCTGAGTATCACAATGTAAGCACACAAGTAAATCGCTGAGTATCACAATGATAGCTCAGGTCAATGGCTGAGTATCACTATGTAAGCAGACAAGTAAATCGCTGAGTATCACAATGATAGCACAGGTCAATGGCTGAGTATCACTATGTAAGCAGACAAGTAAATCGCTGAGTATCACAATGTTAGCACACAGGCCAATCGCTGAGTATCACTATGTAAGCACACAAGTAAATTGCTGAGTATCACAATGTTAGCACACATGTCAATCGCTGAGTATCACTATGTAAGCACACAAGTGAATAGCTGAGTATCACAATGTAAGCACACTAGTAAATCGCTTAGTATCAGATTGTAAGCACACAAGTAAATCGCTTTCATTAAAATACATTGCTCATATTCAATATCAATCCTGAACCGAAACAAGAAAACATCTTCCTTCATTATCCCTCATTATTTCATTATAAACAATAAGCAATTAACCATTCAAACACTAATCAAAAGTCTTTGTTGCGGCCATTAAAATCTTATTTTTACGATTTGACGATGTTTTGAACTTCCAGTGAGGCGTTGAATTTATGTTGTTTTTTTAAAAGTAGTCCGTCTGGTTTCGCGTCACGGTTTTAACACACACAAGAATAGGCCAATCATAATACTGCTTACAACATGCATACTCGTCAGCGAGGAGACTAGAAGTATATTAATGACGTCACCATGTTAACCACTCTGTCGAAGTAATGACTGAAATCTTCATCGGATTATGAAGCGCCTAATGAAATATAATTACCAGAAACGGCGAAAAGAGAACTAAATATCCCACGGGCGATGAATAGAGAGTAACGGAATGGATCGGTCGTGGGTGTCCGACGGTGACTGTATTTTACATATCTGAAGATATAGTGGTGCCTTCACTGTGCTTTGCATGTCGTGAACACCTGGCATGATACCACACCGGGTCACATTATCCTGATACTGGATCAACCAGTCGTGGAATTATTCTTATATTTGCTTGAGCGTTAGCAAAGGAGCTATTCTGCTACCATTTTAACGACTTTTGGTATGTCGAGGCCCGGGATCGAACCCGCGGCCTCCCGTACCTGTAGCCGACGTTCTACCGATTGCGCTACCAGGTTCGGTCTTAGTCCAAATGTACGTTTAGGTTTTTACAGTGAGATCTTGAATACCCTGATTTGCATTAAGCTGTCGTCAAATAACAAACAAGACGCTTGGACAAAATAACTTTAACTGCGTTAAATAAAAAGAAGATGAAGGCCAGTGTCCAAAGGTGCACAAGACATACAGTTAAACATGCGCAAAGTTGACACAGCGTTCGTCTTTCGACGTTCGGTCTCTGAATGTCTAGCTAAATGTTGTGCCAGCATGTCATTCGATCTCAAAATTTTCGAATGTCGAGCTGAATGTCGAGCTGAATGTTGTGCCAGCACGACCTTCTCTCTCTGACTTAGAATTTCGAATGTCGAGCTGAATGTCGAGCTGAATGTTGTGCCAGCACGACATTCGGTCTAAGATCTAGAAGTTAGAATGTCGAACTGCATGTCGAGTTGAATGTTGTGTTTGCATTCGATCTATTTGACAGACAAGACCTTTTAAATATTAGTTTTAGAGAGTGATACCATTTTCTTGAAAGTGTACAGATACTTTACTATTTATTATTGTTAAGCAAACTGTTTCATTTGCCTTTTCTTTTTGAGCCCAATAAGTAATATCCTTTCCTATTGAATTAAAGTTTTGATCATGCAAAAACATATGCTTTGACATCCCCTGTTTCTTAACAATTTCATTTTCAACAAACAACGATTTATGGAACAATACTTGACATATCCGGGATCTGGTGATCTCACCTCCGATACGTGTATCGTACTCACTGTTGTAGTAGCTCACAGACTGTTTGTTGTTTCCCTATTTTAGCATCCTTCTATATTTCGATATAGAACGTTATTCAACGAAGGATTAGTTTGCTAGACTTTTTTACTTTTTAGTAATAATAACAATTATAATGATGATGATGATGATGATGATGAAAATAATAATGTTATTATTATTATTATTATTATTATTATTATTATTATTATTATTATTATTATTATTATTATTATTATTATTATTATTATTATTATTATATTTTGTTTTAAATGGGTTATGTATATTTTTGTCGTTAGCTTTTTTATTCTTTTGTTATCGTTTTTGATCGAGCGTGACCTTGTGTTAAGGAAATGTAAGTATTTTGTCATTGCTATATACAGAATTACTTTTTATTGATATACCGCCATTGAATTGAATGATGAATTATGCATGCCATAAGAGCGTTGCGATAGGCCAGATAATATTTTGTACATTAATTTTAAAAAAAACGGCAACAAAGCATACATCTACATGATTCATTGAAATAACATATGGCAGTGTTAAATGTTGTATGTATCAGCAGAATCAACTACATATTAAGGCAAAGCATGTATTTACTCCATACATAATTGTTTACACAATGAATGTTCATTATTCGTATAATTTTAAATGGTAAAATCCAGAAATCACCATCATTTGTGTCTATGACGATTTTTTTCATTAACACTGAGAACAAAATATGGCGTCATTAAGAGAACGGAGCAATTATTTGACATGTACCGTTAGTTTTACAACAAGGTGTGTATATGATTGTTGTATAAACTGAATCGTATCCCCGTCGGCTAATTAAAAATTGAAGTTAACAATAATTACCGGTCAGTTTGGTGTTAGAATTGCTAATTAATTTATTTATCAGCCATGGCAGAAAAAAGGTGCGAGATGGCGAAGCTCTTAATTTTAAACACCACAGCTAAGAGCAACCCTCACGCCATTAGTAACCATCTGTGATATTAAAATTTTAACCAACTTGAAACTAATGCTCGCCAAATAATTCATAATTAACGGCGAGGGTAAATAAGTCCAAATAAGTAAGAAGCTCTGTTAGTTGCGGTCACATCATTATAGCACAAACACATCCTCGAGCTCATAGGGGGGCTCGGACAACGACCTTTGAATTATCATTTCGTAGAACATATCAATTTCATTCTGTCAAAACAGCTTTTTACTTTATTATATGATGCAAATTTCGTGAATTGTGCATCTGAATGAATCTTTCGGTTGTGTCGCTTCGGTTGATTTGTTGCATGATGCCAAATATAAAGAGCATAACAGCGAATGATGATGATGATGATGATGAGGAGGAGGAGGGTGGTGAGGATGATGGTGCAGTAATGAGGATAATAATGAAAAGAGGATATAGAGAACGGGCAAACAGACTGTTGTTAACGGCGATTAACTCTCAGACCCATGTTATTATTAAAATAGACAAATCTAGTAGTTCCTTCAGAACGGCTTCAGGTACCGGAGGTCCATGGTTCAATCACGGGCCGCTACATACTAAAGTCGTTAAAATGGTACTGGTATAGCACACTTGCTAGCGCTCAAGCAAATATAAGGGTTCTTCCACGACTGGTTGGCCCGATTTCAGGACAATGTGACTGGTTGTGATAACATGTCAGGTGTCTACGACATGCTATACACAGCGAAGGCAGCACTATATCTGCTTCAAGTGGACACCGTCTCCAGGTTACTGAAATACTGTTGATGGGATGATAAATCCAATAAACATAAACATTTCCTTCGGAAACACTTTTTTGGCCGGCTACACCATTTTATTTATAATATATGGACAAATGATATCCTTTAATCTTTACCTTTTCTCTGATATGATATCATGTATTAAACCTCTCCAAACTTATAAAACATCTAGGTAACAAATAACAGATTCATTTAATAGGTTGCATGTTTGTTTTATCGGATTAGGCTGTAAGTTTATTTCTCAGCAAAGGATTCTTTGTCGGCCAAGATATGAGCCGAATATAGAGACATAAATAAACTATCAGCAGTACTTATCTACATCTTCACATACAAACAAAATTATTATTCCTTTGCACTCTCTTCAAAACTTATAAAGAAAGCTTTTTTTCTGTTTTCTTTCGCAATTACATAAATAAGACATAAATACAGAACCTTAACCAGGTTGTCTGAAAAGTCAAGGCGCACCACTGCGGTTCCCTTCACCAAGAACGTGTTATAAAGCCGGTTAATTGCCTCTTTAACGAAAGCTCTTAAAATTTTGTAAAAATATACTAAATGTCCGTTCTAGTACAAGTAATGTAGCTGTATATGCAGAACTTGGACGCTACGCTTTATATATTACTCGTTTTGTGAGAATTATTAAGTACTGATGTAAAATAATACATTCTGTAAATAAAATAACTGCTACATTGTATAAAAAAGGTTTGGAAGATTGTTTAAATGGTTGCCAAAATTGGATTTACAATGTAAAAACCTTATTAGACAGGTATGTTTTTTCAGAAGTGTTTCAGAATCAAAATTCAATTAATAAGAAAACATTCCTTCTGATGTATAAACAACGTATTATTGTCACTTTTACACAAGAATGGTATGGCTTATTGAATAGTAATAATGTATTCTATTTTTTATGAGAATATAAATGACATGCCAAACAACGAACCATACTTGGATATTTTACCAAATGATTTAAGACAATTTATTACAAAAAATGAGAACTTTGCTATGTAATAACAGACATTGAAGATGTCACAGAGACATCGAAGATGTCTTTCATTTTATTTGTATATGCCCAGTATACACTGATTAAATAAGAAAATACTTCAACTCAACTTTGTATAATAGACCGTCTGTATATAAAATGTGTTTGCTGTTTGATTCAATAGATAAAACCATACTTATTAATTTTATTTATTTGGGTTTTACGGTACACCGACACTTAACGGGTCATACAGCGCCGTATACAAAGTTAAATGTGAATTGAGCATAATCAGGTTAAAACCAAATTACGCAAGTATAATATAGAAAAATATAAAAACTATCAGGTTAAAAAAATAAATTATAATTGAAAACAGGTCAAATACTTATTATAGTATAATACTTTTTATCAAGAATGCAACCTTAGTAAGAAGGATCATAAGTGTAAGTAATACATAAAGTGCATTCTCTAAAGTTGTTACTTTTATGTCTATTATAATGCAACTGTCATAAAAAAGCTTAATATATTGTCAGTTTTATTTCTTTTCTTTCATATTTAATTACTAAACCGGATACTATATTTGCATATTGTATTTATAATACGATGATGTACATGAGTACAAATCTGAATAAAAATATGTTCTGTTCTGTTGATGTCAATGAGATCGGTGTAAAGTTTTGCGTCTGTATATATACCAATATATACATGTAGATGTACAATAAGAACATATGACAGGATCCTATGAGTCTAATAAGAAAAAAAAAGTGAAAAAGCACAGAACACATGTATTCACATGCCAATCAAATGTAAACGTTACAACCAATCTGTGACGATACATTTTATAAAATAGACAAAACCCAACAATTACCGCCTTGGCAAGGTCACTCGGCAAGAGGGCCGACTAAGATGTTTAAACATGTTTAACAGAGCTCTAACCTCATACTTCCTAAGTCATGCAACTACGGCGAAGTTGCTAGTACTGTTCTACCCAATGTTGACACATTGTAGCGGTCTGTTGTGCCATCTTTAGATAGCTCGGTGTCTGTTTGACATGTCTCAGGACACTGACCAGCTATCTTTAAGACAAACACGACTATTTGTTTTCCACTTATACACGCCTGAACGTCAATTAACACAAGATCTAAGATACACAGGGCGTACTTCCGGTAAGTGTTGCTTCAACATGCCGGAAAAGTATCGGTTGTTTATAAACATGAAACTGAGAAACTTGCAGTTACATTTATATCTTAGTGACCGTTTGATATAATGGGTGTTGTTCAATTCGCTAGGCAGATAAAGCTGTTCATCATTCATTAATGACGATGAATATTTTTAACGTATGCTTATTTATGTATTTAGTGTGGGGTTTCCAAATTAACATAAAATACTCGAGACCATTGGCTGCACGCTGCCTTTACATGTTAAAAAATCAAGTAAAATGCATATACAAACTAAATAAATTTCAATACTTTAATTTAATAACAGTTTCATCTGAACGAATAATAAAATCACCACTATTCATCTTATATATACATTAATCCGTGAAAAACACATGGTAAATTAATCCTTGTGTAAACAGTCTGAAAAGGTTCATAAATCAAGGCATCTGTCTATGTGTTGACACAACTGAATCGATAATGATGATATCAGAAACTTTTAATAAAACGATTGAATGTCCTGAAAGAATTATTTATATAAAATATTTATTTTCCTTCCAAGAAAGCAAGGATATAACATGAGACAGTATCATATGTATTACAATTAAATTAGCAAGAGACAACGGCACACACGAACAAGGTATGTATCCAGGTGGGGGAGGCTGTGGGATGCACCCCCCCCCCCCACCCCACCCCGACCAACCAGGTAAAAGAGTTTGTGATACACATATATGTAAGCTGAACATATATTAAGCTTCTAAAGTAAAATTTGTCTGTTGACAACAGATATATATATATATGTGTGTGTGTGTGTGTGTGTGTGTGTGTGTGTGTGTGTGTGTGTGTGTGTGTGTGTGTGTGTGTGTGTGTGTGTGTGTGTGTGTGTGTGTGTGCGTGCGTGCGTGCGTGCGTGCGTGCGTGCGTGCGTGCGTGCGTGCGTGCGTGCGTGTGTGTGTGTAGTATTTACTGCGATAAAGTTTAACGGATCTTGATTCATACCCACCCATTTACTAATAAAGCCGGACAAATATATCAAATATCGAGTTCATCTAAATTTGTTTTAATACTATCACTTCACGTGATTGCTTTATTCTAAGGTTAAGCACCGTGTTATCTCCAAAATTTACACAATTAAGGTTATCGATCCCCGATCTTTAAAGGTTGGTGTGCGACAGTTTGTTTATGTCTTGTTCATGTTAACAGTTACTTAGCCTTGTTCTGGGACATTTGGGCATAATCGATGCATAAACTTATGAAAAGAAGCAATTTATAATTTAAAAACATAAGTGTAAAACATCACAAGTCGTGAAATTAGTCGTTTTAATTGTCCAGTCTTTCCAAATCTATAAATAAGCATGATGGGGATTTTACCTAAAAATAGACATGACGTCAGAGCTTATTTCCCGGGCGAGTATGCAACGTGATCTTAACAGTGGGTAGTCATGTGGTTGCCTAGTTTCAAAATAGCTAACTGTGCAGCGTGACTCGGATAGGAAATACCTGTTTGCATTGACGAATGTGGGTTTATGCTTCACTGTTCACACATATTAAGGGGATCCTTTAACAGCATACTGCAGAACCCTTTCAGATAACAATCACTTCTTTGGGGCATTTTTGTTGTTGAGAAATAATTCTTTGGTCCAAACTGTCGGACATCTCCTTTAAAACAAAGACGGATTTAGGTGAATGGTTTCCTATCAACTTATATTCGCCCCTCACGCATTGTATTTAACATCTTGGACACAACGGAATTCTGAAAAATCCTTACTCTAACATTGCAGAATTTTCTTGGTTGCTGAGTGACACGCGAGTGTAAGATTGCGGCTTGTTTGTCAAATAAGTGATCGTTGTACGTCTTAATGTTTGATAAACGTAGGTGCTAACGTTTGATATGGTTATCACGGAGTTCACAGGCTGGTCTACAGTCTCATTCTAACTGGCTACTTACGTGCCGGTTAATCGGGTGCTGTTGTCACGCAAACGACGGGTTGTCGAGACAAAAATGGTTTAGCATCCCAAGAAAAGACGTTAAATACTGCCAAGAATAGTGACGCATTAAAGTAATGTTTGTGTTAATTATCGTCTGTTCCGTCAATCTAAATTTTCGTTGAGACCTTTTTGATCCGAATTATAGCAATATTTTAGCTTTTTTGCATTTAGCTGTTCTAAACTATCAATCACGACGTGTGGTTAAACAGATTATGTCGTGAATAGATCACAGACCTTACATTATTACAATGTTTTCTGTTCAGTCGTATGTGTGTCTTCAAAAAGCGTAAATAGTAAGAACTTATTTTTGCTCAGGAAATTGTATATTAAGTTTTTCAAGCATGATAAATAGTCGTTTCCTGATGGATCGAGCAGTTTATGATCGTAATAAGGATATTAATGTCAAATAACCGGTGCCATTAACTAATAATAATCAATTTATGGCGATCAATTTCCACAAAAAAAAGTTTTATGTGACAAAACTTCATTTTTCCGAGTATCAGCGGGATCTGAAGATTGTCCACCGATAGATGTCGCTGTAGATAAGTGTACGTGACGATGACGCCGTGTCGTCAGCAGATCGCTTTGTGATCGCGAATGTCCGAATGTCTAAGACTGCAAAGGGTGCCATTTAATTAGTTGTTGTCTGTTCTGATCAACATTCTGAATATTTTATTTGTTGTTTTTGTTAGCAATTTAGATTTTGTTATTTTTTGTGTTGTCCAAATTTACATCGTACGCTTATGTGTATATATTGTTCCACTATTATGGCGAAAAAGAAAATTATTATGTTGATAAATTTAATAAGATATACACTTTGCTAGCAGTAGCTTCAGTATCGTGGTCATTATACAAACCTAATTGTCGGATATTTAAAGATTGTAAAATTTCTCAAATTCAGTCTTGATATTTTAGTTAATTAATCTACCAGGTATGGCAATATCAGGTGCGAGGTGTTAGCACTATTTCAGGTGCGGTCATTTAATTGCACATTTTTAAATACTAGATTTATATAACCATGTTGAAAATTGTTCCAGAGTGAACTGTTGTAATTAGATTTTTTTTCTAAAAATAACACTCTCACTCAAATTTTAAACATGAACAAATTCTGCCTATACATATTTTCTAATATGGCAGCGCACATAAACATTGCAAGTATACAGGGACAGAATTTGTTTAAGATGCAGGTTGCATACATTTCTGAATGCTGATACTATATATTGTGTGATGATGTTGCTGTCGTTTTTGTTGTTGTTGTTATTGTTGTTTTTGTTGTTGTTGTTGATTATGATGATGATGATGATGATGATGATGATGATGATCATGATGATGATCATGATGATGATCATGATCATGATCATGATTTTCCTTTTGTTGTCATACATAAATTTTGATCCAGAAGAAGTCCTTCTTGAGCATCTTAATTACAGTGTGAATAAACCTGAGCTATTGCAACGGCCTCGAAATATGGCATCAGCCTGCAGTAGACTGTAGGCAATAAAGACTAATGATTATGCTGCCGTGTTGTTAGTATTTTCAAGCCTTTCGTTTTTCTAAGCTAATTCTTATATTAATAATATTCGCATAGTACGGTGTATATGTTTCTTGTTGTTGCCGCCGCTGCTGTTGTGGACAAAACGTCAAAAGTCCTAACCTTATATTGCTGAATTAGTATACTGCAATGACATATTTCTTCAGAATATGGCATACAATTAAGTATTACTGATTAAACCTTCTGGTGTCGTATCTACATTAATAATCAATTGATACGTCTACACGAATATAGTATCATTCTATGCTACCTTGGTGTTTGTTTGGAATGTATGTACGCGGATATATATGGAAGTTTCCATAGGACCTGTGTTCTATTATCCTATGACAAAGAAACATTTTGATCAGAAAGTATTACAATTTTAACAATAAAGTGGCAGGAATAACTGCCTTAAGGGTAAAGAAAGTGTCTATTGAACAGTGCCACGATGACGGCTTCAGATAATAATATGCATCACTGGCGTACAAAGTGATATCTTTATTATTTTTTGTTTTTGTTTTGTTTGCATGTATGTCAATGTAATGTTCCTTCGTTTTACTTCTAAATCCTAAGCGTGACCATGTTATTATATGTATTGCAATCAACAATATTTAGCCTAGCTGTCCTGCTTATTGGCAAATCCTACATGAGTTAGAAGAGGGAAGGTGAAGAGGAAGAGGAGGGGGAGGTAAGACGCAATATAAGAATCGTAAGGAGAAACACAAGAGTGAGGATAAAGATGATTACAGTTAAGTTTAGCAATGTATCTCCTGTATAGACATGGGCAGATAAGTTATGTTTTAAATTACAAATGCTGCCGTAAATCGGTAGAAAACCGGATAGATGTCACGGAACTTCCTGTAAAAAACGCAAGCAAAACACACTGTGAAAGGGCGCCTGCACGTACTCGTATATACACATGCACGTGCAAATACGCGTGTGTATTTTCCGTATGTGTTTGTGTTATAACATAAATGTTTACAGGTGTGTGTCTCCTGATGTAGATGCGTGAGTATGTCATATTATGTGCGTGTGCAAATTTCCATGCATGTATATGCGTGAGTGATCTGCTTAACTTTCTAAGAATCCCCTGACATGCCAACTAAATGGTTCAGCTTGACAACCCAACTATGTCTTGTACCGAGTTTATTAAAGTTTTGGGCTGGACACGCAAAAAATGAATCCTTTATGGACGCCTGCTAAGAAAATGTTAATATAACGAGACAAGCTAAGACCACATAATAAATCCTGAACGAGAGCATGAACATCATGTCTAAAGCATATCATTGCTAGAAACATTTCTTCTGTTTTCATATGGCTCACATCATGAGAAAATGACCCTTTAGACATTTTTGGTGAAATTAAATTTTTATACCGTAATGTGACACTGGCATTTTCTAAATACGTATTATATTTGATAAAAGTTGCATTTTTGTTAACCTATCTACGATATTATGAGCGAGGCCATTTAAGGTGAAATGACGCTGTGACATCCTATTTGATTATATATGCAGGTATGTATTTCAGTTATTTTATGCACTTGCATAATTATCAGAGGGTACTTCAATACATAAACAAAATTAAACATGATTTCTGGCAGGACATTGCAACAAAGAATTGCTACATGTAGGTATGTAAAGTATCTGGCGTTCCTGTGTTTGGTTTAGAAACCATTTCGTAAATTGCAGCATATTTTCTGAAGAAAAAACGAACGGTAAGAGGCGCCGACTTGTAAACCCTCGGCGCCTCGGCGCGTGAGTTCTAATCTATGTCGGGATGAGAATTTTCATGTGGGAAGGTCTTCCAGCTGACCTGCCGGACTCCGTGGCTTACAACTTTACTTTTAAGCCAGTCATTTCAAAAACGTTACTTTGCCAAAATATATGCAGCTAACTTGTAAATAAAGACCTGTGTAAGTATAAAATGTTTGTTAAGCAAATTGCATATTTAACATTGCCAATTACATTAAACATGTCAAAAATGTAATTTTATGAGATATTACCGTATGTTGTATCCCAAAACCCATCGTTTGATGTTTAGCTTCCAGTGTCAGTCACTAATTACAAACGATGTATGGGAATCAATTTGAACAATAACCTATTTTCAGAGAAAACCTGACTTGCTCGTGTATCAGTGGAATCTGAAGATTGCCTTGCTGATACATCTCGCCTTTGATTGATGTTCCTGACGCCACGTGCATGCAACTGTGCGTGATATCGATAACACATCACGTCAACAAGGTAAGGTGTCACACGTTTCAAGTTTCAAGACTTTTGGGGAAATCTTCATTAAATGCTTTTAGTTTATTTTTTCTTTCCTTACGTCTTATGGATAAACAGTCCGTGACCAATCCTCAAGAAACAAAGTGTACGTTATATTTGTGTTCGTGATTCACTGAACTGACGCATGCTGATGTATAATTTTTTTATGATAACAAAACAATATTTAAATCTTCTTTAAAAAGGTGTTATGAAAGCAAGACAATTGTCTGAAAGCTTAGATTGTTGCGATATTATTGTTTTTACAAACACACGCATTTTGTATCTTAATAAAGAAAAACATTGGCCATTATGCAACAAAATGTCGACTTCGAGCCTTCGTATCCATTTTCGTTATAACAACAATTGACAGACGATAAAAATAATAAACGCGAAGCGTACAATTAACTATTGATTTGTTGACGTTCATTGTTAGAGAGTTTAAATTAGGCCGCTTAACCATTGCCAATATTTTGAGTTAAGCCTGTAAATTGAACTCAGTTGAGTTCGGACTTAAGTCGCTTTCGTGAACACGACTAAAGTCGCAATCTTAGTTGAGTCTGAAAATGGAACATATGGCTGAGTTCAGTCTCAGCTTAAAATGAGGTAGGTTTTTAACTTGGGGTGTTTTTTACTTAAACACGGGACCAAATCCAGTTCTTAACATTTCATCCTGGAACAGTCAAACTTGATTTTGTAGGAAGGGCGTATTACTAGGAACACATGTGGACATTGTGTTCCTACATTATTAACTGTTTATTGAGATATAAATTCATTAGTAGAATTATTTTTCTCACATTTCTCACTATTTCAACCAGGGTTATTCAAATTTCATTTTCTGAGAAGATATTATTATTAAGGAGATATATGTGAAGTTTTGTTCCAATCTATGAAACAGAAATTGAAATTAAAGTTAATGTACATAATGTACTTTCTCTCGCGTGACGTTGACGCGGCTCTCACAACGACGTGGACACTAACGCAAAAGAGGACACTGACGATGACTCTGACGACCAGGTGGCTGCAGAAAGACAAAAGAAATTTTAGCATGTAAAATTAATTTGAGATCACGGGCAAACTTGATTAAAACATAAACGAAATGATCTAAAATAACAAATAATATCTAAACTTTTTACGCTTCAAATAGTCCCTAATTAATCAATTAATCTAATATGGTAAGTAAAATGCATGATGACGATGGCTTGGGTGCGATTATATCATTGACGCCCAAACACCATCTCATTCAAATTAGGCAAAAGCAGAAATGACATTTTTCAAAAAAGTCGATGTTCTTATCCAAGATGTTGTTTGGCGTTGTTCCATTAAAAAACAAACACTACGTTTACTGTGCTTCTGGTGCTTCTAGTGATTTCCGTGTGATGACAACGACAACGACGGTGATGATCTCTAAGGTGGTGATAAGGAAGAGAAGGTGAAGAAGTAGGTGAAGAAGTAGGGGGAGAAGCGGAGAAGCGGAGAAGGAGAAGGAATAGGAAAGGAGGTGGAGGAGGGAGGAGGAGATGATGATGATGACGATCATGATGATGGGGATGAGTATGAGGAGGAGAATGAAGATGAGGATGATGAAAGGAAGTGTATTATAACAATAAGAATTATGTTCAGAAGATATCCTTAAGCTCCAGTTCGTCTGAAATTACTGAGGGTAACAAAGTTCTGGTATTCTCCGTGAGCAGCCATTTACATGTAGATGTGTGATTTTAAGATACCATTTTTACCATTCAGTTATAAGGGATTGGAAATTATTTCCTGTATGTTACTACCACATTTGCCATTTTACAAGCGAAAATTACGATAGGGAACAAATTTTATGGTCATTGAAGCAATTTAACAGCGATGAAGACACAATATAACAATACTTGAATATAATCCTATCTCGACTAATCTATAAAAACAAGTACTGAGTCGATGCAGGTGAATATTATCAGACCAGATTGAAGACACGACCCGAGGCCCGAGGATGCCGATTGATGTCAATCATGGATGTTTTACAAACCGCAATATCTGTGACGTATCTTGTCTTACAAGGGATCAACCATTAATTATCATGTCTGTATCTTCTCTGTCAATAATTTCATATCCTTGACAGCAGAAACTTCAGTTTAATTTATATTCGCTGCCTGATAGTAAATACTTAAAAAGAAGCATTTTAAATCTTGCAAACAGCCAACATGTATGTGCAGAGTGTCAGAATTTTAAAAATTAAATATAAATAAACCGAACACGAGTACTAATATAAGTAAAGAACTTTACCTTTTAACAATAATATATAATGTACATGGTTTGTTTCAGATTTAGATAAAAAGTTTTTATTATATCTGTCAGTTTATTCACAATGTGTTTTGATATTCTTATTATGTTTGTGCACAGACAGCTTTAATATTCGCTCTCAGTTTTATAGAGCCACGCCATTAATGTTAAATACTGGTGGCTTCAATAGAACTTATTCAAAATACTGAAACAGCGAAAAGATCCAGTATTGTTACAGTTTGCATTGATACTTTAACAATTCTTTTATTCAATAACCATCCCTTCTATGTTCGGTGAAGATGAAAGCAGGGGGATAAACCGATTACTAATTGCATTTAACTGCACCTCTATGCATATCAACATTATTATTAAACCCGTTTAAACCCTTTAGTTGCGCTTTGTTTTTTAAGCAATCAAACTTGCATGGTAATTATGGACAATTCATTAAACGAATATAAAAAAGAGATTGTATTCGGACGAAAAAAAGCATTAACCCGCTTTGACAATGTATAGAAAGTAAGCGCGCGAAATTCCTCCCCCCCCCCCCCCCCCCCACCACCACGATCGTGTTATTTAGTCGGTTCATTGCCAGTTTTACCGTAGGCCTGAGCACAACAAGCATTGTTGATACAACAGATCGGTATTGCACGCAGCATTGTTGGATAAACGTAGACAAACGGACAACAAATGTTTGTTTTTATGCTTCGTAAAGAAACAAACACATCGTTCAAAAAATGTGTCCTCTTAAAAATTAATTTGACGAAAATCATATCTTGAGTAATTATATTGTTGCAAATGCATTAGTTCAAAAAAGAAAATACTCGTGTTCTCACTATTGTCCTACTGAATTTTGCTTCGTAACCCGAAAAAAAATGTGTGAGAAGCTAAGATTGTTTGTAATAACACCGAAAATTAGTCTCCTGTCCCAAATGACGTAGAAGCCAAACGACCTTATTTTTTGAGACGTTAGAGACTTAATTCCCTATGGGAGAATTCAAATAAGTTTTTCGTTGTGGTATAAGATAGAACAGTCAGTGGAACATATTGGTAGTGATGTATGGTATTAGCAGTCTTGGTTGAATTCATGAATGCATATTGTTTTATAGCTAAAATGAAATAACAAATATAAATATAAATGTGTTTGCGTGTGGCAATATACCTTCAGTAGAAACGAGTATTTTATAATCTGAAGGATCGGAACCACTGATCCTCAGCGAGAAGAATAGATGCTTTACGGTGCTGCTTTACACAATAGCTTTCTATGGCAGACTTTTGCCAATGTATATTTTTTATATCTTTTTAAAAAATATTATTGTTTAGAATTGTATTTACCCTTCCACCCTCGGTTTACCTCTAACATGTTTACAGTAGAGATTTAGGATTTGCCGGCATTTTGCCGATACTGTGCAGGGACATTTCTATCATTATAGCACAGGGGCAATTATGAGGTGCCCAGGGACTAAACCCGGCCGGTCCATTTTACTGGCACCGAAGAATCAGGCGTAATGCTGTCACCTTAGCCCCGAGCGATAGGAGAGAAGCCACCATTACTAACAGTAAGTCTTTAGTCTGACCTTGCCGGGGTCTGAACCCGCGACCACCCGATCAACAAGCCGATGCTCTACCACTTAAACTATTGCGGCCAGTTTGCAGAAATGCCTTCGGCTTACTTCAATTGGTCGTCGTCGAATGGCAAATATCTTTCAAGATCATCTACAAGACCTTGATGTATCAACTGAAGTCCCATCCTCCATCCACCAGCTACACAGCTGTACACAATTACACCGTTTCGTCCTTTTTTATTTTACTTTATCTGTTTATTAAAGTGTACTTCTATAAAATATATGTTCTGTTCTATATTGAGCATATTTCTGAAATCGCTAAAAAGGCGGTACAGTCGACGGTCAGACACAGGTATTCAATGTATGGCCAATTATCTTAGTAACTTCAGTTGCACACTTCTAAAGTTTCTTACAACCAGAAATTTATGTTTATTTCTTGCATGACTTAAAGGTGGTATCCGACTGATTTGACCAACTCCTATTTCTCTAGCAACCAAATATATCTTACCTGAAAAAATCTTGCGGAATAATGTAGATGCCCTATATCTATGAGGAAGGTAAAGCAAAACATCCGAGTCTTTCTGTTACACACATGCATTTCCTATGCACGCTGCTCAGTGAGCAGTAAACTTAAAAACTGCGTAACTAATTTCTCTACAGACTAAGCTATATCACGAGCCGGATATCTGAATATATTTTCGCAAGAATTCCCCTTCGTGCTTAATTGCAGATTTTATGATAATTAACATTTAGAGCATTTTTACGATTTGTACTGTCTGATAATTGAAATAGTGTTGAAAATCATCTTTGAAGATTAAAACATGTGTATATATAGAAAGTATGCCCAAAGTCCCCAAAATATGGGTATGGCATTATTACATTGTTGCATTATCTGGCCCCGTGACTATAGCACTTCTGAGTTCGATATTTTAGCAGCTATCTTGAAGAAATTTTCTTTCACTCGAATGACCTTATCAGATTTCCTTGAAAATGATCAGATTTTGCTTCTTAGCTCAGCCAAACGAGCAGCCACTTTCTGAAAACAGCGGCTTACTGACTTCCGGCTAACGTCTGTCGAATCGCCGATAAACATGTGGATGGCATCAGTGGCACAATATCTTAGTCTAACTGAAAGTGTTAACAGTGTTTGGTGGGGCAGATTGCGATTTAAATTCGTCTTTATGTTGAACGTGTTTCTAACAACGTCATTATGGTTTCGGGCAGAAAACGGACCCTGTAAAATAGATCTTCAGTGTCATATTCTTAAGCATGTTTTGCCACAAAAAAAATGCACGGTTTGTGGGAACGCGTGGTTAGTCTTTGCATAATTTGTCTACGTGCTCATGTAAGAGATTTTGTGAGTACGGTATTATACAACGGAATCTTACGTTGAGTACGTGTTTTTCCTCACTCGAGCACGATCCCATGCTCAAATATGTTTATAGTCACAAATCATTGAGCCGGAATCAAGTTTGAGCACAAACTCAGCTTTCTTAGTCTGAGATCGAGCTCAGAAGTATTATAGTCACGGGACCTGATATTAGCAACCTGTCAGCTACCACCTTGCGAGACTGCTTCCCTGCAAAAATAAAATTGTTGATCGACTCAACTTTAGAGCACTTTTGAAAATTGCATCTTTTTTCCGTGCATTTTCTAAAGCATTATAATTGCTGATTTTATCATGAAATGACAAACTTTTAAGACACCAATTGCAAAATTTCATCTAATTCTGTCAGTAATCTATGGCTCTAAATGGACATAACTCATCTCTGGTGGCTCTGATTTCAATACAAAGGTGTTTGAAGTGGAAGAAGACAAAATAACACTAGTATCATTTACAATTATCACTGACTGGCGACAGTCAGTTGGCATCGTAAAACTTTGTTTTAGGTCTCCCTCATAATTGTGCACATTATTTTTTTTAAACAGGATGCGTTTGAGCAAATACAATTCGGATTGGGGAGGGACTGATCTGAGAAAAGTAAGGCTGCATAGCAAGTAGTCTTTCCTTCAACTTTGGTATATAAGTCAAAACGACGTACCCCATACCTGTAAAACAGTGTCTATTGATATTGGGGCTAGGCAACAAATTGCAACAGGTAAATTTAAAGACGTGTTCATTTTTTTTCCTCAAATTGCGGTTTTAGAAGGCATGAACATATTGATTGTGCCTCGTGGATCTGTTAATGCTGGATTAGATGTCCCGGGACCGTTGACAATGTTTAAACAAGAATGGTTTCGAATTCACTTTTATTCAATGTGGTTGATTTGAAGACATCACTAGACAAGACAACTGGGAAGCATACAACGAATGGATATTGAATAGAATCGTGAACTACTTTCAGCGAGAAGGAAGGAATGACAAAAAAAACAGATATATTAAGAGAACTATTATTTTTAGTTTAAATGGCATGACAAACATGTTTAATTTGATAAGCAGTGTCTTTTAATTGAACGCAGAAGTAAGTATGCGACCTATGGTATTTGAAAGATTTTGATGTAACAAAGTATGAAAAGGGTAGTCCACGTACAAAAGTTAACGTCCCTTGTCATTTAGCCTGTCTATTGACCATTGCACAATACAACTTAAACGTGTTTACACGCTCAAAATAACAATGTTAATACACAAAATTTTTACGGCACATGAACGCTTTCATTTTCTTTTTAATTAAATGTTTATTGTTTATTGTTTTATAATTTCAACGAAATGACCGTCAAAAATAATAACATCCACAATGTGCAAGAAGATTAATGTAAGTTTTGTTGAAACAACTTTAGGGATGGGATTTGGATTAGCCGGCATTTTTGCCGATACTGCGCAGGGACATTTCTATCATTATAGCACAGGGGCAATTATGAGGTGCCCAGGGACTGAACCCGGCCGGTCCATTTTACTGACACCGACGAGTCAGGCATAATGCTGTCCCCTTAGCCCCGAGCGTTAGGAGGGTAGCCACTACTACCAACTTTCAAGTCTTTGGTTTGACCCGGCCGGGGTTTGAACCCGCGACCTCCCGATCCGCAAGCCGACACTCTACCAACTTTCGAAAAAACACCTTGCCACATGGTAGGTTTGAACTTTCAATCCTGTGCAACCATAAAGTCATTTCAGTCAAGTACAACTTGAAAAGAAGACGCTTAAATTTAACACATCAAGGTAAAAAAAATCCAATTAGGGTCTCAAACTGTCCGCCCCGATGAGCAGATTGAATATAAATCTGTGCTTTGATCAAAGCTTTAGCTCTAAATAGACGGAATGAGAAAATACATGTTTTACCGTTCGATTATATGAACTATAAACAAAGGCCTCAATATGCCGAAGTGTATTTGCTGACATTCAAGTGTTTTCCCAGTTTCAGGTAGGAATAGCTCAATGACGTCACAGTAAAAAATATTCTAGACGCTGTGGACTGATAAGCAACTAGTTCGTGAGACAAAAACGTACAGCTGCGAAGGTGTTTTAGTATAAACAAACAAAATAGCTGGAAAGTAGATTGTGTTATGAAAAAAGTCTGCACGACCGTCTGGTAACAAGGGCATTTTGTCACGATGACGTCTGATTTGTGATAGGAAATGACATTTGATCTCAGTTGGTTATTCTGTTGGATGTTTTCCTTGATCAGCTGTTTGATTGTATTTAATTGTCTTGAGAAATGTGGTTTAAAAGCGAACGGGTACGATTATGGAGGGTTTGAGAGGTGTTAATAGGAGGCTAACGAATACAGAGTGTTTATGGCGAAGAGAAGGATCACGTGGGTGATTGTAAATCTGATTTATCGCTTTGTCTTATATTTAATTTTTCTTATCATCTCAGTATAAATGACATTTTCAATATGCTGCATGAATGAAAAATGAAACTTTTATTTAACTAAATGTTTTATAAAAACTCTTCTAAGCTACTAATAACATTGGATCACATTTAGACGATGTTTGTGATAAATTTGTCTTGAATTGCCTTAAAGTCAGACACGCTACATTACGTCAAACAATTTATAAAATTACTTACCCGACTTTCAAATACACTTATGATTCCATCAACGCAAGAAAATGTCATTGCATATAAAACTGTGTAATGTGTAAAAAACATGACAAAGACTGGTCTTTTAAAAAAAAGCACTAAACAAACAAATAATGATATTAAATTTCCATGTCGGATTTCTGCAACACAGATTGCCGTTATAATATTTGTTAGAATGAAACCAAAACGAGACTGTGATGACTGCAATGACACTAAACTGGATGTCACCTTTAAATACCGTTAAGAACAGACATTTTAGCTAATTAAAAAGCACGCCTTTCTTAACATACCTGGCCGATCAGTAGTTGTGATTTTGTAAAAGATAATTACTACTACATTAAACATAAATATAAACAGTGTTTTTCACACCAAAACTTCACAAAAAGCTCCACACCTACAAAAATAAATAAATAAATAAATAAATAAATAAATAAATAAAAACAACAGCAAAAAAAAAAACCCCAACCCATCTCTCTCTCTTCCTCGTGAATTTTCAAAGACGGACGAAATCTTTCTATTTCCTTTTAAACATAGATTTGCAAATAAATGAAAACCTGTCTGATTTATGAAACAACTGCAATGATTTTGGAAGGGGGGAGGGGCGGGAGTAGGGAGTAGGGGTTTGAGCTTGTCCATATTGTGGGGATTCTGTCCACCTATGCCAATCCTGGAGGATTTTGGCCAGTCCCCCCCCCCCCCCCCCCCACACACACACCTTAGACTTAAACCTGCGCATTGTTTTATTGATCATTATCAAAGATACCTAATTTATATTGTACTTGCGTAAATCTCCCAATAGCATCCAAGTAATTAAGGTACCTGACGCGTGCAAAATTATAACTATAATGAATGGTAAAGTAAATCATTAGGTTGTGTATTATTTCGAAGCTAGAACGCGTTGGGCATGGAAGTGAGTTCAAATTGAGAAAATTGACCACAGACATCTTTGAAATACTGTCAAATTCATAACTACTGCGTCGTGCAACGGCGTATCTTATCGTGTATAAAGCTTTGTTTAAATCATTATAATGACTATTTAGTATTTACCAAATAACACGTAAGTTATCAACTTTGGCCATAAATAAGTCAAGTCAAGAAGAAAAAAGTCAAAGTTATCTTTTGTATGTACATGCATGCGTAGGTGACATGTTGATGACAAACCCGATACTGTCAATGACTTGAACTGTCGTAAATCTGTAGAACCACATCGTATGCCTCGGGAATTACTGTCAAGAGACTATCTAAAGATATAAGCACGTTAATGTGAATGTGGGTATGTGCCTGCCATTTCGCCTGAATAAACATATCAATTAAACAAATCAAGTAAGCCCAACAGTTACCGCCTTGGAACGGTCAGCCGGCAAACGGGACCAAGTGGGGTGATAATACGAATGTGTCTAGATATTTTGTACCGAAGGCTTTCTAGAGCGTGCTAGACAAACTTATGCATAATAAAAACGGTTGGCACCTCGAACTATCGAACTCGAACTATCGACATTTTGCGACAAAAAAATAAAATGCAGCTTAAAAAACTTCATCCTAAGAACACATCAAATTCACAACGATGCTCGAGAGACAAGCTGCGAGTCTGTGAAAACCATCAGAAGAAAATTCATTATCTCCCGGCATAACAAATCATATAGAAATATTTGCCTGCTCGTTGCAATGTAAAACATGTGTCTTCACGGAAACACAGCCATGCTTGCAAGCACGCATGACCACACGCACGTATGACCGCACGCACAGAAAGCACGCATGACCGCACGCATCCAAGATCGCAAACACAAATGGCCGCACGTACCTATGACCGCAAGGACACATGACCGGACATACACATGACCGCAAGCACACATGACCGCAAGCACACATGGCAGCACGTACCCATGACCGCAAGCACACATGACCGCAAGCACACATGACCGTACATACACATGACCGCAAGCACACATGGCCGCACGTACCCATGACCGCAAGCACACATGGCCGCACATACCCATGACTGCAAGCACACATGACCGTACATACAAATGACCGCCAGCACACATGACCGTACATACACATGACCGCAAGCACACAAGACCGCAAGCACACATGACCGCAAGCACACATGACCGTACATACACATGAACGCAAGCACACAAGACCGCAAGCACACATGGCCGCACGAACCCATGACCGCAAGCACACATGGCAGCACGTACCCATGATCGCAAGCACACATGATCGCAAGCACACATGACCGTACATACACATGACCGCAAGCACACATGGCCGCACGTATCCATGACCGCAAGCACACATGGCCGCACGTACCCATGACTGCAAGCACACATGACCGTACATACAAATGACCGCCAGCACACATGATCGTACATATACACATGACCGCAAGCACACAAGACCGCAAGCACACATGACCGCAAGCACACATGACCGTACATACACATGAACGCAAGCACACAAGACCGCAAGCACACATGGCCGCACGTACCCATGACCGCAAGCGCACATGACCGCACGTACCCATAACCGCAAGCACACATGGCCGCACGTACCTATGACCGCAAGCACACATAACCACAAACACACATGACCGCAAGCACACATAACCACAAGCACACATGACCACAAGCACACATGACCGCAAGCACACATAACCACAAGCACACATGACCGCAAGCATGCATGAGAAAACAAATAATCGGTGCAACTGTAGCCGAGTTTGTATTACATTATCATCCATTGTTGACACAATGCTGCATGATGTTAAGCCATCTTAAGGTAGCGTGGATGTTTATTTGACATGTCTCAGGACACTGGCCAGCTATCTTTAAAATAAACACGGACTATTTGTTCTCCTCTTGTACGCGCCCGAACATCAATTAATACAACATCTTTGATTCACTGAACGTACTTCCGGTAAAGTGTTGCCCCAGACTGCCAGGTTTTTCTTGGTCGCAACATGACACTCGGTACCGCCTTATGCAAGTTTTTGTTAGTAGCTATAAAACTAGCGAAATCATAAAAAGAGACAAAAACACAGGTTTTTGTTGCACAAACATTTGGTTAGGGATAAGTCCTTCTGCTGCGTTTAATTGTTAGACATTCAACAATATTTTCAACGACTAAGCTTTTGTGATGGTTTTTTAACATTAAGTAAGAATGATTTTGCGTCATAGTTTGTCGCGGCACTTAGCAGCAGAATAAAATTACAAACAGCATGGCAGCCGCAGTCGTGCAAACTAACGTTCCGCGACTGTTCCGCAGTAATGAATTCTCTGAAATCGCATTTTTTTTCCGCTTCCGCAGCCAATCCGCCGCCGCACATTTGAGTTAGTTTAAACCTATTGCATTTAAAAGATTTTACAGTATATACCCTAATCGTTATAATACAAGTGAATAGGGAATACAACGAAAGCAACAGTTCAGCATGCTTCTCTCACAGCCAAAATATATTACGTTAAGGCGTTATATCAACAGTACATCGAATAAAACAGTTTAACTTAGATATACAGATAAATTTAGATTATAGTCAGTAATGAAAATGTAAATTAATTTACAAAGGATAAATAAATGGTAAACAGTTTATTGTAGCTAAACCGAAAAAAAGGCAAATTGAAATTTATCAACATATGGAAAAGAGGGTGAAATAGTACAGATTATCGCCTATCCCAAATAAGGAGAAAGTGTCCTGTGATAAAAGTGGACCAACAATGATAAGACCACGTGCTTTTATCCTAGCTGATCCAGGAGGAAATACAACTCTGAAGGGTTTATAAGTGTGATTCAATTTTGAAGTGTTTATTTTAGAAATGCTAAATTTTATTCCATCATGTTTCTACATACACCAGGTGCCCAACCGCTGAACGTCTTTAAAGATAAGCGGGGACTATTTTCTTCTCGCTTTTTACCCTTGTACTACATCTCGGACACAGCGGAATTTTGAAAAATCCTTACGCTAACATTGCAAAGTTTTCTTGGTTGCTGAGTGACACGCGAGTATAAGATTGCGGCTTGTTTGTCAAATAAGTGGTCGTTGTACGTCTTAATGTTTGATAAACGTAGGTGCTAACGTTTGATATGGTTATCACGTAGTTTACAGGCTGGTCTACAGGTTATTTATAACTGGCTACTTACGTACATGTTAAATTATTGATGTTCTTGCGAAAATAGCGCAAAACAAAGCATGTAAACGAGATAAAGTGTAAAGACATATAAAGTCCCCGATTTTCATGATGATAATTACCTTTGGAAATAGCATTATAGCAGTATAATCATTAAATTCCCGTTTCGATAGGTAAACGGAAGACAATTCGAATTCAGATAAAAAGCTTAACTATTTTAGCTACAAAAAAATGCATTAAAATGTATCTTTTAATAGAGAACGTAAAACTATATAACAATTTTAAGAAATCTTGACAATATGTTTTATTATAATAAAAGTCAAGAAAATTTCAGAACAGAACAGAAAGATTTGTAGATATAGTAGTGTACATAATATATGCAACATATATATATATAGATATAACATATATACATATAGATATAACATATATACATACAGATATAACATATACACATACAGATATATATATATATATATATATATATATACATACAGATATAACATATATACATATAGATATAACTTATATACATATAGATATAACATATATACATATAGATATAGCATATATACATATAGATATAACATATATACATATAGATATAACATATATACATATAAATATAACTTATATACATATAGATACAACATATATACATATAGATATAACATATATACATATAGATACAACATATATACATACAGATATAACATATATACATATAGATATAACATATATACGTATAGATATAACATAAATACATACAGATATAACATATATACATATAGATATAACATATATACATATATATATATAACATTTATACATATAGATACAACATATATACATACAGATATAACATATATACATATAGATACAACATATATACATACAGATATAACATATATACATATAGATATAACATATATACATATAGATATAACATATATACATATAGATAATAAACGTGCCACGTGAATCAAAAACGAAGAATTTTGCTTTATCAAAACTTCAAACATTAATTGACGAAATGTATATAATTCAGTATAATAGCACAGTCTAAGAAAGGAACAAAGTTTATGAATGGTAAATCTTCTGTAGCGAGTGGACCTAAAGCATTAAAATCCATATAGAGATCTATAATTATACATATATTCACTGTCAAATGTAACTGTCGATGCAGATGTTATCTAATACAAATGCATCTTTCTGATTCTCTTATACCTATATTTAATACATATCCAAAACCTTGTCATTTAAATTAAAACTATATAATATTTGACTAGAATCCACGTCCATCGTCAAAAAACTTCTGAATATACTTAAATGGTAAGCTAGTTCAGATAGAATAGAATAGAATAGGGAAAGAATTAACCCTTTCATTCAGAGTAAATTTATAGGGTTTGATAATTTTACTTGATTTTGTTGATTTTTTTAAACAGTTTTAAATATTTTTAACACATGCATTTTTAGCAAATAATTATATAACGTAGATTAAATTAGTCTGTAAATGAACCCTTAGTTGCGTTGATGCAGCTGAAGATTAAGGAATAACTGTGAATGCTTTACAAAGGCGTAAAATGCCGTGTGCATGAGCTAAATGGTTAACGTTAAACTATACACATTTAATTTAGTACCTTTCTGGCCGAAAAGTATTGGAGATACGAGGAAACAAAGTCCGATTGTTAATGAGATATAAATATAACTATAAGTCACGCTACGGTCAAATATTGTGTTAACAGAAAAGTTGTCACCATCCTGTTTATTAATTAATTTTGTATTGGATCAAACACAAGATATAATTAATTCTGAAGCAAACATATAAACATTGCCAATGTAGAAATCATCAGTCAAGTATCTCACATATAGCCGTTTCCGTAATAATCAATCAAAAAATATAATTGCATTTAATTAACATATATATATCATGATTTTAATGAAACGTCATTTGCATTATTTTTGATAATAAAATCCATTCCATATAGACTATATAGTCTATAAACTAATACGCATTTGGCAAACACAACTCCAAACATTGATGCTAAACTAGAAAAAAAAGTATGGCGATTAATCTTTCAACAAACAACGATTTATGGAACAATACTTATTGTGTTTGGGTATCAGCGGGATCTAAAGATTGCCCACCGATAGATGTCGCTATAGATTGGTGAGTGTGACGCCGAGTGCGTCGTATGGTGCGATGACACATGCGTTATAGTTTGCCAATAAACAATTTTTTTATCTAAATTCAATTAGTGATGTGAATTTATTCCCACATATGGCCGTTTTCATACTTTTCTTATTACAAATATGTTTACATGACGTCATTCGATTTTAGTTTATGAGAATGAACATTGTGTTTAATTCTAATGAACTTTTAATATTATAAAATTCTTGTTCGTGTGAAATACCTGATCCTTTTGGTCATGTTTAATTAATCAATCAATGATTGGTTAATTCCTGATGCTGTAACTGTATACATAGTGATGCTTTTGTGCTGACTTAAAAGAAACACACAAAGAGTACCATTTTAATAACATATAATAATTATATTAAATTTTATAATTCATGGACTTTTATGTACGATTGGTTTAACAGCAGTGACTGGCATATCTGTTATCCTTACATATGGGGAATTGTTCACGTGTCGGTTAATTAAAATGGTGATATTAAAATTATTGATCAAACATTTAATTCTAGAAATACTAACTGATTAAGTCACATGCTGGTGTATGGAAGCATCAGGTGCCAAATTAGGTCAGAGAGGTGCGGTTAAGTTACACCTTCATGTTCTCATTAGGGGTACCGAAAACGTCTCATATCGCCGAAACTGTCCTTTAGCAAACATGGCTGCTTACGCGAAGTAAATATTCTAGATGTTTCCATTACTTATGATGTTGCTGCTGTTTATTTTGTGCTCGACTACAACGACGTCGACGGAGACGATGACGACAATGACAATTACTAGTGGCGATGAACCGCGAGTTTACAATGTAGTATAATCAACTCAATCTTCTATCTCTAATAATTAAAAAAATGGATTTTAAAATCGTTTAAAAGAAAAAAAGGCGTAATTTTCCATCATTGCGTGGCACTACAATGGTACTACTCCAGTGTAAAACACGTTCAAAATGATATGTACTGCCCGTAAACATGGAAATATATGATTTTATGATGCCACTTTTACATTTCAATTAATTTATTGCAATGACTCAGTAGCTATTTAAATAAGCTATTACACGTTTGCCACTTTTACGACTGAAATAATAATAGAAAACAAATTTTATGGCCATTGAAGCAATTTAACAGCGATTAAGACACAATATAACAATATTTGAATATAATCCTATCTCGACTGATCTATGAAAACAAGTGCAGAGTCGAT
This sequence comes from Sinonovacula constricta, assembly GCA_007844125.1. NCBI lineage: Eukaryota > Metazoa > Mollusca > Bivalvia > Cardiida > Solecurtidae > Sinonovacula > Sinonovacula constricta. The sequence continues at coordinate 49,062,867 of CM017568.1, read as the reverse complement.
GCAGGTGAATATTATCAGACCAGATCGAAGACACGACCCGAGGCCCGAGGATGCCGATTGATGTCAATCATGGATGTTTTACAAACCGCAATATCTGTGACGTATCTTGTCTTACAAGGGATCAACCCTTAATTATCATGTCTACATCTTCTATGTCAAGAAAATCACGTCATTGTCAACAGAAACGTTACCTAATAATTCAGGCCCTTTAATAAATGGCTACTTGCATAATACGCCTTTCGAGGGGTAAAAGGCGTTACATTCAATTGGTTAGAATTTACAAAAATGTAAAAAAGTCAAACAGAGGTGTAAATATTTTGTAAGATGAATATTCCCCACTACCTACTTATTATGGGCTCTAACATGAATGGGAAATATTTCGGCTTCCAAACACGTAATCGAACTCTACTGGGAGCATTTGTTAAAACTAGATTCTTCATCATCAGTTAATCGTGTTAAACTTTTATTGAATTGAATACCCAAACCTTTTTTGCGGTAAAGATAAAAGCGGGAGATAAAACGATTACTAATAACATTTAACTGCATTTTTTCATATACAACAGTATTATCTATATACACACCCTTTAAACTCCCTTAGTAGAGCTTTCTGTTTTATGTCGCAATCATGAAAATGTTGGTAAATGCACAGCGAGCACATTAAACGAGAATAACAAAGAGATTGTTTATGAATGCAAAACATTAACCCGCTTTGACATGGTGTGAAAAGTAAACGCACACAACTGCGTTTTCCTGCACCTTGAATGTGCTATTAAGCTGGTTTATAGCCAGTTTAACGATAGCCCACCGTGCAAGAAGCATTGTTGACTGGTCAGCGCGGATAATCGCCCGTACACGGTTACTAATCTCTAGTCAAACACTTCACATGATGTCCGCCATGTTTGGACATGTCAGCCCCTAGCCAATCCCATTAGCGCAGCGACCATACCTAATTAACTTGACTTGCACCATGCTGCTAATTTCAATTGTAGTGTCAGTTAAGTATTGTCTTACATTTGCTTTTTATTGTCAAGCATTTGTTCTCAAGATTTTTACCACTGTTCCTCTACCCCTGTGGATTTAATTAGGACAGACTGGACAGGTAATAATTAACGTTTCCTGTTCGCCTCTGCCGGAAGTAGGTCCTGCGAGTGTCAACCCGGGACCCTTCTACAGTGTCGTCTGCTGAGATATTCTACCCAGCATACCTTGCGGGCGTTACGGTTCAGATGACGTCATGAGGAAAAGATCCTCACAGCCAGGCTGGGTATAAATGGGTTGCTTGACAAGGTGGATGACAGTAATTCGAGTTGAGATTTCAATTTACAAACACGCCAATACACAGCAACGGTTACCGTTTGCTGTTGAATCGCTGAGCCAAGACTGCGAACTTGTGTGCATCTTCACAACCAAAAGGAATCTTTGGATTAAACTTTATGCAATAAGGTAAATATATTATTAAGAATATGTTAAACTAATTAAATCAAATATCAAGACACTTCAACTGTATGTTTAAACATAAAAGTATTTCTTGTCTTAATGAAATGTATTGGCGTTTATGTATAAAGTCACATGCTTAAAGAACTATATGTGTTTAGAATGGTTTACATAGAATATAATTAACTTCGAAATTAAATAAGTTTGAAGATCTTCTTGATAAAACATCATACACATTGTTTATATGTTCTCTTGACCAATAACATACATGCTACATTACAAAGTTTCACAATATTATTATATTCCATTAAACAGGTATATATTTATTGTTTATATTACACTGTTTATAGATATACAAGACCTCGTATTAATAATATTCGCGAAATGCTATTTTAGAATAGACATACAAACAGAAATATATTTTTATATCACTTTGTGTAAGGTTTGCATCGAAAAATTAGTGTTGGTTCGTGATCATATGATACACCTACCTTATTGAGAAAATAATTTAATTGATACAGTTGCATGCACATAGACAAAAAGTCTTTTCAGCTAAAATACATATCCACAATCACGAGTAAATTAAGAATAAGTCAATAATTTAAATTGAAAATTAATGTCATTTCTAATATGTTGACTTGTTCAAATAGGGACCTACAGGAAAATTCTTTAGAAGTTAAATATCTAAGGTATGAAATAAAATCATTTGAATTTTTAAATAAGAATTACATTTGCCACGTCTGCATTTATCCTGATAAAGCTACCTGTTATTTGGATATCGCGGTGAAATATTAGCCTTCATTCAACAGTTGTAAAACTATGTCATTACATCCGGTGGGTTAAAGTTGACAAACTATTCAACATTGTCATGCCAACTTCAGCTCGTAAAATGAGTACTTAAACCCGATCTTGACTAAACAAAACCCGCTTTCATAAGACCCTTATGCAGTAACTCATTTATTTTATTTTAGCAACACTCCATCAAATATCTTTTATTGTAAATTACTTTGCCATCTCTTAACACAATTTTGAAAGAAAGGTACCGAGGAAACAGAAAAGAGCACACACCTCCGTGCGCTATAGATGAATAAGTTCATTACTCCATCTCGGCAGGTTGCGTGAAGGTAACATATACCCGATTATCCCCATAGATGTTTGTACTCGAGTACAATCTAGTGAAGTTACCGGTATATTGAAACCCTTTCCAGCCCCCTTTTTTATTAGCGGGATTTATTACGAAAACTAACCATTGAGTAAAGGCAAAAGGCAAATATCTAAATCAAAGAGGATGCGCCTTTCAATGGGGTCGTATACCGTTTAACGGCAAACAGAGGGATTGTAACTAAATCACAACGGCGGTTACAGCAGTTTTGCTGTTAACTTGATACAAACCTAATATTTGTGATATGAAAATCTGGAAACAATATTTTTAGTCGCGCTTAAGAATTTAAACGAACAGTGAACACGTGTTAAATGAATTTTGTAGGGATCTTTTAGTCAGTGCGACAAAACTATCATACTTATGATGTTGCTATTTGCAAGTTTAAATTTTTTAAACCTTCTGTATAAATAAAGCGCACAACAGGATACGAGCAACATTTATTTATTACTGAAATGTTCTGTCTGTAAGTTTCTTTGAAATTGCAATCTGGAGCATAGAATTTCTGAAATGCGCTCAATGAACCAATCGTTAATAAAATTTTACATTGGTTGCGGAACGAAATTGCATATTGACGGATTTGTCCTAAATTGGTAGATTTAGTATAAGCGATAATGTTGTAGACGGCAGCCTCAAACCAAGACCGCCCTGGATATCGGGGCTGTTTGAGGATAAGCCGTTGTCTGATGGGATTGTTCAAGGCGAAGCTATGAGTAACTATGGACGCTTATTTGTAACCTTGGCATGTAAAGGCGTTGGGGTCGACCCCGGCCAATTATGGAGTGAATCATTCTTTCTGCTCTGTAAACTTTTGTAACTCTAGATTGGTTTATTAGTCAGTTCGGTGACATTTCGCGTTTCTTTCAGTTTATATTATTATGATCCACAAATCAGCAGTAAACTACTATTTTGCTCGGCTGAAAGATAATATTTAATGCATGGTATTGTATGTTTAAAGGTGAGAAATGATTTGTTTTAAAATTGGTGTTTTTCTACTAATACTTTCCTTAAAACAAAAGATAGTAAAATAAATTAACGCTGATTAGAATCTTGTCTGAAGTCGTCAGTAATATATGATTTATGTATTGAAGCTGCCGATATACATGAATGAAGTATTTATCTAGATTCATAATGAAATTATAGGAACAATTAAAAGAATATAAAAAACTAAATATAATGTAGCAGGTTGATTTACAAATTAAAGCACAACTCATTTATATATATATCACTCTAACAGGTCAGTCTTCCGACACATTTTGTATCTATTTAATTCATTAATATACATTGATAGACAAGCAAAGGCTTAACTTTGCTACAAATAATTTATCATTTTTGACAGTCACAGTTTTTATTTCCCACATATTTCCATAAACGTTATTCTCAATCGAATGCCAATTCATTACGTCAAACTGTCCAAATAATCATTAAACAGTTTGTATACTACCACTACTAGTCAAGCATTTTAATAATATTTTGATAAACAACATAAACATGACATTGGTTCCCATAAAACGTGTTTACATCAGTTTTTTTAGTTAAATCGATTGAATCAATTTCGTCCCAACCCCTTCAGGCGACAAGTAGTTGACGGGTTTAGAAAAAAATCTCCTGTTATCTTTTTGAATGATTGACACAGTCTGTGTAACGAAATGACAGTCACGTAAAGATTGTGCCGGTTCGTCCCAAGATAGTGCCGATTCGTCCCTTGCACTTTCGACATTAGAACACAAATATTTCTGTTGATACATTTGATAACTAGCCGATAATCACGCCTGATAGCGTTAAGTAGAGAGTGACTGTGAGTAATTACATTCTGAAGTTAACATATTTTGACAGGAAAACAGTCCAGACACATTGTCAATCAACGTAACCTGTCTCCATTTAAATTCCTATATTCCCGCTTGAAAATTTATTTCTAAATGCCTTTTCTAGACACATGAGTAGATAGTCTACCACAACTTTGAAATAATGTCAAGCGTACAGTTTGACAGTTGTGCATACGATATGAATAAACGATAACCATATGGTTCACACATTTCAGAAATAAATCGACTCTGTTCTAATGAGAGCATATTGTTCAAAATATATTACATCATTATAAGACTACTTAAAACAGTCCAAGTATACGGAAGATGGTAACTCACTTTGTATCTACAGTGGAAGGAGCATGTATGCATAACAGAACAGGACACATTTTATTGGCATAAAATATTAACAATATTTGTAGCCATACAATGTAAAATAACAGATAGTGGTGATAATATCATTATCATAGGAGAACAAATACATGGGTGTCTACATTCAGGATTGCCGACGTCCTTCGGCTTTGTTGTAGCTTTGGGTGTCTAAGATGAGCAGTGGTTAATAACGGGAATGTTCCTGTTATCACGAAACCTCTAAACAAAGTAAATAATTCGATGCTACAAAAGCAACTAAACAACAACAACAACAGACTACCAGTATCGGCATAGACTTGTACAATAAATCATACAGCAGTTGAGCAACGACAACCATAAAACGGTCCAAAGCGCTATTTGCCATGTCGATTTATGACAGATGATTTTTCATCTTTTCTGTTGAGCTATTTTAACATGACAGCGCAATCAGTTCGGCAGTATCGTACATCATTCGCAGCACTTGCATCTTTCCGCTCGTAGTCCGATTGCTTATGGAGTTTGTCGAACACTTGCGTTTGGCTTGTTCTCAGTTCGCTTCCGGTGGCTTTATTCAATCATTGCAGTGGACTGTAAAATAAAGATAAAGTTTTATAAACTGTTATTAAATGGTCGAGTGAACGCATTAAGAAGTGATTCATTTATTCGTCTGTAATACGTATCAATCTAAATGTGACGTATCCGCATGCACCGTTTGTAGATGACCGGCAGCTTCTTTGTGGGATATGAAATTGTAGCAGTTCTGTCTACCCTTTTTGCCATAAACCCAGGGAAAGAATCCAACAAAAACTCGGTTATATAAAAAATTCAAATTTCCATTTGCGACAACTGAATATAATAATTGAGCGAATTGACAACAGGTTATATATTACACACGTATGTCGATATTTTACCATGGTGGACGGACCCAATCCCCCATTGACAGTTCGGTCAATGACTACAATGTTTCACGCGCTGTCAGTGTCTCGGATGGCAATTATTGCCATTCTGACTCCTGACTGGACGCGTGCGGCCCTTAATTATGACAAATGGCATGCGTTGCTCAACTGAACAAACCCAGGACCCGCAAACTGACCCTTCTTAAGATACGTTCAGGTATACTATACAAATAATATTGTATCTTAAGTTTCTTAACAGAATATGTAAATACAAATTTACGTAGACTGAAAAAACGTCGATACAATGTAACTGAGCAAAACACAAAATACAAAAAACACTATAGTTACACTAATCTTATTGTTGAATTTTTAAAATAAATTGTTTTGTAGACACTGTGTCATAGAACTTCGATAAGCCGAAATTAACTGATGGAGTTGATCATTTTATCATGCCAAGATGTGCACATATTAGGGCTTTATTATTCAAGTTAATGATTTGGCATATAAAATATGTCTAAATTAAAACAAATTAAAAAAATAATTGTCCATTATTTTATGTATTTCTTTTCAACGTTAACTTGTTGTTATTTTCCACTGATTTTGAAGCATAACGTCAAATTTCGAAAAGTTATTCCAACATTTTCATTTGATGCATTTCAGGACGAACTTATCAATTTCTGCAGACGCCAATCTTATTTAACAGTTTCCTATTTCTGTACACCAAAGAAGCTTATGCAAATATTGACCTGAATATAAAATTGTCTCTTTAAAGTTTATTTTTTTATTAATTAAGATAAGAAGAGACCTTCTTTTGGAAGGATGTAATCATGAGGCGATAATGGACTTGGCCATATCGCTCGCCTTAATCAATCGGCTGATCTCTATTAAGTTCACCGCCAAATCCGAAAATCTCCCCAGCGGGTCGGTACTACAAACGACGAGTTGTCAAAGGGTGGGGTGAATCACCCAAATCATAATCAAACATTGTTACAGTATCATTATCATCATTATCAACATAATCACCAGCATTTTTACACACGGATAAACATCACAGTATCTGACTTAAGGCGGCTGTAAAACAAAGACAACAGGTATTTGGGGGGATTATCGGCGCGAGCATCTTGTAACAATATTATGTTTTAGTAACAAACGCGTTTAACCGCCCGACTATAAATAATTGTATCACTCTGGGTGTTAGTCATTCAACATGGTAACCACTGAGCTGAAAGGTTCTAAAGAAAGCAACATCTGAATAAGTGAATAAGTGTTCCGTGTAATTTCACAGATCGTTGGATATTTAGTAAGTGGTACATTTACAGTGTACAATTGTGAATTGCAAGTGTTTGTTATTTGAATCCGTAAATGTTATCGTCGTAAAATGAAACTGTTAAGCGAACTTTACAATTTATTTCAAATGTTGACAGTTGTAGAGACTAATCCCAATAAAAAAATAACCATTTACATGCTTAAGCTCTCAGAAAGCTGTGTAAAATGTACATTACCAACTGCAATGTTCATTGAAATAAAGCTTGTATGACAATTTAAATGAATATTAACTATTCGGTCTTTTATGCATACAGCGCATATTATATCACTACTCTGGTATTTTTGGTCATGGCTGGCTTGTGTCTCCATTAACACTATGTATTTACAACATATAAATATAATTTATGTTTCACTCATAAGATATTGAATGTATCTGTATATTTGTTTCATTTCAGATGTCTGAACTCCGCCGTCCGAGGGGCCGAGACATTCCTCTGAAGATCAACGGTACTAACAAGTACATAAAAGGCGTGACGAACCACACAACAATCGGTGACGTCATCAAGATGGTGCTAAGAAAAATAAACACTGGAAAAGAAGATGGCGCCGCAGATTCGTACGGAATATTCGAATCTTCCAGAGGAATTGAAAGAATGTTGCCCGGAAAATGTAAAGTGATGAAAATGATGCGATCCTGGGGATCTGCAGAGAATTTTGAATTTGTGTTTCGGAAGGTCAACCCAGTCGTGTCCGTGCCAAAGGTCTCCGAGGCTAAGAGAAGGAAGCTCACCCAGAGATCACGTGACATTCCGATGCAGACTGGTTCTACTCAAGCAAGGTACGAAAAGCCGGCAGCTTTGGCTCAATTAATTCATTCACAAAAACTCAAGCTTAACAAGCTGGACACTCGAAACACGAATGACTTTGTGAAAGAGATCTATTTCAACGAAACTGATAACAGTATGGATGAGTTTATTGCAAACGTCGACCGGCAGAAAATGGCGGCGTTTCTCGATTTCTGTGGATCTGTGACATCAGATGAAATCAACCGTCTTTCAAATGGTGGTAAGCGAAAACTCAGCAGTGGCGATGACGTCATTAATCACAAAAGGCATGTTCTTGGGCAGTCCCGAGTGGTCGAAGGAAGCTCGATGGTATCTTGCAGCAACGTCACTCTAACCAGTAATGTGAACCACGTGAAGTACGCCGTCCGTAAAACTCTAAAACCCAAGACAGTATCAACGGCTCCGATGTCGCCATCTAGGTCAGCTTCCACATCCGGAAAACAAACATATGACGAGCAGCGTCAAGTTGAAGGTTCGTCAATGATATGTCCGCCAATTATACACAGCACACCATGTTCGAGACAACTCAAAAGCACGCCTGAACCAAGAAAACGCCACGAACGTCTTGCAAACGCTATAACAAGTCAAATATCTAAGATGAGTCAGAAAGAGGGCAAGGAGGCTCTACTGAATAAGTATTTTAACGATTATATTAACTATACATCACCCGTTAGTCGGCTGCGAGACTCCAAGTTCAGAGGTCAGGGCGATGGAGCTGAGACAAATGATACGCGCATGCGCAGGAGCGTGGGTGACGGTTCTGAGCAATCGCCTCTATGTAGACATCACAACACAAGAACAACAGCTCTTGTCAGCGACACGGGTAGCGATTCTGGACAGGAAGAAGAATCTCGCATTTCAAACTTCGATGAAGCATTCATTGAGGAGATCGACGATCTTGAACACAACAACATCTCTGGTATATGTCGCCTAGTGGACTACAGCCTCAGTGAAAGTGACCAGAGCTTGGCCGAATCGCCTCTCCATAATAGCATTGCCAGTGACGTCAGTGAGCACACTAAACCTGACATCATCAATTACGCTGAAAGTGACGTTAGCAGTATATCTGACGTCGTGAGGAACGTGTTTTCCGACAGAAAAGACAATGAAGATGATGATATGGAGAGCTTCATGAAAACGAGATTAGAAGACGAGTTTTCTGACGAAGGACTTAGCTCTTTAGGTAGTGATGACGAGAAAGAGATCCTTGTTTAATAGAAAACTCGAATCATATGTGTAAATATGAACTTTATGCGCATGCGCAAACAAATCATGAAGGATGCATTTATACCTTTTCGACAGGTTTTGCTTAAAATGAAGTTACCACTTTATCGTTTCGTAAGCTTTATCTGTTTTCGAAGATTCAGCTATTTTTATGTTGAGACTTGCTTAAAAGACCTTTCTTCCCCTTTCGACAGTCTCGTAATTAAGAAAGGTTTTATCATCTAAAAATTTCGCTAAAACGATATTTCAACAGTTGTGTAACAGTATATGTGGCGACTTCGTTTAACACGCATTGACAGTTTTACTGAAGTAAAATAAACACCGTTTAGTAGGCACTTTTATTGCAAGAGGATTACAATTAAGGAACCCTAATTAATTTTAGACTTAGTCTTATGAAGGGATGTTGGGCCATATGTGAAATATACTTATGTCTATTCACTTTATTCTTTCTCTTTTTTCTGCCTTTCTTTCTCTCTTTACACTAACATATACAGATTTGCATATAATTTCTTTTTTCATTTTTACAATGTTCATTATCACGAAGGAGTGCTATGTATAGACGTGTTTCACTCGTTTATTATTGTTTGGAATATGTATGTAAATACGTTAATTATTTGTTAGCTATAAAACTATGATACATTCATAATTTTTGTTTTGTTCTTTCATTTCTTCCTAAGAAAATCAATTTACTATGTTAATCCATCTTACAACAGAAATCAGAGGTGCGTCAATAAAAAACAGAATGTTAAATTAATGAGTAATAATAAAATATAAAATAAGCTGTATAATTAATCGATATTGTCATAAACAATAACCTTTAAATAAAATTATTTCCAAATGACCACAACAAAATTGGAACATAAAAATAAAATTTAATTTGACTCTATATGGCTAACTAGCTTTAAAGTCATGAGTCTCAATGGGGCGCCCGTGGCGTAGTTGTAGAGTCACCGATTTGTAATTCCCCTGACTGCTTAGCCTCTCACCGCGAGGGTTCGAGTCCCGTTTGGGGCGAAGGAGTTAATGTGAGAAGGTCTCCTAGCTGACTTGCGGTGCGTCAGTGGTTCTACCTGGACATGTGTCTTGGGTCTTCCTCCACCAAAAAGCTGGACGTTGCTATAATGGTCATAAATTGTCGCTGAAATATATTTACAAGACAAAACAAAACGACATGTGCCTCACTAACTGGTAGCGGAGAACATTTTTATCACATTTTCTACACATATGCTGGCGGGTATGATAAATAATATATTGATGTATGATATAATGGTTTGGTTGTGCGCTGATTCACCTTAACATTCGAAATAAGCATACAAAGGCAAAGCAGGCATATTGACAGCTTTATAGGATGCAATATAAATTATATATAAACACGTCTTAACACTACAACACAACCATTTGTCTTGAAAGAAACAATTAAAATGCATTTTTATCTTGATTTGGAAGATTCACGTCTACAGAAACCGTTCTAGATTAGAGAATTTAAATTAAATTTATCCCCTCGCTTGTCCCGAAAACGAATTTCATCAATGTTACAATTCTTTATGTAGTTTTAACCTGCTAGGTTCGCTGAAGGCGCTACTAAACTTTCTGATAGGGATAATGCATTGAAATAATTATTTGAACAGTTCTGATTTACAAACACTTGTGTACAATGTGTCTTTCTAACGGTATAACTCAGGAACAAATATAATCATAACACTTGCCATGAAATAAACTAAGTGCACACATTAAACATCCGTGGCTATGTTACAATGTTTATAATCATAACAAACAACAAAACCTTAGCTTTAAACACAATTTTATAACTCCTTAATTCGATTGAGATTAAGTCCGACTCGAGTGTTGACTGAGGTAACTAGCAGACGAATTGCGTCCTTGATTTGAAAAGATCTCAAGACCTTGCTGTTGCCCTGACAATCGAGCCACCGGAAGTGCAATAAATTGAAACTAATGACACTTTTATGAGGGTTACATATTTGAGAACGAAATTTAAGTATCTGGCTGGTTACAAACCACTTCAAAGTTGATTGTATAAAAATAGGTTGTGCTGTATTTATCTGGGTGAGCAAACGATGTTTTTCAAAAGAAGTGAACCGGAACACAATGAAACCACTTAATGTGAAGTGTCATGACTGATAAAGAGATGAGTAAGCTGTATAAAATATAGCGTTGTCATTATTTCCATTCCGATGCTACTGCCATCAGAAACATTATGTTCATCACCATTACCACCACCTTCAAAGCCATTGCCCCTGCCACCGCCGCCGCCGCCACCACCCACCACCAGCATCATTATCATCAACAACTTCATCAATAGTCAACAAGAGAAAAAAAACCATACATGTAGGCAGCAGCAGTTGAGACATTATCGATATCGTTATTATAATTTCTTGGTCATGTGATACCTACATATTGACAATCATTTATAATAGCTGATGTAACCGTCCTATGTTTAGGCCGTGTAATTCCTCAAGTTAATACTTCCTCAAATTAATACTTCCATTTAATTATTCCGTTTAAAAGCAATATAGTAAATATTCGACGTAATTGTTCAAGGAAAATCATTTTAAATTGCCAATATTCGTGCGTGTCATAATAAAGAGACACAGATGGCAAACAAACTCGTCCCATGTGGTAAATGGATGTACGGTACAGGTGTTTGATTAAAACTAATTATCAAGTGAGAGTGTTTTTATTATTTAAGTGTTACTTTGAGAGAAGTTAATCCAGTAGACAAAAGTAAGTTAACGCCGGACATCAACTGTAGGAATACATTTTATGTTATTTTTTTCTTCCCATACTTAAGTGCCGGTAGATGGCATATTATTATCCGTGATTCCATTAGTGATCAGTTGAAACCAGACAATTATCACAAATTGACAACGTTCCTTTGACGTCAACCTTCAAAGTTGCTCCAATTGACAAAATGGCGGTTGACCTACATGAGAAACAAACAAGAAGTCAATAACGCAAACTTTCAAAGGTCTCCATGGATTATTGAACAAAATAAAAAGAGAACATAAGACGCATTTCATTTTTACGGTTTAACATAAAACTCCGACAGAGAGATGGGATTTAGAAAAAGAAATGCTGAAGTAAGCAGGTAGGAATCGTCGATTATCGCAACGGAAGAAAGAACAACATTGTACCACTTATACGATTTTTTTATGAATAACTACATATAGACGCCCCGCGCATGCGCGCTGACAGTAAGTTCGTGAAATTGATTTGCTACATGTATATACTGCAGATAATGTGTACGCACATTTCGAATCAGATTAACAATATTACATTTTTAGAAAAAAAGTAATATGGTAATGCACTTTTAGATTTTAGCATTTTGGTTAAAACAGTTCCTTTTTGACGAAGATATTTATTTTCTTTAAATGCATACTATAATGATATCTTATAAAGCTCAAAATATTCTAATTTATTTATTTACTTTTGTCTCGTGTCGACTTGAACATAAAAAAAAAGTTTGAAAAAATCGCAAACCTGAGTGCAATCATTTATATATTGATAACCAACACGAGGTTATGTGCCACTAACTTATTCCTAAAGGGGAAATATTTCTGGCGAGATGGAATTCACTCTAAAATCAATTAACCTAGATTGCACCAAATGCTATGTGTTTAACCCAAGGGTAACGTAGCACTATTATAAGTATTTATCTCTGGACTGATCAAAGTTTTAAGCGGCTACTACAGTTTTTGCTTCTTTGACTATGTTATGAAAAACAGCTGAACTATTTTGTAGGAAACACTTATTACAATGATTATGGTATCATTGGCTTTCCGGGTGATCTTGTTTATTTCTCAGTTATTTCTCCTTTTTTATAACCACTGGTTCCACAAACACACGAGCCAGCTATCAGGGAAAAATTATTTCACGTTTTGTAGAAATTCATTTCATATTGTATTTGTAAATAAGCAATATTAAATTCCTAATTATTTAGCTAACAACACTTTACATCGATGTAGGGATAATAGCTCAGCAGAAAACAGTGTAAATCCAGATCCGACAGGCTGCAGCAGGAGAGGACGTACCTCATCTATTTTCTCAAGCATGATCAAGTCATGCCTTTCGGAAAAGTCACCAATCAAAATCTAATTTGGTCTTAAGGTTTTATAAGAATATATGACAAAGTCCTATGAGCATTGCAACATATACCAAACTCCGAAATGGCAAAGAACAAAGGTATTTCACATGCAAGCCAAGCGAAAGTAAGAACAAATTTGTGATGATTCATTTAACGAAAAGAGAAAACCCGACAGTTACCGCCTTGGAAGTCTAACATTGATGAAACACGTTTCTCGTACACGTTCCAGTTGGAATTCATAAAGTGCAACCACGACATTTTTGTTGGCATCCACATTTTTCAATCACCAATATACAATTTCTATTTCACTTCCTTTATACAACGGCATCAGGACCGGCATTTTATGACGTTTTTCACACACGTTAGTGTAAATTTTCATCAGATATATTGTAGTTCCAAGCAGTTAGCTGGCTGATGTGGATCTACCCTATTACCAGGATCTAATTAATCTTTTCTACGAAGGCTGAGACTTTGTGGAACAGTTATTAAGAGACAGTTTATGACTTGTAATGGCGGAGGTCATCTTTCTATATAGTTGGTTTATTGGTCTTTCGATGCTTATGTATATTTTCTAAACACAAAACTAAATCCTCCGATATTTAACACCTTATATTCCGAATTTAGATCATTAATTTCAAACAAACACAGTTATTGTTAAGCTATAGATTTAGATAGTTTCTTTAAAACAGAACATTTATATAACCTGTCGCGTGAATTTATGTAATATTTGCTACGAGAGCATTGGCCTAGACAATTTTTTTTTCTCATGGTAAAAGTACAAACTAAACTCAATTACAAAGTACAGGTAACACCTAAGAGAGGGTAATAAAAATCATGTCACTGTATCGATACCCAAATAAACCCAATAAACATACACTACTTCTGTAACAACAAAAAAGTTAATTAGACAGTCATAACACATTGATTAACTGACTTTGTTAGTGCATTTGTACTTCTCTGGCATCAGTTACGCCGAGGGAAGTCACACCTAATTCTGCTGTATTTGTTATAAAGTCACAAGAAGCTTTAATAACGATAAGTTTATTTCCAGCTGTACATAATGCAGGGAAACACTGTAACTGAAACTGGGGTTCATAAAGAAACAGCGGATATTCCGATTACAGAGTTGTCAGTGGTCAATGTCTGGTTTGTTTCTATACTGTTTGTAAACAGCAAGTTCCCGCGAGATGAGCGGAAAGAATGTTGTGTTAGAATTGTTATTGTAGCTATGTTTCGGCATCGATCTAGGTTTTTTTCTTACGCGTATTTTATACGTTGATTGTATATACCATATATATCATATACCATATATATATACCATAATATGTTTAAATGTTATGAACGTGTTAGGTCATATCAGAACGGGAACTTCAAGCAACATCATGTCAGCAAAAATCATTACCATAGTCACCGGTCAAACTTACTTTGTTGACATATGAACAATTATTGTAAAGGAAAATTCAGGTTCAACTTACTGTTTCAGCCTGTTCGGTACGCCATATTGACTTTATTTTCAACAGTACCTGACTAGATAACCATTCCTTTGTAAAATAAATTCAATGAAACCAAAGTTAAATAACAAGAGCTTATCCTTACTTAAATTTTAAATATGTACTTGCGTTCGAACAATCGTTCTGCAGGTGAGTTACCGTTGTTGTTCGTTGGACTTTACTTATTCAGCCTTCCTTGGCCAGTTTTGTTCTATTTTCTATCAAGAAAAAGTCAGACTAGATTTTAATGTTTTAAAAGACAAATATTAACTGAAGATCAAAGATGGGAAGTTTAAAGGTGTAGCATGGTATGAAGTGTTTTTAGAGCTGAAAATCGCCTGGCAATGTTGTTTTTTTACCACGTATAAGAGTCAGTGAAAATTTTATTCATTACATTTTCTTCTTATAATAGAAAGCGAATCTATGACCATATTAGAAAACACTAATTTTGTTAAATTGTGTTTTCTTATATGGCAGCGCCCATCATATATATAACCATACGTAACTCTCTTGCAAAAATGGACTTACGTTATAACGAATTGTGTCATTTGAGAATTCAGAATACTAAATATCTCGCATGTTATTGTTGTCAGACCAACTTCTCAATGAAGCCGCTTGTCGCCCTGGATGTATAATAAATATTACACAACAATATTATTATGTCCAAACCGGTCATAAACCTGTGACGCGGGAACCGAGTACAATTGATTTGTCCACAAAACTGACGCGACATACTTTTGCCATGAAGATTGCGGACGCCCGACATATCGTGCAGGTGCAGGAAGGGATCACATCACATGTATTGTTGTTTTTGTTTTATATCGAATGACAAAATAATACAGGACGAATTGTTATATCGCGGAAATAATGGCCAAGCGGAAATAATGGCCAAAGGATGTAAGACCACTACTGAAACGTTTAGACGCAAAATTAAGATGTAAAACGCATTTAAGAAGCATTGCGAATTATGCGTTGATATTTCAATCAAACGTTATGTTAAAACTTTCATCTTTAACATTGGATCGCTAGACTTACGTTACGTATAGACTAACGAATTTTGTCACTTGAGAATTCAGAATACTAAATATCTCGCATATTATTGTTGTCAGACCCACTACTCATTAAAGACGTCAGTCGCCAAGACCGTATAATAAACATTACACAACAATATTATTATGTCCAAACTGTTCAATAACATGTGACCCGGGAACCGGGTACAATTAATTTGTACACAAACCTGACGCGACATACTTTTGCCTTGGAGACTGATAACGCCTGACCTTATCATGCAGGAAGTGGTCAACATCTTTTGCCTGTTTTTGTATTATATCGAATGTCAAAATAATACAGGACGAATGTAAATAATGGCCAAAGGGTGTAAGGCGACTATTGAAATGTAGAGACGCAAAACTAAGATGGAAAACTTTGCATTGTGAATTACGCATCGTGATTTCATTTGAACGTTTTGTTAAAACTTTCACCATTAATACTAGACCGCTGCAGAAAGCAATTTAAACCATTTTAACTACATAATATGAATGAACTATATGCAAAGCGGACTCGATTAAATAGTGAGACAGAGCCTTATTGACGTCATTATACATACTAATAAGGGGCGCCCGTGGCCGTGAGGTTAGAGTCGCCAACTTGTAACTTCTCAATCCTTTAACGCATGGGTTCGATTCCGGGTCAGAAATATGTAATTATTAATTAATGAATGACAAAGTTTTATTAGATCGAATTCCAGATTTTCAATTGCACACTTCGTAATTAATCTTTTCGTAACAAGTGGTGTGCTATGGAGTCAACCTGTTTTGCATCTTTAAAAGAATATAATTATTATATTTTGTCAGTTACGACAAGGCTTGCGTTTGAATTTGTATACATATTGACTCTTTGGAATGGTCTAGTGAATTAGAAATGTTGAAAAAAAAAAAACATGAACAGGACAAACGCCATAGAAATTGCGAGGTAAGAGGTCTGTAAAACCGGTTTTAGCACAAAAGTCGGCCCTTTTACCGACCTTCCCAGGCGGTAACTGTTTGGTTTGCTCTATGTTGTATGATGTCTCGTCACAGATTTGTTGTAACTTTTTACATTTAACGGGGTACATGTGTCCTGGGCCTTTTCATTTTTTAATATATGTTTCATTACTTAAAGGACCTTGTCGTATGTTCTTATTACAAAATAGATGAACGTAAAGAGATCAATTTGCAACACTGTTAAAGAAGATTGAATATTTTAACAACACAGTTCGTTGCAGATATTTCAGATATATGGTGATTGATCCGACAAAGGATCTTCACATTGGGTCTGCCATCTATCTGTCGTCCGTCACACGGTAGGGTAACTGGCCATGGTGGCAATCCCGCACTGGTTGGCCTTGTTTCTTGACATCCGGATGTAACCTTGGTTACCCCAGGTGGTACCCCAACTGAAACCGGAATTTATGATGTATTGCATAGCACTTAAAGAGTTGGAAACAGCTTAAAAATCCACAAACAAACTGCAGGTTACATATTTCTGAATAATTTACACGTCATAGCTGATGCAACGAGACCACTTCAAGAAAACAGCACACACACAATAAACAACAACAAAAAAACAAAAATAAAAAAAAAACAAAAAAAAAACAAGGCTATTATGGAAAAGAAACTATTTGATTGGTTTATGCAGCAACAATATAACCATGCCAGCGTGTTCCATGTTTTCCTTAGTGACCTTATCTCATAAATTGTTATTAATTGGGTGATTTAATATTAACCATGTCTTTCAACCCTGGACACTACATGTAGTAACGACCATCGCCTCGGTCAATGCAACAATTCTCGCCATGATAATAGGACAAATATGAAATGAGAGATAATACATATAAAAGAGTGAAAGCGGAAGAGAAAGAGAGACAGAATGCGGGAGAGAATATGGAAGAGATATAAAGAACGAAAGAGAATTAGAGAGATAATCAGAAAAGGAGAAAGAGAGTGACAGAGAGAGATACAGAGAGAGAGAGAGAGAGAGAGAGAGACAGACAGACAGACAGACAGACAGACAGACAGACAGACAGACAGACAGACAGAACTAGAGTGAAGGAGAGAGGGAAGAAATGTTTGTGTGAGTATGTGTATTTGTATGTTGATTTGCGTGCACGTGCGTGTATTCATCTGTGTGTGCTCGACTAGAACAGAAACATTTAGATAAACATATCAATTAATGTCATAAATATAACCAAGTTACCAGGAGAAAAGGCCATTGATTAACAAAACCCCCAACTAGTACCTTTGATAAAATGATTACATGTTAGCTTTGGCCTTCTCCATGCTACAATTTTATTCAGTTCACAATTGTAATGAAATCTCAATAGGGACTAAATCAGGCCTTGATATTACAACAGTGCAATAAATCCTCGAGGTCTTTGTATTTTCGTTGATATCAATGTAAATAATTTATTGTTCTGTCACGTCATCGCTCAATGCTCTCCTGTGGGGAAAACCAAAAAACCAACAAACAAACAGGAAGCTGAAATGTATTCATCACGCCTTCAGTCTAGGAAGTCTGATTGTTTGAAGTATAAGGTCAAGCAACTTTTAAGCCATGATATAATATAATATATATATATATAATATAATATAATATAATATAATATAATATAATATAATATAATATAATATAATATAATATAATATAATATAATATAATATAATATAATATAATATAATATAATATAATATAATATAATATAATATAATATAATATAATATAATATAATATAATATAATATAATTATATCTGGGTTGAAGTAGATAAGTGAACGTTTTTATTACTAAATTACATTTGTCTTGAATGGTCTTTAGATAAATTCAAAGCAGAATATAAAATGCGTAGTATAAAAGAAAAAAGAAAAAAATAAATTATTAAAATCACTGATGCATTTATAGCGCAAAAGTCAACATTACTACAACGAGTCCTAGTAAATATAGAAATATCGTTATGGTAAGCTCACATAAATAATAAAAAAAAAAAAAAAAAAAAAAAAAATAATAATAATAATAATAATAATAATAATAATAATAATAATAATAATAATAATAAAGTAGAAGTTAATTCATTTATCATTCACTTTGTCTCTAGTTTTGGTCGTATCTGTACCTAACTGATAAAGGGCGACAACCGTTTGGTTTATTCGGTACGTATGAGGAGCAACGTCTGCTTTTAGAGTTAAGGTAATATATCATAATATATCACACTAGGTACCTGCATGTGGTTCTGATCAGTTTTTTGTCAGGATAAATTCCTGAAAGTTAAAATATATATAAAACACTTTTTACAGCTAAAATGTGAAGAGAGAGAACCACACACCTGTTTTTACATTCCCAGAATTCCTTGCCGTTTTCTATTCCATATCCGGTCACGAGTAGGGTATGGTCGACATTCAGGGAGGAACACTTCGGATTGTCATACACACCATTTTTATACATTCCAAAACCTACCAAAGTTTAGAATAATGAATGGCATAGTTTGCAAGCTTCCTTAACTTATCTGTATTCGTGTGACTCAGTGACTGGCTCATAATTTCTTAACACTTCGATAATTTGCAGTAATGGTTACATGCCACAGGCATCACTGCTCATAAAAAGGATGCAAATCCCAACGCTATCATCAAAATAATTATCCCTATCTTCAGCATTGCCATGGTAATCTGTTACCGGTCTTCTGCTATCAGTCTGCTTCCAATCCATCAATGTCCCATCGCGTGAGTTCAAATCCCATTAGGTTAGAAGTCAATTGCGTTGGCCTTCCATCTGTACTGTGTTAGTAAGCATTACTTTGAAACCCACTTTTCTAAAAAATGGCCAAATTAAGTTAGCCCCTCTATATCACATATTTATCAAAACTTTTAAAATATGCACTCTATTTGAAATATATTTCTAATCTTAACCATGAACTTAGACAACGCATGTAAAGCTTATCACCCAACTGACTTCGTGTCGTCAGCTGTCTGATCTGGATTAACAAACTGTATGTACACAAACTTACATGTTTACTTACTAAATATAACCATTGTTGTTTGTTATTCACAAACGTATTATCATTATAACTTTCTGCCTTGTTACCAAGAATTGGTAATAGTTTGGTTTAGATCAGACAGTTTTCGCAGGGATCGTTCCGATCAGGCTTTGGTCGATTTGCTGAAATGTATTTTCCAGCATATCAGAGTTGTACTGCATTTAGCTGTCACGCAAAACTTCAAACTTGGGGTGTTTAATAATAAAGGTAGTATAACACGAGTTTAGTCTTAACCTATCAGCTACAGTACAGTAAACAAGAGCTAGTTACCCACGTCGGTTGCGTCCACGGCTACAGCAACAGGTCCCACTAGAGCGACGGCCATCTGGAGAGCTGTCTCGTTCCCTTTAGACAGGTCCATGAACCCCGTACACGTGGCTCCACGGTTCGAGACCTTGTACTTGCACTGGTGGACCTACACAGTATAAGATAAGATTATGAAAGCGGTGTAGCTTGGTTCAAACAAGGCATGTACCTTTTCAGATTATCTGCGCTATTGTCCTTTTTTCACCAAGTTATACAAATTAAGGTTATGCACGGGATAACATGATGCTTACCGCCGGGAAGGAAGAATTGTATGGGTAGGACTTCTCGGTGTCGATGCCGCCATTTTCCTTGACATACGTAAACGAGGCATCCATAAAACCGCCATTACAGCCTTCGTTACCTTGGGAAAGACGTGACAAAATAAAGGCTGTTATATCAATGTTTGGAATGTTTCTACTGTACTGTCTGAGATCATTATTGCTGTTTCGCAACTTATATTTGTACATCAACGACTGAAGTAATGTTAACTATTTTTCTTTAGTCTGCTGTTGCATCAACAGCTTTTGCCATTTAGCATTGTCCGTCAATACTATCTTTTTCCTGTCAGTACACAATTGGTTGAATATATATGACTTTTTGATTACCAAAAGCACTTATTCATAGTTATGTAAATAGGGGTCAAACAACCCAAACAAGGAATCAGAAATACTTGGGGAACATCCTCATGGTACAGAGTTAACACTGTGGCTGGACGTAACACGTCTTATTGGGGACTGTAGACGATTGTTACACTAAGAAAGAATGGCAACACTTTGCAATGATTTGGGGACACATTACAGTTCCCTTTACCTTGCTTCTGGGAGCAATCCATGAGGTTCTGTTCGGACAAGTCAACGAGTATGCCCGTGGCCTTCTTGTGTTGACCCTCCAGGGCTCCCGTGGCCGTGAACGCCCAACAACTGCCGCACGGACCCTAACATGGATAGGACTTTGCACGTGTAGTTAACATATTTCGTTGAGAAAAGAGGCGTGACCGTGAGCGCCTAACAACTGCCGCATTGACCCTGACATAGATAGGATATTGCACAAAGTAGTTAACATATTTCGTTGAGAAAAGAGACGTGGCGGTGAACGCCTAACAACTGCCGCACGGACCCTGACATAGATAGGATATTGCACAAAGTAGTTAACATATTTCGTTGAGAAAAGAGACGTGGCGGTGAGCGCCTAAGAACTGCCACACGGACCCTGACATAGATAGGATATTGCACAAAGTAGTTAACATATTTCGTTGAGAAAAGAGACGTGGCGGTGAGCGCCTAAGAACTGCCACACGGACCCTGACATAGATAGGATATTGCACAAAGTAGTTAACATATTTCGTTGAGAAAAGAGACGTGGCGGTGAGCGCCTAAGAACTGCCGCACGGACCCTGACATAGATAGGATATTGCACAAAGTAGTTAACATATTTCGTCGAGAAAAGAGGCGTGACCGTGAGCGCCTAACAATTGCCGCACGGACCCTGACATAGATAGGATATTGCACAAAGTAGTTAACATATTTCGTCGAGAAAAGAGGCGTGACCGTGAGCGCCTAACAATTGCCGCACGGACCCTGACATAGATAGGATATTGCACAAAGTAGTTAACATATTTCGTTGAGAAAAGAGACGTGGCGGTGAGCGCCTAAGAACTGCCGCACGGACCCTGACATAGATAGGATATTGCACAAAGTAGTTAACATATTTCGTCGAGAAAAGAGGCGTGACCGTGAGCGCCTAACAATTGCCGCACGGACCCTGACATAGATAGGATATTGCACAAAGTAGTTAACATATTTCGTTGAGAAAAGAGACGTGGCGGTGAACGCCTAACAACTGCCACACGGACCCTGACATAGATAGGATATTGCACAAAGTAGTTAACATATTTCGTTGAGAAAAGAGACGTGGCGGTGAGCGCCTAAGAACTGCCGCACGGACCCTGACATAGATAGGATATTGCACGAAGTAGGTAATATAATTCTCATACTCATGATACTCATGGCTAGCCGAACACATGTACACAATGACAACAACATCTCTAGAACGATTACTGTATTCAACGCTGTCAGCATTAATATTATCACCATTATAATTAAATTTATAATGTTTTTGTTGACTCTCACTGCAACGTTACATCTTTCATGTTTAATTTGTAGAATACGTAAAATGTTTAATTATAACGATTATAATAATAGTTATAATAGTTATGATATTGAAGATTATGAAAACAATTATTATTATTATTATTATTATTATTATTATTATCATTATTATTATTATAATTATTACTAAGATAATTAAGATTATGAAGATTATTCAACATTGTCTATATCATTTCATATAACAATGTTAATTCACTGGTTTAACTTATATTAGTTTAATCTTCATCATATTTTGTCACTGAATGTATGTAGACGCCACTTGCATTTCCAACATGCGGTGCGCCGATAGTTTCACTCGGTCATATGTCTGGAAGCTTCTTCCAGCAATTATTAGGATGTAGCCAATTATATTGTGGCGGTGCGATGTTTACAAAACAAACAAAACAAAAAAAAACTAACAAAACTGACAGCTCAGCATTCTACCTTCACAGCCATGTGCGACCGTCACCTGCACACTGTCGAATTATTGATGTTGTCGCAATCAAAATAAGATTCTTCTTTTGCCAGCATACAAAACGACCGAGGCACAAATCACTCAGAATCGTTTTCATCGACAGTAAATAATTATTTATGCGATGTATCTTGATAAGCTCTCTCTCTCTCTCTCTCTCTCTCTCTCTCTCTCTCTCTCTCTCTCTCCATCTCTCTCTCTCTCTCTGATTGTCTCTCTGCCTTTGTCTCTGTCTGTCTGTCTGTCTATTTATCTCTGTCTCTCTTTCTCTGTCACTCTATCTGTGTCTGTCTATCTGTGTCTGTCTGTCTGTCTGTCTGTCTCTCTCTCTCTCTCTCTCTCTCTCTCTCTCTATCTTTCTCTCTTAACATCATGCCACATTCCACATATTGCCCCGTCGACCCTGTTTTTTCCACATTATACCAGCAAAACATTCATACATTCGTTATGCATTAAGGTGTCAATATTTTCATAACATGGTAACTGTTCAAGGAGATATTTTTCCCTGTTTAATTAGTCGTCAAAATTAAAAATATGTTTTCGACTACGTCACTTTTATATGCATGTAAGAAATAGTGTGTTGTGACGAAGCCTAGTTGTTTATACCTGGTTGCCGACTTCTGTCACATAGCCCTGAGCTCGCCAGTCTACAGAGGCCGGAAGTGGGACTGCTGGGTCGAAATCGGCGACCACGTTGTGGGACGGTCTTTGCTCGATCTTCGTCAGCATCGTCTTGCGGAACTCTTCTGGAGTCTTATAGATGGAGAGAAAACGAACGCTGCTTAATGGTTAAACTGACTATATGGCATTCTATAGCTTACATTAGAAAGAACAGATACATGATCTAGGTTTTCGTTATTATTTTTATAACATTAAATGGCGCATATGGTGTGACATATGTGATGAGAGTGCACTATGTGATGAGAGTGCCCTATGTGATGAGAGTGCACAATGTGATGAGAGTGCCCTTTGTTATGAGAGTGCCCTATGTGATGAGAGTGCACTATGTGATGAGAGTGCCCTATGTGATGAGTGTGCCCTTTGTTATGAGAGTGCCCTATGTGATGAGAGTGCCCTATGTGATGAGAGTGCACTATGAAATGAGTGTGCCCTTTGTTATGAGAGTGCACTATGTGCTGAGAGATCCCTATGTGTTGAGAGGTTCCTATGTTATGAGAGTGCACTATGTGATGAGTGTACCCTATGTTATGAGAGTGCACTATGTAATAAGAGATCCCTATGTAATGAGAGGTTCCTATGTTATGAGAGTGCACTATGTGATGAGTGTGCCCTATG
This sequence comes from Sinonovacula constricta, assembly GCA_007844125.1. Classification (NCBI taxonomy): domain Eukaryota; kingdom Metazoa; phylum Mollusca; class Bivalvia; order Cardiida; family Solecurtidae; genus Sinonovacula; species Sinonovacula constricta. Next base: position 49,039,010 of record CM017568.1, on the reverse strand, counting down.
TGATGAGAGATCCTTATGTGTTGCGAGAGACCTATGCAATAACACATCCCTTTGTGAAAAGAGACATCTTTGTGATGAGAGAAACCTATGTGATGAGAGAAACATATGTGATGAGAGATCCCTGTGTGATGAGAGATCCATGTGTGATGAGAGATCCCTATGTGATGAGAGATCCCTGTGTGATGAGAGATCCCCGTGTGATGAGAGATACCTATGTGATGAGAGATACCTATGTGATGAGAGATCTCTGTGTGATGAGAGATACCTATGTGATGAGAGTGTCTATGTGATGCGAGACACCTATGTGATAAGAGATCACAATATGCAATAACCTATTCCTATGCAATAACACATCCCTATGTGATGAAAGAAACCTATGTGATAAGAGATACCTATGTGATGAGAGATCACAATATGCAATAACACATCCCTATGCAATAACACATCCCTATGTGATGACAGAAACCTATGTGATGATAGATACCTATGTGATGAGAGATCACAATATGCAATAACACATCCCTATGCAATAACACATCCCTATGTGATGACAGAAACCTATGTGATGAGAGATACCTATGTGATGAGAGTGTCCTATGTGATAAGACTTGGCCTATGTAATGACAATGGCCTATGTGACCTTATGGGCATGTTCAATGTGATGCGGGTGCCCTATGTGATGAGGATGACATATATGATGAAAATAACCTATGTACTGAGTGACCTATTTGATTAGGTCGACCTATGTAATGAGAGTGAGAGAGAAATGTTTGTCATTTTGTAACCTTTGTGAAGTAATGTTACCAATATTACATATAGTGACTTATATGACGTGATGGTGTGATTTGTCTTTTGTATATGTACATTTTATTCTGATATATAAGTGTGAAAAGGAATGTAGAAGCTTAAGGTTCTGGACCTGTAACTAACTTCGGTAAACATCGGCACTCGGTATAATCCGGTTTCATTTGAAGAGCATTCGTAGTCAAGTTTCGTATTTGCTATTTTTAGTAATTTTTCACCACGTGATAGGGATATTCCATGACGTCATTGGGATACCCATTTCTCCAAAATGGCGGAACCGGGAGCTCAACATCGTGATCGTCGAGGGCGATATTGTAAAAATCAGGCGCGTATCTGTGCCGTTTTTGAAGTTACGCACAATTACTAGGGAAATAACCTTTGTAGTAATACTTTTGATTATATTCGGTTCTTTTCTAATGAATAACAGGTAAAATGCGGACATGCGAGGAAAAATATGAACGACTAAAATCCTGACTGTGTAAGTTTAATCATTTTAAAACCTTTTGAACTTGAAATGTGTGGTAATAAGATTTTATATCATAGAAACTACGGAAATAAGATATATCATTCCTAACCCGGTGTAGGCATCGACCTTCATAGTGTTTTTGGTATTTTCAGATTTTCGATTTTTCGAACGGAAGTTACGCACGTGGTAAAAATAGTGGTTTACCGACAACAAAGTCATGTAAAGCGGTCAAAACTGTGAGGGACAACCACGTGTCACTAATACCAAAAGAGTGCTATTCCTAAACTGTCAGAATTTTTTACGAAAAAATGTAAAGTGGTTAATTTTAAATATTTCCCTCTTGCAGCCAAAATCAGTAAAGAGATGGTTTTCATGTGATAATGCAGAGTTTTACATACATATTTCCATCTCCAATACCAACTGTAGGTGATTTTTTGTATAAAGAAGTATAATCTGTAATTGACCATTTTGACGTTATTTTTCGCTACAAATTCTCTTGCAGTTTCATTATAGTAACATTTACAAATTCTTATAAATTTTATTAGTAACTGTAAAATGCCTTTAAAATCTCATATTATGGGCAGTTCATATTGCAGAAAATTTTATAATTAGTTGTATGTGTCTAACTAGCTTCAAATTAGAGATATTTGCTTTTATAGATAGAGTAAATTTTTAAACACACCCAAAAAACTCGGATTTTTGCTTGGGGGTACATGTATGCAAATCTCTGTATTTTTAAAATTATTTGTCCAAAGTGTAATCTTATTGTTCTGATTTATCATGAAATGATTGTGTAACAGGAACATTGGTTAAAATTTGAATATAGAACAGTAGAATTTAAAAAAATAGTACTTTTTCACTTTTTGTCCAAGCACAATTTACGGTGTTTTTGAAAATCAAGGGCCACTTTATAAAAAATGCACATATCTTGAGTTACAAACGGGAAACTTCCTTAAAAATTCAACATACGATGTGAGTTATAGTATAGATTCAAGAAACAGTATCATTATAAGGATTTTGGAACCTCACCATTACAGGTCCAGAACCTTAAGCAAAAACGTTTTCTACATATATATCTTCTGATTGACATTTTTGCATTCAAATTTACCATTTTAAGTTATAAACAACTTTACATGGTGAAGCAACTAACCATACTTTACATGGTGAAGCAACTAACCATACTTTACATGGTGAGGCAACTTACCATACTTTACATAGTGAAGCAACAAACCATACTTTACATAGTGAAGCAACTAACCATACTTTACATAGTGAAGCAACTTACCATACTTTACATAGTGAAGCAACTAACCATACTTTACATAGGGAAGCAACAAACCATACTTTACATAGTGAAGCAACTAATCATACTTTACATGGTGAAGCAACTTACCATACTTTACATAGTGAAGCAACTAACCATACTTTACATAGGGAAGCAACAAACCATACTTTACATGGTCAAGCAACTAGCCGTACTTTACAAAGCCAAGTAACTAACCATATCTGTGAATTGGTTTACGCCTCTGATATAAGAGTGGAGGCCGTCTGCCGCTTCAGTGTTGTGCTGGTCAATAGCGATCATGTTCTCCCGCCATGTTTCGAACCTTTGACATAAACAGAACATATTGAAATATCGTATCATAAAACGCATAGTCTTAAAGACTTACAAAGCAGTCTTGCCTTGAAATATATTTATAATAAATAAACTATATTATATGCAAACTAATCTTGATAGGAGTATTGAATGTGTATATATTTATATAAAGAAAATTAATTTTGAATCAACAAACTTTTGTTAACAAATGACAATAGTTACAGATGGTTTGTTGTCAATGTAAGGAAATAAGGTACCCCAGTACATCACAACTCGGTTAAGTTTGACCTTCGAAAAACATTAAATAATGAACTTGGAAAAGAACTTACAGTACGTAACTGCCAATCGTATATGTCCATTTTGACGGCGTTATACATAATCCGAGCCATAAATATACGGATGTATAACCGCGTAGGAAGACTAAGTGACTGTTAGCTACGATTTATGATAATAGTGTCATTTGAGAAAAAACAAGGATTAACCTAGAAAAGGTAGCATTCGTCATATCATATCTATATTTTATTAAATTAAAGTGCCTGCCACGTTATCAGTTACGGAAAATTCAATTATATTTGACGTTCAGATTGCACATTTAAAGGCATGGGGTTAAGATTCCGAAGATATGCAAAGAACGCGAGATGTTAATGGAATAATAGAATTAAACTCTGGGAAATGAATAGAGCATTCATACCTTCTGTCAAAATCTTCTCCAGCCGAATACACTTTGCCGTACTGTTCTAAATAAGACTGAAACTCGTTTCTGCAAAATAAACAAGACAGCGATATGCAACTCGTACAGTTATTGCGATAATGGTGCGTTTTGATATTAACTGAGAAATAATTGATGAGAAATGGGATACCGCTTTCCATGGATAACATATTGCATATTCATGTCGCTTTCATTGTCCCTACGTGCTGGCTTTTTTTTGTAAAGGTCGAATTTAATGGAAATATGTTTTGCACGAGGGATTCGGTTGCGTTTCTTTGTTATATCACCACATGTATTATTATAAATAAATTATAAAACGTGAATATGCCACAACTGCCGTATAAACTGATAATGGTTGTCACATTTCTCATGTTTCTTTTAATTATGTCAACACATTTAATTAACAAAATCAACATGATTACTTAATTTTCAATAGTACGTAGTGATACAAGTAACGAGACTTGCCATTGGACGGGACGTACATGTATGTCATGATTTACGTGTGCCGATATAACAAAAATGATTTAGCCGCATTAATACAAGTAGTTCAAAAATACATCATATCCCTACTATCTTTGAAAGAAAGTCTTATTGAACCTACATACATACTTGCAAATGATATAAAGGGTTCTCTGGTGTGATTCCTACAAATATCAAGCATATTTCTTTTTTATTTTGTTAGTTTTTTGTATCGATTTTGTATGGTTTTTTTTGTTTTTGTTTTTTTTTTGTTTATATATATATATATATATAATTATATTCAAATTTAACTTTGTATTCGGCGCCGTATGACCTATTAAGTGTCGGTGTGCCGTAAAACCCAAATAAATAAATAAATATATATATATATATATATATATATATATATATATATTAACAACGACTGATTTAGTTTTTTAATTATTATATTTTAACCACAAGTCATTTAAAACTGTAATGATGGAAGTACAACATTGAACATCCCGAAGTTATCGTGGCTTTTAGCGTTTGTGTGACAATCATTATTAGGGGACTTAATTATCGCATTTTTCCAATCTTGCTGAAATGGGAGAAACTAATAAATGCAAACTTTAAGTGTCTTGATAATGCCATACAGGAAACCAAATTACGGCAGAAAAGAACACGCGCACGTAAATGCATGTGCATACAAAATATTGGTGTTTAGTAGTCAGATGTTATTTCTTGCCGGTATATATAAAAAACATGAAGTAAAATGGTATCAATATGTATGTCACTCTTAACTCTTGTGTACTTAGCCGACCAATTTACACAAAATGCTAATAGCTGTGCTATTCTTGTTATTTTTTAGACATCACGGTTATTTTTCTTTTCACATAGGTTGAGAGGCTAGAATATCTCTGATTGCACTTACAATTGCCCAGACGCAGTTTGCACTCAGTCGGCGATGTTAAATTGTTTGCTTTCCTCTTAGAAAGAATATTTACTTGAGATGAATATTGCATAAAATTGCCCGGTGATATTTGCCGCGCCAAAGCCTCCTTGTGATTATAGGTGCTTAGTAGACATGCTTTGAATAAATCATTAAAACAGCACTTTGTCAAATATGGCCATTTACGGACAGGTTAAGGATAACGTTGGTAACATCGCTCTAACACAACTGTGAGCAAATTGGTGACGTCCAGCTAACAACTTGTCGAGGAACACTTCGGGCACCATTGTCGGATACCCACGTTCACTATTCGACTATTTTCTACATTCGTCGACCGTAGGTTTATTGGTAAATTTTCTGTCGCCCTATTGATCTGAATAGAAGAAGAATTGGCCAATCATAATACTGCTTACAGCAATTATGCTCAGCGTGGAGACGAGAAGTATAACAATGGCAGCGCCCATTACTACAATAGAAAGAAACGAGTTTTATCATTGGATTGAAATCTCGACGGATTGTAAAGCGACCAATGAAATATCATTTCTAGAAATGGATCTGTCGTGGGTGCCCGACTATGATCGGGCACCTGTCTGGCCAGGTCTACGAGCGCTCCGCTGGTCAGAAAGACCTCCCCACATGAAAGTTCTCGCGCCAAAAACACGTTTTCTGTCTGACCCATTGTAAAGCGTGCTTTTGAACATTCAGACAAAATATAACTTGACTTTACATGTGGACCCTTCATTACACAAGCACGTTAAATGGAACGGGTGTTTATTGCTGCCATCATGTTCTATTATTTGAAAAAAAAGTCTCGAAAAGAAATAAAGTGAAATAGAAGGATCAACTTACTCCGAGTATGTCCTGCTATAACACGGACAGATACAAATCCAGACAACAATCGCACAGAGTACCTATAGTAATGCACAAATAATGATTCTGTACAGACACAGTACAAGCAGGCAGCCTTAGTAACTTTTCTTCCTGTGGACTACTACTACCAGAAGAGTCAGCAGACGTACCAACGGTGTCGTATTTAATAGAGAATTTTTACAAAGAAGGTTTGCAAAAAATGATGTTAAGTCTTATCGATATCATGTAAACGTCCATCCCGAGAAAAAAATCTCAAGCATATAAATCAATCATTGAAAAAACAAAAACATTTGTTATCATTTTCGTCAATCCAGAACATTTGATCTGCCAGTGAAAACTTCTTACCTTTCCCATGTTAATCTACGGAAGTCAACTCCACAATTAAATGCTACTGGCCTTTATTCAAGATAAGTACTAACACAATGTGCTGTCGTGCACCCTTATCTTGTTCTCGTCCTTATCTTGTTCTAAATATTTTGGAAATTTAATTCTTTATTGTAATGTAAAACTACTGTGGCCTCTAACCAGACAAAACTGCAAACCCTTATTATGACGATGCCTTCTATGAATTCGTTCTCAATCTCTCCCAAAATCAGTTGCTCGGCGGTCTTTTATGAATAAAATAATATTCGGAGCACCTCGGCTATTTTACTTTCAAATCTTCCAGAACGTATGTGAAGGTGGTGTGCATGTTAAAATCAACGCCGTATTTCGAACGTTAACACTGGCAAGGTAAATATGTAAAGGTCGTATAAGAATTATTACCAGACATATTTAAATTTGAACTACCTCTAGACAAAGGCATGCAAAGTAAATGTAAAAGTGACAAAAACACAGAGACGAGACATAATACAAAAGAAGAAAAAAACAGCAGTTACTGCCTTGGAACGGTCAGACGGACAAAAGAACTGACAAGGGAGCTTAAACATGGTTTGTGGATTGCTCCAACCTCGCACTTTAGGGCAGCAAGCGATAACAGAAATTCCAGCAGTTGGCCAGGTAAGTTTGGAGATCTTCATATCGTATATAAATCGATATCCTAACGTTCGTACATGTCTGAAATCTTCCAGCCGCGTCTGGACTGATTTGCGTACATCGATGACTAATTTTACACGAGATACACTATCCTATTAATTGTTGACTTAATATCAAATGATCACTCAAATTGCATTTCATTAATAATCAAGATTTAATTCCAACTACACTTAATTGGTATGCTACAGTCGTTTGTAGTTTTCCTGGTGATTGTCCTCGATTCTGAATTTCGCTGACTGTCTGGAATTTTGTGTGACTGTTTTTTAAAGAAAACTATTCACCTCAACTAAATACAGGGTGGACTTTATTAATTTTAAGTACGTCACTATTTTTTTTTTATTTTATGCCGCCATTGCTTATTATCATATCATTTATCACGATTTGTTTCTAATAGATATGCTTTCTTTCCTGTTATCGTATTTGAGAACGCACCCCACCACCCCCAGCATGTAAGCCAATATAAGCAGCAGGTCGGATCTTTCGCCGACTGATAAGCCTGATACTGTTGTTCCATAACGTGAATATTATTTATCGATAAGTCTTTTTTTTTATTTTACAGAGTCAATCTTTGTTTATAATGTATTAAATAGACTGAATATTGTATAATAGTCATGTACTGCAGTATGTACACTCTGTAAAATTAGATATCACATTTATATAAAATACTCACAGTCACACGAGAAATGCAACACAAAGTTCGTTATATTTTATTATCATTCCTATTGTCGATTCTGTGTGTGGTGGTCGACGTGTTGTAAGTGGTGATAAAGTTGTGAAGGATGGTATTGGAGGGGTGGTTATGATGAGGATTGAAAGGGATGATGACACCGATGGTTACGACACCGACGGCGACAATCTCTGCTGATGTTGGTAGTGGCTATGGTGATAATCTGGTGTGGAGACGGGGAGAAGGAGGGGGAGAAATGGAATGATTATAATAATAGTATTAACAAACAGCGTTTGCTGGCATCATCGGATAAAAATATTGCCTGCGATTCGACAAGGCATATCCATGAAGGCAGGGCTCGCTAGTAAAGTATTGATAAAAGCGGATAGCGTCTACCACGAGCATCATTTTAGTATCTTTTACCGAGTGGCCAACAGTTTGTCTTCGCGGAATTTATAAGAAACAAAGAGATAAGGCAATATTTACGTTAATATTCGTTTTCAATCAGATAATAATGGATTTTCGAGGGGTATCACTGCTGAATCGATCTGAACATCACCACCGTGTGAATTGCCACAAACTATTAATGGAAGGACTGATTTGTGGCGGTCAGGTATGACGGCAAACTATCTTTGTCAATGATTGACTTCAAGACGAGTTCGGTCTCAAGCATAACGTATATATGGTGTTATATTACCAATGGCGAAAATGGTTTCATTGATGGGTAATCACACTGGATTCTATGAATGTGACACTGACTATAAGGAGGCGAACCAGGACGGCAGAGGAAGCTATCTTGGAGATTCAGAAACCCATTCCCTGATACAAACGGTTCTCTATATCTATACATTACCTATTCTAATTACAACCGGGGTCATCAGCAATATCTGCACGTACCATGTCATCAGGAAATCAAACCTTCACAAATGTTCTGTTTGTGTTTATATCGAAGCGTATGCTGTTTCAAACATTTTGTCTCTGTGCCTTAATTCCGGGATGGATTGGGCATTTTTAATAGTGGAGCAAAAACATTTCCGGAACGATTCAGACTCCGTTTGCCGTCTGTGGATGTTTTTCCATCGCCTCATAACTTTTTCTGGAGCTTGGTTTGTCGTGGCGATGGCCTGTGACAGATATATTGTAGTCTGGCATAAAATCAGAAAGAAGGAAATGTGTACTCCATTTGTGGCCAGGTTCACTATTGTAATAATTCTCGTTGGTATGGTGTCTGTGAGCGTTCATTCGTTATGGTCGTATAAACTGTCGTGCGGCTGGTGTGCGATCGGTGACCACCAACACCAAGCTATGTGGACGTGGGTATCCGGGGTGATCTACACTCTCGTGCCATCCTGTATTGTTTTCGTCTTGACCGGTGCCATCTGCTTCAAACTAATCGCGTGTCGTAACGAGGGCGTGTTTGAAAAGCTCACACACAATCTGACGGTGTCTGTCGTGGTCTATGGCAGCCTATTCATCTGCTTAAGCACCCCCGGTACAGTCATCAACATTATCGACAAAGTTATCCCAGCAAATATGCGCAAGGATCCAAGCGTGCAACGAACCCTCAGCATTTTACGGGACATCAGCCAGAGTCTTCTCTGGCTTTATTATAACGCAATGTTCCCCGTGCTATTCTCTTGCTGCAGTGAGTTCAGAATGTATTTAATGAAACTGTTCTGCTGCAATGTAAAGGATACGCCGGTGCCTGAATGCACGGCGGTCTAATACCTTAAACTTTGATGTATGTATTTATATGGTTTTGTGAGCATGCGATGGCATTGACTTCATACATGTATAAAGACATATTGTTTTAAGTTTTGTTTGTGTTTATGCACTGGTGTTAAAATTGTGGGGAAAAATGTAAACACTAAGTCGGTTAATAAAAAAAATTGTCATAAAGTCGTTTGATCGTGCTCTGAAATGCTTATTAACTTTCTCTGATTTATATATAATTATTTAACACTATGGTGACTTTTAAGTTGCCTTACAATTTGTAATACTTGATAACATTATTTTGTCTCTTTGTGTAGTTACATTTCACTCTTTTTATCAATTTTTGTCGTTTCGAAATTACTTTTGGTTAACTTTTCATAACAAATATTAAATTTAGCTACCTCCACTGTGTTTCTTCTTATACATTTTATAAAGTGTTGGTGTACAAATCGTGAGAAAATCTCTCTTAATGTTCATTATTTCCAAATCTATAAATTAACAAAATACAGACTTCTGCTAAAAATAGATGTTGACGTCAGAGCGGTTTAGTCGGATGAATATATAACGTGATTTCATACGTAAGTGGTCACGTGTAGTGATGAGAGTTGTTTTTCAATATTCACATAGCTGAAGAGCATAAATAAACAACATTTCTCGATATCTTTTTAGGTAACAATAATTGATTTATTTTTTCAGATCAGATAAATGTTTTAGTCAAAACTGTCGGATACCACCTTTCAAACAACAATCAGAAGACTTTCAACGAACGTTCACAACTTCTTGAGCTTTCTATGCGGACTTAACGATTTTTAACAGCCAAAACAAACGCTATCAAAGACCGATAACCGTAATTAACATAGGTTTATGCTATAAAGCGATATGCATATACGACATATTGATCAATGAATCGGCTTTGAGTTGTAATTAGAAAAGAAAATCGAAATCGAATTTTGTATATTGATGTGCATATCCGCCAATATTCAATTTCTAATTTGCAAATTGCAACACTGCATTTGCTGAAATTTGCTATTTGTTTGCACAAACACGTTCGTTTTTACATGTATCTAATTCACATTTCTCGTATACAATTTGGAAATTACAAATCTTAAGTCACAATTATCAAGTCACAAATGTTATGTTCGCTTACAATTTACAAGTTACAAATATCAAAGTCACAATTCTCAAGTCACATATCACTAATGTACAAGTTAAGAATTGGCATCATTCAGACGCTAGGTGGCCGTACCACATAAATGTAGACGTCACTAAGCTAAAAATAGAACGGAATATCATAAGTTAAAAATAGAACGAGATCATAAATGATTCTTCAAGGGAGATACAATAGGAAACAGCCAACGATGTTTGGCGTCAATTTGAACGCGTTATCTTTTGCAATAATGTATATATTAAAATTCCGCAAGTAGTTTTACCATATAAGTCTTTATAATGCATCGGAATCGAACTACATCAACAGAAGTACTTGATGTAGTGAGAATGCTTTCCCCAGAGGCAGGTGCCCATGTAGCTCAATTGCGAGAGCACCTACCTCAAGAGCAGGGAGTCCTGGATTCGACCCCCGCCCTCGGTACTGGGATTTTTACAGCCTTTTTAGTGGCGCCAGAATTAATTTATCAGAACACCATGTGGAGCAGGAACGTGCTAGGTACTGGTGGTTTTGTCTAGTTGATACTTGGCTAAAATAAGGAATGTTAAAAGATCTTTGCCCAGGTAGTCCAGGGGGTAGAGCACCTGATTATGGACGAGGTCTTGGGTTCGAACTCAGTACTGTGTACCGTTAACGAGATTTTGCCAGCACGGATCACTTCGGTTAAATCAGGATATATGCAGTTAAATGAAAGAGGGTGGGGCCATATAGGTTGAAAGGGGGTGGGGCGGGCGTGTAGGGGCTGTCAGACCTGAGAGATAAAAATATACGAACAACATTTGAACCGATTCATACAGTTTAAGGAAAAGGTAGAGACGTGTAAATATGGACCACGTTTTATTGGTGCGTGTCTACAGTAGCCTACATGTCACGAATGATTATAAATGCATGTATCAGGCATTTTTCTTAATGTTTCACTATGATATATATAGATGGACACTCAGTTCTAAAATGTGACTTACAGATACAATATGAACAAAAACAAAGTATAACACAATATCATCAAATAAGAAAGAAACCATCCTGGGACCCAGAAAAACAACAATTGTATGTAACAAGCATAGATATATCACAATTAGAAAGCACGCTAACAGACATCACGAACAGTGGAAATATGACACAAGAAAATATAAATAATATTGCACAACAATTATCACAACTGTTTGTAACAAATGCTGAAAAAATATTTAGCACTAAACCTAAGTTTACTTATAAAACACATAAAAAGTATAAAAGTGGTTTGGGACAAATTGTTACAGGGCAAAGAAATTGTATAATAAAGCAAGAAAATGCTATGCAAAACATTACAATGAAGAAAATAAATACCACCTAAAATGTGCTACAAAAAATTATAAAAATACCATGAATAAGTACGTAAATAGGCATAAGAAACAAAATGACTCAAGATTACGTAAAATGTACAGTAAGCAGCCAAAGGACTATTGGAGAGTTTTAAATAATATAAAAAGTAAAAAGCAAGTCAAGCAACAAGATTTAGAGTCTTTATTTAGACATTAAAAAAATGAGCACAACAGAAGATATAAATGACAGCTTTGAATTAAAAACGAACTGCTAAATGAAAAGAATCAATCTTGTCTAAACAAACCATTTACAATACAAGAAATACACAAATGCATCAGAAATTTGAAAAATAATAAATCACCTGGTATGGATTATGTTATAATTGAGTATATAAAAAGCAATCCTCAGATAAATTGCTTCCATTGTATGTAAACTTCTTCAATTTTGATCCTTAAATCAATTTGATCAGATGGAATAATCATACCCATTTACAAAAACAAAGGTGACTCATAAGACCCGAACATTTACAGGCCAATCACCCTTCTTTCCTGCATTAGCACACTTTTTACATCAGTTCTTAATGACAAGCTTAATGTGTTTGTAACGGAAAACAATATACTTAAAGCAAATCAAGCTGGTTTCCGCAAAAAAAAAACCACTGATCACATATTTACATTTAACTCTATAATAGAAATACTAAGATTCCATAAAAAGCAACTATTATGTGGATTTTTAGACTTTAGTAAAGCCTTTGACTCTGTATGGAGGTTTGGAATGTGGCAAAAACTTCTAAACTATAATATTTCAGGCAACTTTTTCAAAACTATATTTAACATGTACCAAAATATAAAATCCTGTATCCAAATACCTAACGTAAATAAAGACAAAGAAAACGAACCTAATTATTTACAATCAGAATATTTTAGGTGTAACATTGGAGTAAGGCAAGGAGAAAACCTTTTACCTATACTATTTTCTCTTTTTCTTAATGATTTCGAAGATTTTTTATTAGACAAGGACAACACAGGAATCATCCTGAACAACTTCACTACAGAAATTGTACCATTAGTTCAGATTCTTACACTTTTGTACTCGGATGATACCATTCTAATAGCAGCTGATAAGACTTCTCTACAAAAATGTCTTGACGATTTTTTTACCTACTGTAAAACATGAAAGCTAAATATTAATGTGGATAAAACAAAAGTGTTGATTTTTGGAGTTCGCAACACTATACATTTTAATTTCAATATAGGTGGAAATAGTCTAGAAATATTAGACTGCAACAAATACTTAGGAATATATTTTACAAAGTTATGCTCTTTTAATAAAACAAGAAAGACCCTAGTTGAACAAGCAGAATAGCACTTCATTTTCTATACACTAGAATAAGTAATATTGACTTACCTGTGGATTTGATACTTAAATTATTTGATCATACCATAGTCCCAATTCTGACATACAACTGTGAAGTTTGGGGATATGAAAACTCAGACATTATTGAGCAAGTTCACTCAAGATTCTTAAGAAATATTACCAAAGTTCGCAAAAGCACACCATTATTTATGTTAAGAGCAGAGCTTGGTAGATATCCTTTAAGTATTATTATTAAAAGTAGAATGGTTGGATTTTGGAATAGATTAATAACTGGTTACACTAATCAACTCTCTTACAGAATGTATCATTTAATGCTAAAAATACCAAACTTCCTGTCTAAATGGATATACAATATCATAAACATATTAAACGAGATAGGCAGACCTGATATTTGGCAATACCAAGACACAATACAAAACAGAAATATAAAGTACATAGTAAAACAAATTCTCATTGATCAATACAAACAAAATTGGCATGCTTCACTCTAAAACTCTTCAAAAGGAATAAATTATTCAATATTTAAAGAAACTTATGAACTTGATCACTATCTGCTTTTACTTCAAAAGAAAGATTATTACACACTCATAAAATATAGAACAGCTAACCACTACCTGCCAAATTGAAACAGGCCGTTGGGAAAATTTAGATATCAGTTATAGAAAATGTCAACTTTGTAATTTAAACGACATTGGCGATGAAATGCACTATTTACTTTTGTGTCCAGCTTTCCGTACCCTTAGAGAAATTTACATTCCCATGTACTTCTACCAACATCCAAATAAAATTAACTTCAAAGAACTATTAAACAACCATAATATCAAAATACTTAAAAAAATTATGCATTCATAAGAAAAATTATTGCCTGTTTTAATTCACACATGTTGAGTGTTTAATAAGAACGTTTTTCTCTTTTGCTACATCTATAATTAATTAATTTAAAAACAAACGACATATTTCCAGATTTTTTTTACTAGCTGTATTTACATTTAACTTCTGTGACAATTGTATTAACTTATAAGGTACCAACTAGAGTCACATTTTATTTTAAGTCCTACAGTGTATGCTATTTGTTTGACTGTTGTTATTGTTTTTGTTTTTTGTTTTTTGCGGGTTGGGGGGGGGGGGGTTAAATTGTTTCCTTATGTTATATATGCTACTGTATATAAGTAACTATTAATTGTGAGACACTAATTCTTATCTTTTTTCCAAACTTTGTTAAGGTTGCCAGTTTTTTAAAAATTGTTTTCAAACGTTTCTTTGTCTCATCGTGTCAGTTTCATAAATATTCTATAATAGCAATTTTTAACATGCAAATAGATACATCATCAATTATTATTCAGACTTCTAGCTACCAATTTTAGATTTGTGTTCTCTACACAATGCTTTACTGACAAACAATTCCATCGACAAAAGCAAAATTAGTTAATAATATTACCCTTATTATAACGTATTACCTTTTCTGGATTTAATCATCAATCCTATCTTTGTTGCACATTTTGTCCTGAATGTAAAAAAGGTTAAATTTACAACACATCACTCGCAATGCTTTAAATATTTCGAACCACCTTCATTCATAAAACAAATGTCAACAAACGGGGTTTACAATTGCACAAAAATATGTTAAATTTAACTATGATCATGAGACGATTTGTTTACACGTGACTTCATAGATGTTGTAGTCTTTTTCATTGATTTCCCGTGTTTTTGTACATGTATTGTATGCTAAATTGCTCATTGATCGCTTAAAGCAGTAACGAGTTTAATAAAGTTGAGTTGACTAACACTGACTTATCACTTGATCTTCTATAGTCACAAACATAGGCCTATATATACGTAGTCTTATCATGATCAGCAGTTAAGTACAGAATAATATCCCTAAAATTGTATAGCACAAATAAATAATATATGTGCAGGATTCTGTCGGTAAGAAACTCACAACTTGAAAGTACACTCGAACGCGGACAAGTTCAGACGATACATTCTATTTATAGATGGACATTTCCGTGTTAGAAGCACCTCTTGCGTCCTAATGTTGAACTGGTGTTATGCGGTGTACATTTTACATTAGAGATTTGCGCCTCTAGATTAGTAACTTGTAAATTAGATTCTAAAAATGTAAAATGTAATCGTGATTTTCGCCCCGCGATTTGTAACGTGTAAATTGTATAAGCGGGAAATGTGAAATTGTTCAAATGTAATGTTGACATGGGAACATTTTCATGTGATATATAAAAGTTAGGATGTAATTAGATAGCGGTATTTAGCATGCGCTGTGCTGCAATTTACAAATTGACATTTGATGTGACAAATCCGTGTATTGAAAGTTAGAAACAGTAATTAGAATATTGGCCCCTTCCATATCTGTAATATACGCTAAGATAAAAACAAGAAACTCATAAAATCCTTTCCCAATTTGTTCAATGACGGGGTTGGAAACTGTTGCATCAATTGAAACTTTGAAATTAATTACTGTGAGTCATCGTCGAAGATACTCCGTGGATTTCATTTTTAACCATCGTCGGAAACCCACGCTCGACTATTCCGTTTTACTACATTCTCGATTTTCTGTCGTCTTATCGAAGTGAATATAACAAGAATTGGCCAATCATTATACTGCTTACTAAATCCATACTCTTCAGCGTTTAGACTAGGAGTATAACAATGACGTCGCCATTTTTGAGTCTGAAGAAACAATGGAAAAAAACAAGCTCTGTCATTGGATTGAAATCTTCATCGGATTATGAAGCGACCAATAAAATATCATAACAAGAAACGGCGAAAAATGATCTAAATATCCCACGGGCGATGAATAGAGAGTAACGGAATGGATCGGTCGTGGGTTTCCGACGATGTTGTTTAACTAATATTAGACTGTACAAAGTCTGTATTGGGTCGCGGTTTCGGCTATTTTTGTTTCAATATTAAATACATCTTAAATAGCAATTATTGCAATTTGATAAACACAAACATTTTCCAGACGCATATTATCTACAATCCTAAGAGTTCAGATAAAAGAAAAACATGTTTGTAGTACCATTTCTACGAAAGGTGCCAAGTACTCGTAAAGAAATATCACTAAATCCCTATAGTTTAGATTGTGTGGACAGATAATTGTAACTTTGCTTAACTATGTAAGCATTTTTATTATTTAAAGGTGGTGTCCGACATTTGGCTTAGATTAAATTCATGTAACGCTGCCAATATTCTATTTGTTTTTTGTTGGGAAATAATTACTGACCTTACGCATAGTCTGGTCTTTTTTTGTGTCTTCAGATGTTTTTAATAACATTTAAGTTGATAAGACTGTCAAACCATAAAATGCGGGATTCAGTTTTCATCTACATGTATTTGTATTTTAGCCTCAATGAAAATGTTCGCTATATAAATAATGTACATACCGACTTTAGCGTGCAGCCAACTTCCTCTCAGCCCAAATCCTGTGACCGATTCACGATCGTTGACTCTGGGAACGGAGACAGTTATATAGCAGACCCATGTGTTTATTGAATTGTTCGATTTCACCCCATGATCTAGTCTGTGTGGACAATTATTGTATTACAAAAAGTACCTTAGTTTAACATTAGCATTTATTGAAAATATGTTGTTGAATCATTAAATGTCTTGGTAGGTCAATTTCATCTTAGTGCTCTTTCCAATTAATCACTGACAAAATTCAAATGAAAGTTTTTTAGCTGCCTTAGCATGTGTTAACATTTTCACATACAAAATTAAATCCTTGTAAATAAAAAGGTTTTACCGTTACCGATGTGGCAAACGTTGCCAGCCTTAATAACGGTTATATCACTTTTGAAAGGGAGACAAACGCGTGTTGGCGTGTGATTCTATTAACAAAGTAACTCCCCCTAAAAAGTTTTGGTTTGGTTTTGCAAATTATTTTTTGTGCTTGTTGATTATCGAACATGAATGGTATTTTTACTGAATTAATCTAGCTGAAGCTGGGAAGTTTGAAAACTTCCATTTGAAAAATTTCTAAAACTATAAAAGTGTGTTCAGATAAAATTTGAGTAAATCTAAAGCCGTATAATCGGGGTTTGTCACTGTCGCATCAATACACGCAATTATTGGTGGTTAGTAGATTTTTATTAGTAGCGCTTTAAAAATGAGCACAACAATAATTGGTAAATTCTGGTGTTAGGAAGTCGGGGAGGTAAAAGTAGAAAGGAATGTTAGCGCCATATGTCGGAATATTTTCTCGGCAAAGTGTTTCTTTATTTATAGTGATCAAAAGTTGATGGGACTGGATTAAGGAAATAGATGCTGGTTTTGGTACATCGCATAATTTTGAACTTAGTTGCGATCAGCCTGCATCTAATCAAGAAAACTGCAGACCTAAGTGATTAATTTACAATGCAACTGAACAAAACACTGTGTACAATATCGCGATATAATCAAAATCTATTTCCATTCAGATTTATTGTAAAATTGTAAGGAGATGCAAACATATCGGTCGGGTTGGAGTTATGACGCTATATTCGAATTTCTTTCTGTTATACATAACACCACCAACCGATAGATCATTTGTCGTTTTAATTGCTTTCTTATACTTTTGAAGAAAAAAATACTAAGCAATTCTGAGTCTCACTTCGTCAGCATTAATTATTTTCTCTAATACAAAACTCGATCACGGTTGGTAGATGTTGGGGTTATGTCACCTGTTTGTGAACGGGTATGATCCGTCTATGATTATATACTAAGTTGATGATCTTAGAATCTCTCTTACAAGACTTACACCCCTGTTTAAGTGACGGTCTTCACTAAGATATGATTTGTAATTATTAATTACGAAAATTAGACCTCATTAATATTCATATACCTTTTTAAGGGGAAAGGTAAGTCAATGTTTCAAGAACGTGTCTCACAAACTCCTCGCCCATGATTTTTGTAAAAACAAAATATTAAAATAAACAAATGGAATAAAATAACGGTATTTTGGCAGACTGCCCTGAACAGAATTTTGCTAGGGGCGTAGTGTTAGAGCCGCCGATTTGTAATTCCTCTGACTGCTTAGCCTCCCACCGCGTGGGCTCGAGTCCCGTTCGGGGCGAAGGACTTTATGTGAGGTCTTCCAGCTGACTTGCGGTGCGCCGGTGGTTCTACCCAGCCATGTGTCTTCCTCCACCAAATAGCTGGACGTCGCTACAATGATCATAAATAGTCGCTGCGATGTATCTTATAAACAAAACAAACAATTTTGCTGTAAAGTACCGTAGACTCGCGAGGACATTACACTGCACATGTCATGTAAACTTGCAAGTTAAGTACATGCCTCACTAAGAAAAGTACATGTATTTTAAATGTATTATATCCTGTTGATGAAACAATCCTTTTAAGCGACCTTGACACAGTAAAATAATTTACATTTGCAAGAGTAGATTGTGTGTCTCAGTCAAATACGAACCGACGTCATAGCGGGAAATACGTCACGTAAACAAACATTTGCAACGCGATGACTTCTAATCCAACTTCTACTGCTTTATTGCCTCCGTCATCATGTTGACTTTTATGCAGTGGTTTGGCGTATGTGCAATATATATAGAAGGAAGACGATAGAAACTAGATAAAAGCTAGAAAAGAAAGACAAATAATAAGACAAAATAAGAAGTTAGTATATTAAAATAAGAAAGTAAGTTAATATGTAAGTAAATTAAAAAATAAAATAAATAAATAATGATAATATTAAAAATGATTTTTTAATGAAGTTTTTGTAAACTTTCAGGCAGACCATCGATAAGTGGTATTCATTTCTTAAGTTGTTGTGTTTGAAACTTTAAGAACCTTTAAGGTCTTAGTCTTTTTCTGGTTAATATTTTGGGTAGTTATTTTATGTCGACAATGGGTATAAAATGGCCATTATATATCACTTTGGAGTAATATTTTGGTCAGAAAAAATATAAGAAAAATAGTGGTTCCAATTCAAAGTTGTTTTTTACCAATTTCATAAATAAACATTTTCGAGAATATACTACCGAGAACTTGAAAGGGTCAGAAGAATACTGGACGTTACTATTACAAATGTCTACGCTCTACCGATTGCGCTACCAGGTCCATTTGGTAAGGCAAAAGAGTCTATTCAAAATGCAGAAGTATCAGAACCTTGCTTTTATCCCGTTATGGAGACCTGTTATTCATTCCTTTCAGATGGTTTGTATCACAATGAGATCTTGCCAACCTACCCATGTTAAGCTATTGAGAGACACGAGAGCTTCTCAATCTCTTACTTTAGCAGATACACTGCTGTTCTCTGAGGAGACCTCTAATGGGGTTAATGTCATTATTCGTTGTGTGGAGTGTGAACTTTAAAATTACCTCTCAATAATATTAATTTAACATCTACCTTAGTTACTGGACAAGGGTCTGATGGTCTTACATCTTCTTTACTTTTTAACAGTTTCCACTTGTTGCTAGGCAACTACTTAGCTGGAGATAAGGTCGAGATTAATCCACCTGCAACGGACACACTCATAATGGACAATCGAAATGATGTCATTGGAAAGAAATTTCTTGATTTGTATCCTTCATGCGCATTAACCCGAGCAATGGCAAGAAAATCCATTCACGAAACAGCTTATAAAACTGTCAAAAAGGCTCATAAAGCTGTCAAAAGTGACAACTTTACTTCTACATTAGCGAGAATTGAATGGCAACACGTGGAATTACTTCCCTTTCGCGAAAGAGAATAACTTCAATTAGACTAATAACAGATACTTCCCTTCAGTGAAATGGAAGCTTCATTGCCTTAAATATTCATTTTCTTAGATTTTATTATTCGTGCATCTTAAGAGAGTAATTACAGAAGTAGCCGATCCGTAAATTTTTTTCTGATGTTCCTGTCTGAGCGCATTATTTGTTGAACCCTGTCGGAACGTCAGATGATTCTGGGATATAAAATCCCAGCTTCAAAGTACACGGTTAGAGAGTCTGTAAAAGAGATTTAAGTCTTTTGACACTCCTTTTGAGTCCTAACCAACGTATTGTTTGTGGAAAAGACGTTCCGTGTAGGCAACTGACTTACACGGCCCGTCATTGTATTAGGTCTATTCGCTCTGAGGCTGCATGTGCAAGCCAGTCAGGCTTTCAGGGAACTACGGTCGTGCTCGGGGTGTAAGTGGTTTGACTTCCGAAGGGGTTTCATTAGATTTCCCTGACCGTAAGTGTTAATACTTCCGAAGGGCACGTCCGAGTAGGCTTGTGAGAAGGGAGACCGCGCTTTATCCAGAAGTTTTTAGTCGTGCTTGGAGAAGAGCGGGTGTGACTGGCTCAGGCCAGTGAAGAGGCAAGTACGCGACGAGGCACGAGTGAGACTAAGAGAATACAGGAAGTCTGTGAAAAGGCACGTGTGAAACTGACAAGCTGAACAATGGAGTCTGTGACGAGGCACGTACGCGCCTGGTATTGTCTGTGGGGGCAGCAGCGAGTGGAGTCATATTCACCAGTTTAGCGCACGCGTGCGACAGAGGAGCGTGTGTGACAAGGAAGTGTGTGTGCCAGTAGTGACTGGGACTTAACTTCACTAAGGCTAAGCTAGTTGTCTGTTTAAGACGTATTGAAGCCAGGCTCACGAGCTCCTTTGTTTTAAGTCAATAGCTCGTCAGCTCCGTTCATGTTTAGTGTGCCCTGAGGTTTGTCAGAGTCTAGGCTTCGCCTGCTACATGAACTGTCTACACTCTTCGCTCCCTTCTTCGGCTCGGGCATGTTACACAAGTATTTTAAGTTAGAAACCAAGGCAATGGATTGACAGACGAATCGATAACATCACGTCTGTTCAAAATGCAACATGTATCAACAATATAAAGTTATCATGAAACTTATATATTCAATAAAACACTCCTTTAAAGTTATAACATGTTATGAATAAACATTATTAAATTAAAATACACATCATTGTTGCAGATTTTGTGAACACAATTGGAACAACAGCACACGATTCTAGTTGATTGAAATGTTACATGTCATCAGATAAGGCCGCTGTGCAACCTGTTTCTTTCGTTTGAGGGTCCATTTGGAAGTTATTTGAACTCGGTTGTCGATCGTTCAGCCATTGCTGAGCATTCAGCTGTTGACTGTGTTGTTTCTGAATTGGTTGCAGCAGCTGCTGCTCCTGGTTGTGTTGCTGTTGTTGAATTGGTTGCAACTGCTGCTGCTCCTGGTTGTGTTGTTGTTGTTGAATTGGTTGCAACTGCTGCTGCTCCTGGTTGTGTTGTTCTTGTTGAATTAGTTGCAACTGCTGCTGCTCCTGGTTGTGTTGTTGTTGTTGAATTGGTTGCAACTGCTGCTGCTCCTGGTTGTGTTGTTGTTGTTGAATTGGTTGCAACAGCTGCTGCTCCTGGTTGTGTTGTTGTTGTTGAATTGGTTGCAACTGCTGCTGCTCCTGGTTGTGTTGTTGTTGTTGAATTGGTTGCAACAGCTGCTGCTCCTGGTTGTGTTGTTGTTGTTGAATTGGTTGCAACTGCTGCTGCTCCTGGTTGTGTTGTTGTTGCTGAATTGGTTGCAACAGCTGCTGCTCCTGGTTGTGTTGTTGTTGTTGAATTGGTTGCAACTGCTGCTGCTCCTGGTTGTGTTGTTGTTGTTGAATTGGTTGCAACTGCTGCTGCTCCTGGTTGTGTTGTTGTTGCTGAATTGGTTGCAACTGCTGCTGCTCCTGGTTGTGTTGTTGTTGCTGAATTGGTTGCAACAGCTGCTGCTCCTGGTTGTGTTGTTGTTGCTGAATTGGTTGCAACTGCTGCTGCTCCTGGTTGTGTTGTTGTTGTTGAATTGGTTGCAACAGCTGTTGCTCCTGGTTGTGTTGTTGTTGTTGAACTGGTTGCAACTGCTGCTGCTCCTGGTTGTGTTGTTGTTGCTGAATTGGTTGCAACTGCTGCTGCTCCTGGTTGTGTTGTTGTTGTTGAATTGGTTGCAACAGCTGTTGCTCCTGGTTGTGTTGTTGTTGCTGAATTGGTTGCAACAGCTGCTGCTCCTGGTTGTGTTGTTGTTGTTGAATTGGTTGCAACTGCTGCTGCTCCTGGTTGTGTTGTTGTTGTTGAATTGGTTGCAACTGCTGCTGCTCCTGGTTGTGTTGTTGTTGCTGAATTGGTTGCAACAGCTGCTGCTCCTGGTTGTGTTGTTGTTGCTGAATTGGTTGCAACTGCTGCTGCTCCTGGTTGTGTTGTTGTTGTTGAATTGGTTGCAACAGCTGCTGCTCCTGGTTGTGTTGTTGTTGTTGAATCAGCTGCTGTTGTTCCTGTGAACAATTTGTTTGATCAGAAACGTCAATTGCTTCCATTTTAGCTTCGTCATCTTCTTCACTTGATTTGTCTTTGTGACTTAAGTCTGTTCCCACTGAGCTTTTGTCAGACCCGCCCACAACTAATTCTTCCTCTGCTTTTATTTGAACATCGCCGGCTTGTGTGTTTGGTTGATTTATTGTATCTGCTTTCTCGGACCCGAAGTTATCGTTTTTACTAATAGATGTCGCTGAAGTTTGTTGGTCCTGTAGTTTTACAGGAATATCACCTTCGTTATGACAAGATTCCGCTTTATTCGATAACTGTTGATGGGGACTTTCATATTCAGCATGATTGCTTTTATTGTTTTTGCAATTTTCTTTATCAAAGCCAGATTCAGCAACTTCACCGGATTCACTAAACTCGTAGTTTAGGTCCTGCAATCCTCTGTCTTCAGATAGAATGGCGTTCCACCAGTAGGTCAAGGTCCCACCTTGCAGGCGTGGCAACACACTCTCGTTTTCCATCACAAATTTAATCAGGGGCTCCTGGTACTTATGGAAACCAAACGCAGCCAAGGAGTGGAGGATCCGCGTAATTCGGAAATGATTGTGTTTAGATCTGGAAGTATATGGAATAGAGAAGGATGCTTTAGAAAGTTCTTTGTATATGCCGGTACAATCCTCAGAATAACTTGAAAATACCTGAAATGTTTCGGCACTTTGGCAGTATTTATTTCATAACTTTTGAAAAGATAAACATAAAGAAAAAGGACGAAATATTGTAAACAACACTAGAAAATAACAGAAATTGGGGGCGGGGTGGGGGTGGGGGGGGGGATTGGAATTCGATTAAGTACTTCAGAAACAACATTACATTTAGCCGGAAATTTTAAGAATTTAAATGGTACGTGCAATGTAAAAGTGAATTAAAAAGCATTTAACACTGTATACTGTATTATTATTTCTTTTCGTAAGCAAAAATTTAAGCCACATTTAAACTGAATATTTCCAATGAAAAACTGGTCTAACTCTGTTGTATAAAGAGGTGCTAAAACGTTTAAATAACGAGCTTACGTATTCAGATGCCTAAATCTGTCTCTCCAGTTTTCCTCACACCTTTGGATTTCTCCAGTTTTAGTAGACTTTAGTTCCATACCATAGAAATGTAGCATCATCTTATATGCACGCACAAATCGATCTCTTAACTCAGGTGTTTGGGCTATTTCCTAAATGAAAAAAAAACAACATATTTAATGGCAAATTGCAAAAATTCATGCATGAGTATTTTCTGACCATTTTTAAGCTTGTTGGTTAAGCTGATATTGCAATATTAAAAATATAAATTGACAATTTACGTATATTCTTATATATTGAGGTTTTATTTTTCCGGTATTGCTTATTTCAAACAAAGTAAATGCTTTATAAGACAATTAAATTGTATTTTTAAGCAAGTCGATTGATTTCTTTAAATGCATTATACAGTAATAATACAGCATGCACTTACGATGAAAGGTTTGTTCTAAAATCTAAAATGTTGTTTTATGTTTATTTTTTATGGCAGTGACAACAATATGGCCATGGTTACAGCTTCGTCAAGCTTTTATCGGTGGAGGAACACTCCAGACAAATGTTTAGGTACATGTAGGAACACCAGCGCTCCACAGTCAGCTGGACAACACCACACATTAGGTCTTTCTTGCCTGAGTTACAAACCCAAGCAGTGAGAGGCTGGACGTTTTGCAATCTCATTAAAATCACATCCTAACTTTCGCTTCATTACTTTCCGCTGGTTAGGATCTGATGACATCGCATTAGGGGTCACCTCAATTTGACCTTTGATTAGCCAATGAAATCGTCGGCTGCATAATGTTGGGGTATAACTGATCGAAAGGTATGGATGCCGCCGTGTTGAAAGATAAGACGAACTTGTTTCGTAACGAGGTTTCTGATTGGTCAAGTTTGACGTCATCGGCTCATTAATATTTATAACTTAAAGGTCACATCGAGGCGACCTTTATCGGGATGTTATCAGATCCTAACCAGCGGAAAATAATGAAGCGAAAGTTAGGATGTGATTTTAATGAGATTGGACGTTTTGCCACTGCTATCCCATTTTAAAGGCTTACATACACAGAAGGATATATTCCCCTCCATGTTTTATGTATCTAAGTTTACAATACATATAATTTTCAGCATTCACTCACCATAGCCTCGTGCTGCTGCAAGGGCTGTGCTGAGCTGTTCAAACCACGGGTGTCAAAGTTGGGGAAAAGCCTAAAACACAATAATCGAAAAACCATAACATCAATGTGTGACATCATTCCACTGAATTAAGTCCATTATCAGAAGAATGATATATTCAACTAAACATCGATAGCCCGAGGCACAATAAATAACACCAATAAATAAATTGACTGACAATCTACTTTTCTTTGCCTATGAATCCTAGATTTGTTTTCAATTAAAGCAACCTGACATATACCTGCAGAAAAAAACAAAAGCATCAGTTCAGATTTAGCTTTCTCCCTGGTGACCATGTACAGAGGACTATTAAAATTTATTAAAACATCACTAACCTGGAAAGTGTTGTGGTACTAGGATACTAAAGGGAAGTGTTGAGAAACATATTAAGCTTTAGAAAAACCTCGACTAATATATAATGGCTCTCTAAGTCGGACATTCTAGACACAGATGTTCTTAATTCAATATTCGAGTAAATTATAACTGCGGATTAGAACTTGTTTGTTAAAGTTCCCTCCAGCGATTGTGTTTGGATTGGCCGTAGCAGATAGCACACCCTGCATGCCTTCTACACTATCTAAACTTACTTTGAATAGAATATACAAGTAAAATTCAAATTAACAAATGGTAAAATCATTGTATCCAGATACATATCAAAACACATCTCCGGCATTCCAGAAATCAAAAGTTTTCATGGGAACATACCCATGGACCCCACCACCCCCATTGAAACCAAATGAGTATAAAATCAATATATATAATAAATGGCAAGTACAGGTGGAATATGCCATAATTATTTAGTAAAGTTGTTTGATTCGCATTAACATGTTCAAAATTCCCCAACTCGTGATTTGACCCTGGTTGAAAAAAACTAAAGGTAGTACCTGAAAATTTAAGAAAGACATAGAAATTGTATTGGAGTTGCCTAGTCACAAAACAATAACTGATGACTTGGAATTGAAATGGAGTTGCCTGGTCACATCACAATTGTTGATGACCACAAACTGCATTTGAGTTGCCTGGTCACATCACAATTGTTCATGACCACAAACTGTATTGGAGTTGCCTGGTCACATCACAATTGTTCATGACCACAAACTGTATTGGAGTTGCCTGGGACATCACAATTGTTCATGACCACGAACTGTATTGGAGTTGCCTTGTCACATCACAATTGTTATGACCAGGAACTGTATTGGAGTTGCCTTGTCACATCACAATTGTACATGACCACGATCTGTATTGGAGTTGCCATGTCACATCACAATTGTTATGACCAGGAACTGTATTGGAGTTGCCATGTCACATCACAATTGTTATGACCAGGAACTGTAATGGAGTTGCCCGGTCACATCATAATTGTTCATGACCACGAACGGTATTGGAGTTGCCTTGTCACATCACAATTGTTCATGACCACGAACTGTATTGGAGTTGCCTTGTCACATCACAATTGTTATGACCAGGAACTGTATTGGAGTTGCCTTGTCACATCACAATTGTTCATGACCACGACCTGTATTGGAGTTGCCATGTCACATCACAATTGTGCATGATTACGAACTGTATAGGAGTTGCCTTGTCACATCACAATTGTTCATGACCACGAACTGTATTGGAGTTGCCATGTCACATCGCAATTGTGCATGATTACGAACTATATTGGAGTTGCCTTGTCACATCACAATTGTTCATGACCACGACCTGTATTGGAGTTGCCATGTCACATCGCAATTGTTCATGATTACGAACTGTATTGGAGTTGCCTTGTCAAATCACAATTGTTATGACCACAAACTGTATTGGAGTTGCCCCGTCACATCATAATTGTTCATGCCCACGAACTGTATTGGAGATGCCAGGTCACATCACAATTGTTCATGACCACGAACTGTATTGGAGTTGCCCGGTCACATCACAATTGTTCATGACCACGAACTGTATTGGAGTTGCCCCGTCACATCATAATTGTTCATGCCCACGAACTGTATTGGAGATGCCAGGTCACATCATAATTGTTCATGACCACGAACTGTATTGGACTTGCCCGGTCACATCACAATTGTTCATAACCACGAACTGTATTGGAGTTGCCCCGTCACATCATAATTGTTCATGCCCACGAACTGTATTGGAGATGCCAGGTCACATCATAATTGTTCATGACCACGAACTGTATTGGACTTGCCCGGTCACATCACAATTGTTCATAACCACGAACTGTATTGGAGTTGCCCCGTCACATCATAATTGTTCATGCCCACGAACTGTATTGGAGATGCCAGGTCACATCATAATTGTTCATGACCACGAACTGCATTGGAGTTGCCCCGTCTCATCATAATTGTTCATGCCCACGAACTGTATTGGAGATGCCAGGTCTCATCATAATTGTTCATGCCCACGAACTGTATTGGAGATGCCAGGTCACATCATTATTGTTCATAACCATGAACTGTATTGGAGATGCCCGGTCACATCACAATTGTTCATGACCACGAACTGTATTGGAGTTGCCCGGTCACATCACAATTGTTCATAACCGCGAACTATATTGGAGATGCCCGGTCACATCTTAATTGTAGATAACCACGAAATATATTGGAGTTGCCCGGTTACATCACAATTGTTCATAACCACGAACTATATTTGAGTTGCCCGGTCACATCACAATTGTTCATAACCACGAACTGTATTGGAGTTGCCCCGTCACATTACAACTGTTCATAACCACGAACTATATTGGAGTTGCCCGGTTACATCACAATTGTTCATAAACACGAACTATATTGGAGTTGCCCGGTTACATCACAATTGTTCATAACCACGAACTGTATTGGAGATGCCCCGTCACATCACAATTGTTCATGGCCACGAACTATATTGGAGTTGCCCCGTCACATCACAATTGTTCATAACCACGAACTATATTGGAGAAGCCCGGTCACATCACAATTGTTCATAACCACGAACTGTATTGGAGTTGCCCGGTCACATCACAACTGCTGATCTTCCTGAACTATAATGCAGTCGCCTGGTCACATCACCATTGTTGATGATGCTGAACTGCATCGGAGTGGCCCGGTCATATCATAAAAATGATTTCAAAACCGGTTAATCATATTTATGCCGTATAGTTATCTATTCAAGAACCAGACAACAAGAGTGGGAAAACAACACATACTTGGATGATCATGCTGTTATTATTGCAAATAGTGTTGAATAACGTTAATTCGTTAGTAAGATTATTTTACTAAAAAAAATCTAGACAAAATTTAGACAAAGACAAGATTTAGGCAAAGACAATGGTTTGTTTACGAAACATGTAAACATGTGCATTTAATATAGGTGATTGGTTTGATATGACCTCTTAAGCATTAAACAATGGTCATATGTGGAGGTGAAGGGTGACACAAAGGTAGAGGTGTTGGGTGGACAGATAGGTGGAGGTGCTGGGTGACACATAGGTGAAGGTGTTAGGTGACACATTGGTGGAGGTGTTTTGGGTGGCACAAAGGTGGAGGTATTAGGTGACTCATAGGTGGAGGTGTTGGGTGGACACATAGGTGGTAGGTGGAGGGTGACACATAGGTGGAGGTGTTAGGTGGACACATAGGTGGAGGTGCTGGGCCGACACCTAGGCGGAGATGTTAGGTGACACATTGGTGGAGATGTTGGGTGACAGTTAGGTCAAGGTGTTGGGTGACACATCGGTGGAGGTACTGGGTGACACATAGGTGGAGGTACTGGGTGACACATAGGTGGAGGTACTGGGTGACACATAGGTAGAGGTGCTGGGTGACACATCGGTGGAGGTGTTGGGTGACACATAGGTGGAGATGCTGGGTGACACATAGGTGGAGGTACTGGGTGACACATAGGTGGAGGTACTGGGTGACACATAGGTGGAGGTACTGGGTGACACATCGGTGGAGGTACTGGGTGACACATAGGTGGAGGTGTTGGGTGACACATCGGTGGAGGTGCTGGGTGATACATAGGTGGAGGTGTTGGGTGACACATCGGTGGAGGTGTTGGGTGATACATAGGTGGAGGTGTTGGGTGACACATCGGTGGAGGTGTTGGGTGATACATAGGTGGAGGTGTTGGGTGACACATAGGTGGAGGTGCTGGGTGACACATAGGTGGAGGTACTGGGTGACACATAGGTGGAGGTACTGGGTGACACATAGGTGGAGGTGCTGGGAGACACATAGGTGGAGTACGGGGACGATACATAGGTGGAGGTGTTGGGTGATACATAGGTGGAGGTGTTGGGTGACACATCGGCGGAGGTGCTGGGTAACAGTTAGGTGGAGGTGTTATGTGACAGTTAGGTGGAGGTGTTAGGTGACACATCGGTGGAGGTGCTGGGTGACACATAGGTGGAGTACGGGGACGATACATAGGTGGAGGTGTTAGGTGACACACCAGTGGAGGTGCTGGGTGATACATAGGTGGAGGTGCTGGGTGACACATAGGCGGAGGTACTGGGTGACACATAGGTGGAGGTGTTGGGTGACACATCGGTGGAGGTGCTGGGTGACACATAGGCGGAGGTACTGGGTGACACATAGGTGGAGTACGAGGGCGATACATATGTGGAGGTGTTGGGTGACACATCGGTGGAGGTGCTGGGTAACAGTTAGGTGGAGGTGTTATGTGACAGTTAGGTGGAGGTGTTGGGTGACACATAGGTGGAGGTGTTGGGTGACACATAGGTGGAGGTGCTGGGTGACACATAGGTGGAGGTGTTGGGTGACACATCGGTGGAGGTGCTGGGTAACACATAGGTGGAGGTGCTGGGTGACACATAGGTGGAGTACGGGGGCGATACATAGGTGGAGGTGTTGGGTGACACATCGGTGGAGGTGCTGGGTAACAGTTAGGTGGAGGTGTTATGTGACAGTTAGGTAGAGGTGTTGGGTGACACATAGGTGGAGGTGTTGGGTGACACATCGGTGGAGGTGCTGGGTAACAGTTAGGTGGAGGTGTTATGTGACAGTTAGGTAGAGGTGTTGGGTGACACATAGGTGGAGGTGTTGGGTGGCACATAGGTAGAGGTGCTGGGTGACACATTGGTGGAGGTGTTGGGTGACACATAGGTGGAGGTGTTGGGTGACACATAGGTGGAGGTGTTGGTTGATCCATAAGTAGAGGTGTGCTGGGGCGGCATATAGGTGGAGGTGCTGGGTAACACATAGGTAAGGTCGCTGGAATGACGCAAAGGTACGGTGCTAGGTGGACACATACGTACAGGTATTGGGTGACGCATAGATGGAGGTGTGCTGGGGCGGCACATAGGTGGAGGTGCTGGGTGACACATAGGTAGGGTCGCTGGGATGACGCATAGGTACGGTGCTGGGTGGACACATAGGTGCAGGTATTGGGTGACACATAGGTGGATGTGTGCTGGGGCGACACATATGTGACGTGTTGGAGCGGCACATAATGTGGATGTGTTGGGTGACACATAGGTGGAGGTGTTGTGTGACACATAGGTGAAGGTGCTTGGTAAACACATAGGTGGAGGTGTTGGGTGAACACATAGGTGGAGGTGCTCGGTGGACACCTAGATGGAGGTGCTGGGCAAACACCTAGGTGGAGGTGCTGGGCCGACACCTAGGCGGAGGTGTTGGGTGGACACATAGGTGAAGGTGTTGGTTGACACATAGGTGGAGGTGTTTGGTGACGCATAGGTGGAGATGTTGGGTGACACATCGGTGGAGATGTTGGGTGACAGTTAGGTCAAGGTGATGGGTGACACATCGGTGGAGATGTTGGGTGAGAGATATGTGGAGGTGCTGGACGACACATAGGTGGATGTGTGCTGGGTCGGCACATAGGATGAGGTGTGTTGAGGCAGCACATAGGTGTTGGAGCTGGGGCGGCACATAGGTGGAGATGTTAGGTGACACATAGGTGGAGATGTTGGATTACACATAGATGGAGATGTTGGGTTACACATAGGTGGAGGTGTTGGGTAACAGTTAGGTGGGGGTGTTAGGTGACAGTTAGGTGGAGGTGTTGGGTGACACATAGGTGGAGGTGTTGGGTTGACACATAGGTGGAGGTGTTGGGTGACAGTTAGGTGGAGGTGCTGGGTGACACATTGGTGGAGGTGCTGGGGTGACACACAGGTGGAGGTGCTGGTTGACACATTGGTGGAGGTGCTGGGGTGACACACAGGTAGAGGTGCTGGTTGACCCATAGGTGGAGGTGTGCTGGGGCGGCACATAGATGGAGGTACTGGGCCGACACCTAGGTGGAGGTGCTTGGCCGACACCTACGTGGAGGTGCTTGGTGACACATAGGTGGAGGCGCTGGGTGACACATAGATGGCGGTACTTGGTGACACATAGTAGGAGGTGCTGCTTAACACTGGGGCGGCACATAATGTGAAGGTGTTGGGTGACACATAGGTGGAGGTCCTGGGTGACATATTCGTGCAGGTGCTGGGTGACACAAAGATGGAGGTGCTGGGGTGACATATAGGTGTAGGTGCTGGGTGGTACATACGTGAAGGTGCTGGGGCGACACATAGGTGGAGGTACTGGGTAATACATAGGTGGAGGTGTTGGGTGACACATAGGTGGAGGTGTTGGGTGGACACATAGGTGGAGGTACTGGGGTGACACATAGGTGGAGGTACTGGGTAATACATAGGTGGAGGTACTGGGGTGACACATAGGTGGAGGTGTTGGGTGGACACATAGGTGGAGTTACTGGGGTGACACATAGGTGGAGGTACTGGGTAATACATAGGTGGAGGTTCTGAGCGGTACTGGTGCCGGCATCTGTCCTAAACATGAAGCAAGCCGCCTGTCCTTTAAAAGTCATAATTTAACATATTTGAAATGTTAATGTTAATGCTTTGTATGACGAATAATTGAGCACTAGCTCGAAATCGAACAAGATCGGATGATATGTTTTGATTTTATTATATCTGATCCCATACATTTATCCACTGGACATTCTGGGAGCCTAACAACAATTGTGCATCCAAAATGTTCTTTTGGAATGAAGAATCCGGGGAACATTATTACCTTAATAAAGTATAGATTTGAAAGGTAAAAAGTAACAGTCATAGCTTAAACTCTCCTGAAAACAACATATTGCATCATCAAATTGGCCCGAATTTTAGCATGTTTACACGCGAGCCACGAACAATGTAGACAGTAGAGTTAGTAGTTATTAACATGAAAGCAAACATTTTTTTCTTTTTCAATTAGTGCTTTTTCTCAAAAGTTTACAAAAACAAGCATTATTTGAACGTTTTTTCACAGACACTATTTCTCATTCTTAGATAGTTTGCAGTCCATCCCACAACAAAATTGATGAATGATAAAATCGTCTATATTAGTTGTCTATTTGTGTTGACAACATTGATTAGAACTTTAATACATCGAACTCACAATTTATATGGTCCTGTTGGTGACGCTCAGCTTTAAGTATAAAATGATCCAAGACTGGGTAAAAACTGCGTGCAGTTGAGATTAAAGCTTTTGCCACGACTGGGACTACAAACCCATCCTAGACTCGACCCTAGGCTTGATTCAATCTTGAACCCACGCGGGTCTCAAACCCACTCAGAACTCAAACCAAGGCGGACCTTGAACCCACGCGGGTCTCAAACCCACTCAGAACTCAAACCTAGGTGGACCTTGAACCCACGCGGGTCTCAAACCTACTCAGAACTCAAACCTAGGCGGGACTAGAACCCACGCGGAAATTGAGCCCACACGGGAGTCGAACCCAGGAGAGATTCGAATCCACGCAGGAGTAAAACCCGCACGGAAGTCGAACAAACGTGAGATTTTACCCCACACGGGAGTCGAACCCATGCAATAGTCGAACCCATGCAGTAGTCGAACCTAGGCGGCACTCGAACCTACGTGGGACTCGAATACACGCGGGAGTTGAACCCACGCGGACGTCAAGCCCACCCAGGAGTTGAATCCACACGAGAGTCGAACTTAGACGGAACCATTACCACGCGGGAGTCGAACCTATTCGAGAGTCGATCCCACACGCTGACGGGATATGGATTTAAAAGGAAAGACATATAAGCGACTTAATTGAGGATGTGTGAAGTAAAATTCAGAAGTCTGTATAAAGGAAACATACAGCAATAAGTACAATAGCACATACCATTGTATATAGCTATGGTTGATTTCCAAGGTATGGTAGTTCCCTTTCCATTTCAACATATCCTCAATTGAATAACCTGTAAGAGCAAACACCATTATGAGACACATAACAAAATTACTTTCTGTTTCTGTTTTATGGGTTTCAAATAGGTCGCAGTGAGACGAAAGTGTCCATATAGCAACCTGCAGCTCTTATTAGCTGACTAAATTCAAGAAATATAGTTTGGTACAACCACCGGAGCAACAAACGTTAGAAAGACCTCATACATTAAGCTTTCTCGCAAACAAAGATTATAACTCACCCATTAAAAGGCTGGGGAAGTTTAAGTCGGCAAATTAAACTGCTCTGCCACGAGCACCATATTTTATCATTCATTCATTAACATAGTAATATAGGCTTTTCTACATTATTCCTCGCTAGGTATTATGCTCTTTACATACTTGTCTCGAACATCAAATACGTGGGAAAATATATAAACAGATAAAATGATCACATATTTAAGTTATTTATAATTATGAATGGATACCTACAGTCATGGAGCAAGGCAGACCTGGCCACTCATACTATCTGGCATCTCAAAAAAATAATGTATCAGAGATAAACTGACCCTTTGAGGTAAAGATTCAACTCAATATTGCCTGGAAACACGGTATAACATGGGAACCCATGGTAATAATTGAACTCGTAATAACCTGGCAACAGAATATAACGTGGCATTCCACTATGTCCTGGCAAAACAAGATAACAAAGCATAGTGTCCGAGCAACACAATATTATATTGCGACACACCTAAACTGACAAGAAAACACGTTAACTTGGCAACACACCATAACCTGGCAACACACTATAACCTAGCAACACACTATAACCTGGTAACACACTATAACCTGGCAACACACTATAACCTGGCATCACATTATAACCTGGCAACACACTATAACCTAGCAACACACTATAACCTGGCAACACACTATAACCTAGCAACACACTATAACCTGGCATCACACTATAACCTGGCAACACACTATAACCTGGCATCACACTATAACCTGGCAACACACTATAACCTAGCAACACACTATAACCTGGTAACACACTATAACCTGGCATCACACTATAACCTGGCATCACACTATAACCTGGCAACACACTATAACCTGGCAACACACTATTACTTGGCAACACACCATAACCTGGCAACACACTATAACCTAGCAACACACTATAACCTGACGAAACACCATAACCTGGTAACACACTATAACTTCGCAACACACTATAACGTGGCATCACACTATAACCTGGCAAGACACCATAACCTGGTAACGCACTATAACATGGCAACACACTATAACCTGGCAACACACTATAACATGGCAACACACTATAACATGGCAACACACTATAACCTGGCAACACACTATAACCCGGCAACACACTATAACATGGCAACACACTATAACCTGGTAACGCACTATAACCTGGCAACACACTATAACCTGGCAACACACTATAACCTGGCAACACACCATAACCTGGTAACGCACTTTAACCTGGCACCACACTATAACCTGGTAATACATTATAACCTGGTAACGCACTTTAACCTGGCAACACACTATATCCTGGCAACACACCATAACCTGGTAACGCACTTTAACCTGGCAACACACTATAACATGGCAACACACTATAACCTGGCAACACACTATAACCTGGCAACACACTATAACCTGGCAACACACTATAACCTGGCAACACACCATAACCTGGTAACGCACTTTAACCTGGCAACACACTATAACATGGCAACACACTATAACATGGCAACACACTATAACATGGCAACACACTATAACCTGGCACCACACCATAACCGGGTAACGCACTTTAACCTGGCAACACACTATAACATGGCAACACACTATAACATGGCAACACACTATAACATGGCAACACACTATAACATGGCAACACACCACAACCTGGCAATACACTATAACCTTGCAGCACAGCATAACCTGGCAACACACTATAACCTGGCAACACACCATAACCTGGTAACACACTATAACATGGCAACACACTATAACCTGGTAACACACTATAACATGGCAACACACTATAACATGGCAACACACTATAACCTGGCAACACACTATAACATGGCAACACCATATAACATGGCAACACACTATAACCTGGCACCACACTATAACCTGGTAATACATTATAACCTGGTAACGCACTTTAACCTGGCAACACACTATATCCTGGTAATACATTATAACCTGGTAACGCACTTTAACCTGGCAACACACTATATCCTGGCAACACACCATAACCTGGTAACGCACTTTAACCTGGCAACACACTATATCCTGGTAATACATTATAACCTGGTAACGCACTTTAACCTGGCAACACACTATATCCTGGAAACACACTATAACCTGGGAACGCACTTTAACCTGGCAACACACTATATCCTGGTAATACATTATAACATGGCAACGCACTTTAACCTGGCAACACACTATAACATGGCAACACACCATAACCTGGCAACACACTATAACATGGCAACACACTATAACCTGGTAACGCACTGTAACATGGCAACACACTATAACCTGGCAACGCACTATAACATGGCAACACACTATAACATGGTAACACACTATAACCTGGCAACACACGATAACCTGGCACCACACCATAACCTGGTAACGCACTTTAACCTGGCAACACACTATAACATGGCAACACACTATAACATGGCAACACACTATAACCTGGCAACACACTATAACCTGGCACCACACCATAACCTGGTAACGCACCATAACATGGCAACACACTATAACCTGGCAACACACTATAACATGGCAACACACTATAACCTGGTAACGCACTATAACATGGCAACACACTATAACCTGGCAACACACTATAACATGGCAACACAATATAACCTGGTAACGCACTATAACATGGCAACACACTATAACCTGGCAACACACTATAACATGGCAACACACTCTAACATGGTAACACACTATAACCTGGCAACACACTATAACCTGGCACCACACCATAACCTGGTAACGCACTTTAACCTGGCAACACACTATAACATGGCAACACACTATAACATGGCAACACACTATAACATGGCAACACACTATAACATGGCACCACACTATAACATGGCAACACACTATAACATGGCAACACACTATAACCTGGCACCACACTATAACCTGGCAACACACTATAACGTGGCAACACACTATAACGTGGCAACACACTATAACCTAACAACACACTATAACCTGGTAACACACTATAACCTGGTAACACACTATAACCTGGCAACACACTATAACGTGGCAACACACTATAACCTGGCAACACACTATAACCTGGCAACACACTATAACCTGGCAACACACTATAACCTAACAACACACTTTAACCTGTTAACACACTATAACCTTGCAACACACTATAACCTGGCAATACACTATAACCT
This sequence comes from Sinonovacula constricta, assembly GCA_007844125.1. Lineage (NCBI taxonomy): Eukaryota > Metazoa > Mollusca > Bivalvia > Cardiida > Solecurtidae > Sinonovacula > Sinonovacula constricta. The sequence continues at coordinate 49,002,762 of CM017568.1, read as the reverse complement.
TGCAGCACAGCATAACCTGGCAACACACTATAACCTGGCAACACACCATAACCTGGTAACACACTATAACCTGGTAACACACTTTAACCTGGCAACACACTATAACCTGGTAACACACTATAACCTGGTAACACACTATAACCTGGTAACACACTATAACCTGGCAACACACTATAACCTGGTAACACACTTTAACCTGGCAACACACTATAACCTGGTAACACACTATAACCTGGTAACACACTATAACCTGGTAACACACTATAACCTGGCAACACACTATAACCGGGAACCACACTTTAACATGGCAACACACGATAACCTGGCAACACACTATAACCTTGCAGCACAGCATTACCTGTTAACACACTACAACCTGGAAACACACTATAACCTGGTAACACACTATAACCTGACAACACACCATAACCTGGCATTACACGATTACCTAGCAACACACTTTAACCTGGCAACAAACTTTAACCTGGCAACAAACCATAACCTGGCAACACACTATAACCTGGCAACACACCATAACCTGGCAACACACTATAACCTGGTAACACACTATAACCTGGTAACACACTATAACCTGGCAACAAACCAAAACCTGGTAATACATTATAACCTGGTAACACACTATAACCTGGTAACATACTATAACCTGGTAACACACTATAACCTGGTAACACACTATAACTTGGCAACACACTATAACCTGGTAACACACTATAACCTGGCAACACACTATAACATGGTAACACACTATAACCTGGCATCACACTATAACCTGGCAACACACTATAACCTGGCATCACACTATAACCTGGCAACACACTATAACCTGGCAACAAACCAAAACCTGGTAATACATTATAACCTGGTAACACACTATAACCTGGTAACACACTATAACCTGGTAACACACTATAACCTGGTAACACATTATAACCTGGTAATACATTATAACCTGGTAACATACTATAACCTGGTAACACACTATAACCTGGTAACACACTATAACCTGGCAACACACTATAACCTGGTAACACACTATAACCTGGCAACACACTATAACATGGTAACACACTATAACCTGGCATCACACTATAACCTGGCAACACACTATAACCTGGCATCACACTATAACCTGGCAACACACTATAACCTGGCAACAAACCAAAACCTGGTAATACATTATAACCTGGTAACACACTATAACCTGGTAACACACTATAACCTGGTAACACACTATAACCTGGTAACACATTATAACCTGGTAATACATTATAACCTGGTAACACACTATAACCTGGTAACACAATATAACCTGGTAACACACTATAACCTGGTAACACAATATAACCTGGCAACACACTATAACCTGGTAATACATTATAACCGGGTAACACAATATAACCTGGTAACACACTATAACCTGGTAACACACTATAACCTGGCAACACACTATAACCTGGTAACACACTTTAACCTGGCAACACACTATAACCTGGTAACACACTATAACCTGGTAACACACTATAATCTGGTAACACACTATAACCTGGCAACACACTATAACCGGGAACCACACTTTAACATGGCAACACACGATAACCTGGCAACACACTATAACCTTGCAGCACAGCATTACCTGTTAACACACTACAACCTGGAAACACACTATAACCTGGTAACACACTATAACCTGACAACACACCATAACCTGGCATTACACGATTACCTAGCAACACACTTTAACCTGGCAACAAACTTTAACCTGGCAACAAACCATAACCTGGCAACACACTATAACCTGGCAACACACCATAACCTGGCAACACACTATAACCTGGTAACACCCTATAACCTGGTAACACACTATAACCTGGTAACACACTATAACCTGGTAACACACTATAACCTGGCAACACACTATAACCTGGTAACATACTATAACCTGGTAACACACTATAACCTGGTAACACACTATAACTTGGCAACACACTATAACCTGGTAACACACTATAACCTGGCAACACACTATAACATGGTAACACACTATAACCTGGCATCACACTATAACCTGGCAACACACTATAACCTGGCATCACACTATAACCTGGCAACACACTATAACCTGGCAACAAACCAAAACCTGGTAATACATTATAACCTGGTAACACACTATAACCTGGTAACACACTATAACCTGGTAACACACTATAACCTGGTAACACATTATAACCTGGTAATACATTATAACCTGGTAACATACTATAACCTGGTAACACACTATAACCTGGTAACACACTATAACCTGGCAACACACTATAACCTGGTAACACACTATAACCTGGCAACACACTATAACATGGTAACACACTATAACCTGGCATCACACTATAACCTGGCAACACACTATAACCTGGCATCACACTATAACCTGGCAACACACTATAACCTGGCAACAAACCAAAACCTGGTAATACATTATAACCTGGTAACACACTATAACCTGGTAACACACTATAACCTGGTAACACACTATAACCTGGTAACACATTATAACCTGGTAATACATTATAACCTGGTAACACACTATAACCTGGTAACACAATATAACCTGGTAACACACTATAACCTGGTAACACAATATAACCTGGCAACACACTATAACCTGGTAATACATTATAACCGGGTAACACAATATAACCTGGTAACACACTATAACCTGGTAACACACTATAACCTGGCAACACACTATAACCTGGTAACACACTTTAACCTGGCAACACACTATAACCTGGTAACACACTATAACCTGGTAACACACTATAATCTGGTAACACACTATAACCTGGCAACACACTATAACCGGGAACCACACTTTAACATGGCAACACACGATAACCTGGCAACACACTATAACCTTGCAGCACAGCATTACCTGTTAACACACTACAACCTGGAAACACACTATAACCTGGTAACACACTATAACCTGACAACACACCATAACCTGGCATTACACGATTACCTAGCAACACACTTTAACCTGGCAACAAACTTTAACCTGGCAACAAACCATAACCTGGCAACACACTATAACCTGGCAACACACCATAACCTGGCAACACACTATAACCTGGTAACACCCTATAACCTGGTAACACACTATAACCTGGTAACACACTATAACCTGGCAACAAACCAAAACCTGGTAATACATTATAACCTGGTAACACACTATAACCTGGTAACATACTATAACCTGGTAACACACTATAACCTGGTAACACACTATAACCTGGCAACACACTATAACCTGGTAACACACTATAACCTGGCAACACACTATAACATGGTAACACACTATAACCTGGCATCACACTATAACCTGGCAACACACTATAACCTGGCAACACACTATAACCTGGTAACACAATATAACCTGGTAATACATTATAACCTGGTAACACACTATAACCTGGTAACACAATATAACCTGGTAACACACTATAACCTGGTAACACAATATAACCTGGCAACACACTATAACCTGGTAATACATTATAACCTGGCATCACACTATAACATGGTAACACACTATAACATGGTAACACACTATAACCTGGCATCACACTATAATCTGGCAACACACTATAACATGGTAACACACTATAACATGGTAACACACTATAACCTGGCATCACACTATAACCTGGCAACACACTATAACCTGGCAACACACTATAACCTGGCATCACACTATAACCTGGCAACACAATATAACCTGGCATCACACTATAACCTGGTAACACACTATAACCTGGCATCACACTATAACCTGGTAACACAATATAACCTGGCAACACACTATAACCTGGCATCACACTATAACCTGGTAACACAATATAACCTGGCAACACACTATAACATGGTAACACACTATAAGCTGGCATCACACTATAACCTGGCAACACACTATAACATGGTAACACACTATAACATGGTAACACACTATAACCTGGCATCACACTATAACCTGGTAACACAATATAACCTGGCAACACAATATAACCTGGCAACACACTATAACATGGTAACACACTATAACCTGGCATCACACTATAACCTGGCATCACACTATAACATGGTAACACACTATAACATGGTAACACACTATAACCTGGCATCACACTATAACCTGGTAACACAATATAACCTGGCAACACACTATAACATGGTAACACACTATAACCTGGCATCACACTATAACCTGGCAACACACTATAACCTGGCATCACACTATAACCTGGCAACACACTATAACCTGGCAACAAACCAAAACCTGGTAATACATTATAACCTGGTAACACACTATAACCTGGTAACACACTATAACCTGGTAACACACTATAACCTGGTAACACAATATAACCTGGTAATACATTATAACCTGGTAACACACTATAACCTGGTAACACAATATAACCTGGTAACACACTATAACCTGGTAACACAATATAACCTGGCAACACACTATAACCTGGTAATACATTATAACCGGGTAACACAATATAACCTGGTAACACACTATAACCTGGTAACACACTATAACCTGGTAACACACTATAACCTGGTAACACACCATAACCTGGTAACACACTATAACCTGGTAACACACTATAACCTGGTAACACACTGTAACCTGGCAACAGCAACACACTTTAACCTGGCAACACACTTTAACCTGGCAACACACTTTAATATGGCAATACACTTTAATCGGACAACACACTTTAACCTGGCAACAGAAGACAGCCTTGCAACTATTATTAATCAAAATAATCTGGCAACACGAAATAACACGGCACCTTGATATTACCTGGAAAAGGCTTAGACCTAATCTTGTTCTTGTAGAAATTGAGGTTGTCATTCCGGTTCTTGTCATCTGATGCCTGTATATTAAAATAATAAAATTATTGTGTTGAACGCAACTATATGCTGGATAGTTTGGAAAAATAACAGGGGCAATGGAACATGGGCCGCCTTGTAAAGTGTGGTCCCGCGGCGGCATGACTATTCCCACCTTCGGTGATATATTAAACCAATTGTGTTCCTTTGTATTTATTTATATACCATTAATAAAAGAATCTACGACACCAAAGTCCGACAGCGTGGCGCTGTGAGAGGGTTACTATTCTGATTAAAAGAACATTATTAAATAACTTTACGTAATTAGTCCAATAAAAAACACACACCACATTCAATTACACGACGACCTGCTTTAAAACAGTGCCAATATAAATATCAATTTTCGGCTCGGGTCGGGGCAGGGGTGGGGAGGGTCATATTAATATAAAGCCCGCATTTGAAGTAATTTGATTGGCGAATAAGACAGGGCCAAAAAAAGATATAGATTTCAGCAAGAAGCTCTGGGAAATGACAGTCTCTGGGAAATGACAGTCATTTTGTTTTATCTCGGTCTATGTGCAGACGCTGACGTTGCATAAATTTATTAAACAAAATATTGTCAGTTTTCAAACATTCACGGCATGAATTGGAAGTGTTTAACCGGACGTGTTATTTTACAACGTGTAGTTTTCCCCAAAACACAAACATGGATTTTCTGACTTGGATGAATGCAAAACTAACTAAGTATTAAATGTGAAAAGTTATTTAATAAAATTGTCAAAAAATAAATGATTTGATATTGGCCCTGTTATCTGTTCTCGTGTCAGTCGTATTGACCCTCGGCCTTGAGCCAATACGACTGCCCTCGGTCAAAAAAAAGGGCCAATATCAAATCATTTATTTATTAACATATATAAGTCTTGCTTTCTGAAGTCCAATATTTAAAAAAAAATCATTTAATTCATGATTGACATTTCTATTCACACAACATGAAACACTCCCAGACAAGTCGCTGAAATAAGATAATAAAGACTTTTGATAACAATTTACATCCATTCTTATGATTGAGAAATGTATAAAATAACCTTTAACATTGGTAGTCAGAAAAAAAAATCTTTTTTTCCCCTGTCACTGTCACACAATCAGAGTTAAGTATTCCATTCTAGATTTATATCAGTGATGAAACTTGGATTTATATCAATAGTTAGGAAACATATATGATTGCATGTAACAGGGACTACTGAACTCAGAGCATCCTGAAATGGCCATGGACTTTGTCCAGGCCAATTCTAATTGACAACTTTATAGAGATGATGCCATTATCTAACCATGTGTTGAGTGGAATGCTGACCTACCTGATGGTGATATGTTGTGTTGTTTGCGCTATACCTATATACATGTCCTTGATGGTGTTGATATGGAGAGTTGTTTGCGCTATACCTATATACATGTCCTTGATGGTGTTGATATGGAGAGTTGTTTGCGCTAGACTAATATGCATGCTGAGGATAATGCTGGAAAACATCCGGTTGCCTATGACTTAGAAATGACTAATTTCTTTACTTTTCATTGATAATCATTGAGAAAAATGGACGGGTGATGGGAGTTTATCATGGAAATGTTGCTTAGATCTAAATGAACTAAGTTTATTACTATACACAAAACACAGCAATGTAAGCAAACATTCTTACGTCATTATATTATCAAAGATTCACAGAATATTTTCGAACTCTATATATTGTAATGCATTGTCTATTGTCAATGCTTAAACATACTGTAAAACAGTGTTTTGATTGATGTTAGTTAAAAACATATTGCAATGCATTTTCTTTATTGTTGTTGATTGCAAACTTACTGCAATTCATTGTATACATGGTTTATGCGTTAACATATTGCAATTCAATGTCTACATTGTTACTGCTTAAAACATAATGTCATTTATACCGTTTTAATACGTACACACACTGCATGCCAATGTCCGCATTGTTACTGCTTACAAGATACTGCCATATATGTTCTATAGTGTTACTACTTAAAAATATATGGTTCATATGTATACAATAACTGATTAGAGTACTTAGCTTTCTGTAAATGTTGTTTGCGCTGCTACATGTAAAATAAAATATGAAAAATATTTTCCTATAAAAATATATAAATCCATTCAGTAATAGATGGGTCTTAATATTAGATTAGTGTCGTGACCATCCTTTGTAGGTGCAATATTTTAACAAACAAGTGAGCTTAATAACGATGATTATTTCATTTACTTTCAACAACAAAGTAATAATTGTCTAATATTATTATCAGACTGGAATAGCCGAGGATATAACCGTTTGTTTTTTCCAGAGTGGTATATACCCATACTGGTATTGGCAAGAATAAAGCGGTCAGTCTGGGTGCGGATACAGGTAAACTTCTGTTTGAAACTTGAGATGGTATCGATGAACTCTGTTGACAAAGTTCTGATCAAAGGAATTGACGTAGGTGTCCTAGGAAGTAAGGTTAATGTCTTGATATCGTCGTTTGAAAATGGGACAGACCTTTCCTAAATTGTTTGTGTCCGTAAGGAGTCCGCTTCTCTAGAAGATTTGGACAAATATCCTGTTTTGCTGCTTCCTCCCGTCTTTCTTTTTTCACTTCCATTTTTTCACTTCCAACAAACACTCTAGAACAGATGTCATTGTCGCTATTGGACGGATGTTTTATAGCTCATTTTAAACAAACTTTATTTTATATGTACTCCTGTTAATATTGTTGTTGTTTTAGATGATTTACTTGTTCAGTTGTTAGATACAGCTTCTGCTGCTTAACACAGACATCGTCAGCCGAGTGCCCATCAGTCAACAGGTGTTTCGCCCCTTATCTCGGTACACCCTCGTGATGGCGGGGCAGCAGTGGAGATCAAGCACTGCTTGTCTGTGCTGGCTTCCACGTGGCTTCATTACGTCGGAGCCAGAGCCAACTGGACGCTCTTTCAGCTGCTCTACTAAGAGCTCGTACTAAGCTTTGCCTTGGCTTGTCCTTCATGCCTAGAGCTCCCAAGGCTTTCCAAACTGATTGGGCAGGAAAGCCCCTACATCCTACTTCCACAGGGAAGACCCAGGTAGAGAATCCTTTCTCCCTGCACAAGTCTGCCAGTTCTTGGTACTTCGACCGCTTCCTTTCATTTGCCTCATCCGTTCTTTCTTCCCAAGGGACAGTCAGTTCCACGAGTATCATCATCTTTGGGATTGTAGACCAGATGACTATGTCTGGGCGCAGACTTGTCTGTACGACATCTGGGAAGACCAACTTCTGTTGTAGGTCCACCTTCATCTCCCAATGTCAGCACTAAGTCCTATATGGAAAACAACATTGCTCTCATTCTAGTAATTGTGGCGTGTTTTTTTTTTTTTTGTGTGTTTTGTTGTTGTAGTTTTTTTTTATTTAAGTATGTACATTCGTCTCACGTTCAAAAAGCATTTGTTAAAGCATTTGTCTATTTGTACTTTTCTTCCTGTGTGATACTTATCCTATTTACTCATAAAAATCATTTAAACAATAAGCCCAGATTGTCTGAGAGGATATCTATTCCTATCTTTCTGTTTCTGATAACATTTCATAAGGAATATGTATAAAGTGGATTTTAACAAATGCATACATATGTACACGTGTTATATGCACATAGGACTGTTTGACATGTAAATATTACTTATCTCCTCTATTAAGATGTTTAAAAAATCATCCAAATCACACCAGTACTACATTATAATAGAGCTACTTATTACTTTCGTTTTCCATATACATTACATAGGGAATAATCTTCCTTTAAAACGCATGTATAATATGCATATAGGCCAGTTTTAGATGTGACAATTGTGTATCTTATTTATTAAGATAATTAAAAAATCTTCAAAATAGCACCAGTACTACATTATAATAAAGCTATTTATCACTTTCGTTTTCCATGTATTTCATATGTGGAGTGATTGTATTTTTGTGTGTGAAAAATGGCTAATGTAGTATTTTTTCTCAACAAAATAAGGAACAAACATGCAAAATCTATAAAACGATTAATCTATGTATAAACTGAGATATCATTATTAATATGTTTTTGGTAATTTCCTTTTGGTATTTCACGAGTTATTCAATCTTTTGCCGACCTTCTAGCTACGCCAGTCTGGAACGCTATGTTACCTGTTGAATATCTTCCAATTGACTCAGGTCACTATCAACCTCTGCCTGAGCCAGATCGCATGATTTAAGTTCGTTAGCTTAACATAGAAACATTCCGAAATACACACAATGTTGTTGTTTAATCCCTCGTGTTTACCATACAATAGGCACCAATATGTAGATCAAGATCAAATAAGTGTCTCGCGATCCATGTGTATGCTACACAACACACAATAACACTGCAATCTGAAATGTTTACATTCAGTCTCGATATGAACACGTTTCAGCATGATGTATTTAAGAAAACAAACTAACCGAAAAGCTGGATAGAAATCCTCCCATGCTTCTTCAGTAAAACGCGCCTTCTTTTATAATAAATAATCCAATTAGCCGAGGATCATATCAGTGACTAGCGACTCCCACCTGCAGTTTCCTTGCATGTGCGTGTTGTTTTCATGCTTCACAAATGCATCTAATATAGCGCTAGATAGCTGACAATCGGGGCATTACACCACGAGGAGACACGGGTAGGCTACATTAAATGCATGGCATTTACTTTTTGATGGATGGATACTTTTTGATATATATATATATATATAAATATATATATATATATATATATATATATATATATATATATATATATATATATATATATATACATACATCTATATACCTATATCTCTATCTATCTATCTATCTATCTATCTATCTGTCTATCTATCTTCTATCTATCTGTCTATCTATCTATCTATATATTCATTTATATTTTGAGGGAGAGAGAGAGAGAGAGAGAGAGAGAGAGAGGGAGAGAGATTTATATTTGTGATTAAATCTCCTTGAAAGACGTGTTTTCCTTTAAAAAAACACATAATACCATTTTAAAAAGTAAAATTTGTGGTCTTACATGGAATTAAGTAGAATTATTGCCTGGTAGCTTTTAAATCTTGTCTTCTTTTTTCTGAGGTCTTCTTTTTTCTGAGTGTTTTGTTTGATTCGATTGGTTGATGTTCGATCGAGACTTTGATAGACATACATATGAAGGAGCAAAGATTTCGATAGATTTAGTTACCACATTATTCTTGACCACTAACTTGAGAAAGATAACACATGAGGTACAAGAAAGAACACAAAAGAAGAAATCTAGTGAATTATTTATTTATAGCAAGTGTTGTATAAAAATGGCATGAAAACCTATAACTAAAAAAACATGTTTTGTGCATAAAGCCTTTTAAAACATTACAAAATATAAAGAACAATAAAGACTCATTCACAACATAAAAAATACAAACAATAAAATGTAAAGTACATTGTAAATTCAAAAAGTAGGTTCTAAGCTCAATATGTCGAGTGCACACGAAAGATTTCAAGATAACATAACTCGCAGATGACACAACCCTTTTTCTTAAAACAAAACGAAAATAATATACCTGTGGTCTTGTCCATTATTGGAGTGTTTGGTTAGTAATCAGGCCTTGAAGTTAATCTTTTTAACACAAGTGGCTTATGTATTTGAAGAATTAATGACGAAAATATAACTAACACATATGACATTAACAGACGAAGTAGTAAAATCGATTGGTGTTTACTATGGAAATAACCATGTTTACAATGTGAATTACTAAATTGGGAAGAAAAAAATAACAAAGCAACAAGCCTTTTAAATTCTTGGAAAAGAAGAAAGCTAACAATCTTTGGTAAAATCTTAGTTCTTAAAATCTTATTCCTGACAAAATGCACATACCTAGCACAGAGCATCACCGCACAACAAATTATCACTAAATGCATTAACACAACAAGGTTCAATATTTATGGGATGGGAAAAAGACAAAATATAGAAAACAACAGTTATTGGCTTTAAATTAGATGTAAGATTAGAAATGCCAGATTTTAACTATTTTTCTAAAGCACTGAAACTTAAATGGCTCTGCAGTTATAAACCGACACAATAGCTACATTGAAAAAAAAACAGCATATTTCCTTAAACAATTTGAACAAGATTCATATTTGACATGAATGTTGATTCCCTTAAATCCTTAGACACAAGTACAATAAGACAAAACACGGTTTTATACAGAACTGATTAACACCTGGATCAACTTCAACAACATACGATGTTAAGACTGCAATAACTTTACTTCCGTTAGAAACCTCATCATATGGGGGAATCTATTTATAAAGAAAAACTGGAAAAGTTTACTTTTATACGCTGGATTGGTTCAGGCATTATCTTCATTAATGATTTACTTTCTCATAACGGAGCTCTAGATACAAAACACATATATGATAAGTTGATAATAAAAACAATTGGATTGTTGAAATAAATAGTATCTTATCCGCCATTTCAAAAAGATGGATCCAACTGATTAAAAAGATGATTCAATAAAAACGTTTATTAATGCTGGATCTGTAATAAAAACAACAACAACAACAACTATATACAACACATGACAAATAAACAAATATATAAAGTTTGCATTGAAAAATATATTGATATATATATATATATATATATATATATATATATATATATATATATATATATATATATATATATATATATATATATATATATATACATGCAAAAACAACGGACATGAATTTACAACAAAAAATTAGTTGGAACTCTCGGTATATCATATTACACAAAGCTAACTACAACAACGCTGTAAAACAATGTAAGTACAAGTTATAACATAATCTAACATAATCTTATTTCATCAAGTTTGAACTTTTCATTTGGAATCTGTTAGATTCTCCATTATGCCTATTTTGTAACGAAGTAGAGGATTATACTGACTTTTTCTTAACATGCAGCTATGTTAATATCTTTTGTTTAAATGTAAATAGTATATTTGAAAAGCGTGGTATATGTAAACACACTAATTAGCTAGAGTATATAGTTGTAGGTTATAAGAAAGATAGACCTAAATATAACATAATAAACACAATATTAAATCTTATGGGAGATACTGTTTACAAGACTTACAAGTGATAGAAGGAAAACGATTAACATGTGGAAACATCTTCTTACCGAATTAAATATTATTTTATATTGCCTAAAGATTTAAAATGTTAACACACTTGTTTTAAGACAATTCATTAATAAAATGAAATGCAAGGATAATAAAAGTTGTTTTACGATAGACGTGCACCTCCTGTACTTTCATTATCTATACAAAGAGAATAAAAAAATTACCAAAGTTATGTTAAGAATGTATGTCATATAAGTCAACATACTCATTGTTATTATGATTTATGTATTGTTCTATGTTATGTTTATAGAAATATGTGTAAATAAACTGACTGCATAACGCAATCCAAAAAAAATAAAAAAATTAAAATAAAGAAAATACAATCGCTTGAACAGTGAGCGTTACAATAGTGAGGGAACAAAAGTAATATGTCTTCAATTGCTTTATGGGTACTAACTTTATGATTATTAAAAAGTCCAGAATATCATGTAATGCAAAGTAAATGTTTTATAAAATAAGACATTTTAAAGGGCGAAGCAAAACTGTACAATTAAACTAGCATGGTTGTGTTATCAATATTAGTACAACTATACGACAGAAATAATTCATTAATCTGACCACAATAATAGTATGTCTGTCGTAAAACGATTTGCTTTGATCTATTCCACTAAATATATGCATGACTCTGACAAAATCCTTATCTCTACACAACATATTTGTCTGACCGATTCATTATAATACGAAATGTGTAACTAAAAATAACGTAGAATATATTTATAGAAGTGTATAGAACTGTGCTCAGAATCATTGACTGCCCCTTATTTATGACATATTCATAGGTTGGTGTTACGTGAACATTTGAAGATATATAATGATATAGGTTTACTAGAATTTAACATGCATTGTTAAATCATGCACCAAACCAAAACAAAGTATTTGAATCAAGGCAAACAATATGCTTAAAGAAGATACTAGTTTGAAGACATCCGGATCCTCGTTTTAACTACCGTATTATATATTACATATGTCACACAATGTCCGTGCAATCACATAATTACATAATTATATTATACTAGGTACATGTAATCACATACATATCGGTGTAATATACTATACAATGTACAACCGTCTCCAGATAACTGAAATACTGTTGGTGGGACGATAAACCCAATAAACATAGACAATGTAAATGTAATCACAGACATAACAGGGTTATATACTATACAATGTATGATGTAATCACATACATAACAGTGTTATATACTATACAATGTATGATGTAATCCCATACATAACAGTGTTATACACTATACAATGTACATGTTATCACATTCATTACAGTGTTATATACTATACAATGTACATGTAATCACATACATAACAGTGTTATATACTATACAATGTACATGTAATCACATACATAACAGTGTTATATACTATACAATATACATGTTATCACATACATAACAGTGTTATATACTATACAATGTACATGTTATCACATACATAACAGTGTTATATACTATACAATGTACATGTAATCACATACATAACAGTGTTATATACTATACAATGTATGATGTAATCACATACATAACAGTGTTATATACTATACAATGTACATGTTATCACATACATTACAGTGTTATATATTATACAATGTATGATGTAATCACATACATAACAGTGTTATATACTATACAATGTATGATATAATCACATACAATACAGTGTTATATATTATACAATGTATGATGTAATCACATACATAACAGTGTTATATATTATACAATGTACATGTAATCACATACATAACAGTGTTATATATTATACAATGTATGACATAATCACATACAATACAGTGTTATATACTATACAATGTATGATGGAATAAAGTAAATAAACGGAGCTATATACTATACAATGTATGATTTAATCACACACATTAAGGTATTAGTTCCGTATTAGTGATGGCTGACCACAACATAATTGTTTGATCCTCTTTTGAACCTTTCCTTAAAAAGGAAGTAAAACTAAATGATAAAAATAAAAGAATTAAACAATCAGTAAATATTTACACAAAAAATTACGAGACTATCAGCGAGGCAGGACTTTTACTCTAAAATTAAATTCACCTTAAAATTTACTGACAAAATAAACTGATGAACTTACATATTCATATATAAATACTCACTTTTTTCATCTTGACTTGAACCCAAAGTTTATTATAACCGTACCATGAAATAATTACCACACTCCTTTTTGTGTATAAAAATGCACAAAGCTCCTAGACACGTTACAATGTAATGCTAAATGAAGGCAACAATTTGGAAAGAAACTCTTCCATACTAATTGTTTGTGAAGAAATTATGTCGATGTCATTATAACATGGCTGAGAACCTAACATTCAACTTCTTATTAGCTTGCAGAATAGAATTAAACCATTCAACAATGTTTCTCTTTATTGACAACATTATATTTCCCTGCAAATATGCCCGAATATATGCACGTAAGAACCTAACATTAAAATACATCTTATTTTTAAGAAACTATTTTCCAATAGTTTGCCTTAGTACATTATCAGAAGAGACAACATTGATAAGCAGTCAACAATTTTATGTTAGAATCCAAAGCAATGGATTGAAAGATGAATCAAAAGCATCACTTCTGTTCAAAATGCAACATGTATCAATGATAAAAAACACTCTTATTAAGTTATGACATGTTATGGATAAACATTCTCAAATTGAAATACACATCATTGTTGCAGATAATGTGCACACATTCGGAACATTAAAGTGGTACAAGATTCTAGTTGATTGAAATGTTAAATGCTGTACCCGAATAAGGCCGCTGTGCAACCGGTTTCTCCCGTTTGAGGGTCCTTTTGGAAGTATTCTGATTGTGGCTGTCGATAGTTCTGCCATTGCTGATTATTTGGCTGTTGAATGTGATTGTGTTGTTGATTTTGTTGTTGTTGCTGAATCAGCTGCTGTTGATTTTGTTGTTTCTGAATCAGCTGATCCAGTGGACAATCCTTATGATCTGGTTCTGAACTTGATGAATCTTCTGTTTCCATCGCTTCTAGAGTATCTTCAATTATTTCTAGACTTGATGGTGATTTTTCTTTGTGACTTAAGTCTGTGCTTGTATTGGACCCACCACCATCTAATTTCTTACATTCCTCGTCTATTTCTATCTTAACATCGCTGGCATTTGTGGCTGCCTGATTTATTGTATGTCCCCTGTCTGGGTTGAGGTCATTATTTTCACCAATGCCTTTCGATGAAGCTCTTTCGTCCTGTATATATATAGGACATGCACCTTCACTGTGACAAGATTTCACTTTATTCGATAGGCCTGGGAGATTTTCATATTCAGCTTGATAGCTTGTATTGTTTTTGCAATTTCCTTTATCAAAGCCAGATTCAGCGCCTTCCTCAGATTCACTAAACTCGTAGTTTAGGTTATGCAATCCTCTGTCTTCAGATGGAATGGTGTTCCACCAGTAGGTCAAGGTCCCACCTTGAAGGCATGGCAACACACTCTCGTTTTCCATCACAAACATAATCAGGGGTTCCTGGTACTTATGGAAACCAAATGCAGCCAAGGAGTGTAGGATCCGCGTAATTCGGGAATGATTGTGCTTAGATCTGAAATTAAATGAAATAGACAAGACTATTGACAGAAAGCTGTTTAAAGAAAGTGTTACAAGTATATAAAAACCCCTCTATAATCAGAAATGTTGTTTACACACTTCTGCATTTTTATTTCCTTTATATCTCTTGAAAAGGTGAGCATGTGGATAAGAATGAATTATTGTATATAACTCATGAAAAAGCTTGAAGATGCCAATAATTGTGGGTGTATCGGAGGTTGGATACATACTTTAAGAAAAATTATTTATTTTGGATGGATATTTAAATGTTAGAATCATAAAGTGTAAAAGTGAACAATGCTAACATATAACAGTGTATACTGTTATATTATCCTTTTTGAAAGTTACAAATTTAGACCATAAGAAAATTAACTGCCTTACATAAAATTAAATATATACAATAAAACACTTGTCTAACTCTGTCTAAAGAGTTGCCAAAATGTTAAAATTACAAGCTTACATATTCAGATGCCTAAATCTGTCTCTCCAGTTTTCTTCACACCTTTGGATTTCTCCAGTTTTAGTAGACTTCAGTTCCATACCATAGAAATGTAGCATCATCTTATATGCACGCACAAATCGATCCCTTAACTCAGGTATTTGGGCTATTGCCTTAATAAAGAAGTCAAAAGTGTCTTGTTGTCAAATCGTAAAAATGCATGCAGGTGTTGTTGTTTATTGATTAAGATACAGCTATAATATTGCATAATTAAGCAATAATTCAGCATAAAACGGCATAATATAGCATAATGCAGCAATAATACAGCACAACAGAGCTATACTATTGCATAATGAAGTAATAATTCAACAATAATACAACAATAATACAATGATAATACGGCAATAATATTATACAGCAAACTACAGCTATAATATTGCATAGTACAGTAATAATACAGCATAATGCAGCAATAATACAGCATAATGCAGCAATAATACAGCATAATGCAGCAATAATACAGCATAATGCAGCAATAATACAGCATAATACAACAATAATACGGCATAATGCAGCAATAATACAGCATAATGCAGCAATAATACAGCATAATGCAGCAATAATACAGCATAATGCAGCAATAATACAGCATAATGCAGCAATAATACAGCATAATGCAGCAATAATACAGCATAATGCAGCAATAATACAGCATAATGCAGCAATAATACAGCATAATGCAGCAATAATACAGCATAATGCAGCAATAATACAGCATAATGCAGCAATAATGCAGCAATAATACAGCATAATGCAGCAATAATACAGCATAATGCAGCAATAATACAGCATAATGCAGCAATAATACAGCATAATACAACAATAATACAGCATAATACAACAATAATACAGCATAATACAACAATAATACAACGATAATACGGCAATAATATTATACAGCATACTACAGCTATAATATTACATAGTACAGTAATAATACAGCATAATGCAGCTATAATATTTGTGAGGCGTCCGTGGCGAAGTGGTAGAGTCACCGACTTGTAACTCGTCTGACCGCTTAGCCTCTCACCGCATGGGTTCGAGTCCCATTCGGGGCAAAAGACCTAAAGTGGGAAGGTCTTCCAGCTGACCTGCGGTGCACCGGTAGTTCTACCCAGACATTTGTCTGGGGTCTTCCTCCACCAAAAAGGCTGGATGTCGCTATATTTATCATAACTCGTTGCTGCGATGTATTTCAAAAACAAAAACAAAACAAAACCATCTATAATATCGCATAATACAGCAATAATTCAATATAAAACGGCATAATACAGCAATAATTCAGTATAAAACGGCATAATACAGCAATAATTCAGTATAAAAAATGCATAATTCAGCAATAATTCAGTATAAAACGGCATAATACAGCAATAATTCAGTATAAAACGGCATAATACAGCAATAATTCAGTATAAAACGGCATAATACAGCAATAATATTGCATGATACAGCAAAATACAGTATAATACAACAATAATACGGCATAATGCACCATGTACTCAAAATGGCTGATTTGTTCTTAACTAATCTAAGATGGTTTTATACATATTTATATAAATGTTTAGGCACATGTAGCAACACCGCCGCACCACTGTCAGCTGGACACCGCCACGCATTAAGTCTTTCTTCCCATGTGTTTTATGCATCTAATTCTCTTGTAAATAATATTCCAGCATTCACTCACCATCGCCTCGTGGCGCCGTAAGGGCTTTGCTGAGCTGTCGAAGTTGGGGAAAAGCCTAAAACACAAACCAAGAGCCATAACATCAATGTGTGAAATTAATCCACTGAATTAAGGTCGATATCAGAAAAATGTATACAGTTAAACGGCAACACTAAATGATACAAACAGAATTGACACACTGCATCTAGTTCTCTAGCTAAATGAAACCTATTATCGTTTCCGATTAAGTTACATGACCTCTAATTGCAGGGAAAAAAATCAGATCATATTTAGCTTTCACCCTGAAGACTATGTACAGGGAACTTTTACAATTTATTTAAACATCACTGACAAGGAAAGTGTTGTGGTACTAGCATACTAAAGGGAAGTATTTAAAACCTAATAAGCTTTAAAAAATGTTTACTAATATAATGGCTCTGTATGTGGGACATTCTAGACACAGATGTTCTTCTTTTACATTTTAAAGTTGGCATTAACAAGCAGGTGTCATGAAGCATGATTTTCATTATTTAAATAAATTGTCATTTGTTTGCTAAATTTTCCTAAAGCAATTGTGTTTGGATTGGCAACAGCGGGATGCCGTATGAACCAAACGAGTATAAGATCAGATCACCTTATGAAATTTTTTTTTATATATATATGACCCTAAACTGTTTTGGAGTTGCCTGGTCACATCACATTTGTAGATGACCCTAAACTGTATTGGAGTTGCCTGGTCACATTACTTTTGTTGATGACCCTTAAATGTATTGGAGGAGCCTGGTCACATTACATTTGTTGATGACCCTTAAATGTATTGGAGTGGCCTGGTCACATCACATTTGTTGATGACCCTTAAATGTATTGGAGTGGCCTGGTCACATTACATTTGTTGATGACCCTTAAATGTATTGGAGTGGCCTTGTCACATTACATTTGTTGAGGACCCTAAACTGTATTGGAGTGGCCCGGTCACATCACATTTGTTGATGACCCTTAAATGTGTTGGAGTGGCCTGGTCACATTACATTTGTATATGACCCTAAACTGTATTGGAGTGGCCCGGTCACATCACATTTGTATATGACCCTGAACTGTATTGGAGTGGCCCGGTCACATCACATTTGTTGATGACCCTGAACTGTATTGGAGTTGCCTGGTCACAACACCATTGTTGATGACCCTGAACTGTATTGGAGTTGCCTGGTCACATCACCATTGTTGATGACCCTGAACTGTATTGGAGTTGCCTGGTCACATCACATTTGTTGATGACCACGAACTGTATTGGAGTTGCCTGGTCACATCACCATTGTTGATGACCACGAACTGTATTCGAGTTGCCCTGTCACATCACCATTGTTGATGACCCTGAACTGTATTGGAGTTGCCCGGTCACATCACCAATGTGGATGACCCTGAACTGTATTGGAGTTGCCCGGTCACATCACCATTGTTGATGACCCTGAACTGTATTGGAGTTGCACGGTCACATCACCATTGTTGATGAGCCTGAACTGTATTGGAGTTGCCCCGTCACATCACCATTGTTGATGACCCTGAACTGTATTGGAGTTGCCGGGTCACATCACCATTGTTGATGATCCTGAACTGTATTGGAGTTGCCTGGTCACATCACCATTGTTCATGACCCTGAACTGTATTGGAGTTGCCTGGTCACATCACCATTGTTGATGACCCTAAACTGTATTGGAGTTGCCTGGTCACATTACCATTGTTCATGACCCTGAACTGCATTGGAGTTGCCTGGTCACATCACCATTGATCATGACCCTGAACTGTATTGGAGTTGCCTGGTCACATCACCATTGTTGATGACCCTGAACTGTATTGGCGTTGCCTGGTCACATCACATTTGTTGATGACCCTGAACTGTATTGGAGTTGCCCGGCTACATCACCATTGTTGATGACCCTGAACTGTATTGGAGTTGCCCGGTCACATCACCATTGTTGATGACCCTGAACTGTATTGAAGTTGCCCGGTCACATCACCATTGTTGATGACCCTGATTTGTATTGGAGTTGCCTGGTCACATCACCATTGTTGATGACCCTGAACTGTATTGGAGTTGCCCGGCCACATCACCATTGTTGATGACCCTGAACTGTATTGGAGTTGCCCGGCCACATCACCATTGTTGATGACCCTGAACTGTATTGGAGTTGCCCGGTCACATCACCATTGTTGATGACCCTGAACTGTATTGAAGTTGCCCGGTCACATCACCATTGTTGATGACCCTGAACTGTATTGGAGTTGCCTCGTCACATCACCATTGTTGATGACCCTGAACTTAATTGGAGTTGTCTGGTCACATCACCATTGTTGATGACCCTGAACTGTATTGGAGTTGCCTGGCAACATCACCATTGTTGATGACCCTGAACTGTATTGGAGTTGCCCTCTCACATCACCATTGCTGATGACCCTGAACTGTATTGAAGTTGCCCGGTCACATCACCATTGTTGATGACCCTGAACTGTATTGGAGTTGCCTGGTCACATCACCATTGTTGATGACCCTGAACTGTATTGGAGTTGCCTGGCAACATCACCATTGTTGATGACCCTGAACTGTATTGGAGTTGCCTGGCAACATCACCATTGTTGATGACCCTGAACTGTATTGGAGTTGCCCGGTCACATCACATTTGTTGATGACCCTAAACTGTATTGGAGTTGCCCTGTCACATCACCATTGTTAATGTCCCTGAGCTGTATTGAAGTTGCATGGTCACATCACCATTGTTGATGACCCTGAACTGTATTGAAGTTGCCTGGTCACATCACATTTGTTGATGACCCTGAACAGTATTGGAGTTGCCTGGTCACATCACATTTGTTGATGACCCTGAACTGTATTGGAGTTGCCTGGTCACATTACATTTGTTGATGACCCTGAACAGTATTGGAGTTGCATGGTCACGTCACCATTGTTCATGACCCTGAACTGTATTGGAGTTGCCTGGTCACATCACATTTGTTGATGACCCTGAACTGTATTCGAGTTGTTGATGACATAGAAGCGTATTAAAGTGGCTAGGTCACACCACATTTTTGATGACCCTGAACTGTATTTAAGTTGCCCGGTCACACCATAAATAGTTTCAACCATGATTTCCAACGAGGTTAATGATATATCTGCATAAACATAAGATATCTTAGAATCAGTCAACTGGAGCTGGGAACCCACGCACATGCATGAAGTAACAACAATATCATGGCTTTTCTTTTAGCAAAATATCAATAATTCGTTCGTAAAACTGTTTCACAAAAAATTTTGATATCTAATTTAGACAAAGAAAATAGACTGCTTACGAAACATGTGAAATGGTGTATTTAATATTGGTGAATGGTTGGATAAGACCTCCAAACCATTAAAGGGTTGTCATAAATGGAGATGTTAGGCGACACTGGCGGCGACCCCGTCCAAAACATTTACCCAGCCTCCATTCCAACATCTCACAGGAAATATAAAAATCTTTTTTAAAATGACAGATGTTTTTTTTAACAGATTTAAAATGCGTATGCTTTTGTAAAGCAAATAACTGTTCGAATTATGTTTTACAACGCTATATCTGATCGCGTTAATTTATCCATGGACAATTCTTAAGAACCTAAATTCAATTGTGTTTCCAAAAAAATCACTTTGGAAAAAGGAATCCATGGTAATGACATTTTAATCATAATGGTTTCAATGAATTCACGACATTTATAACATCAATAAAAATGTTTTTAGGAAAACAGGTATGGGTTGCTTTTTGTTACCTTTCAAATCTAAACAACACATATTTCAGCATTAAATTGGTTCTGAATATAAAGCATGTTTACCCGCCAGCCACGAACAGTATCGATCCCATGTAGACAGTGGCGTTTTGTAGTTAACCACAACACAATTATATTTTTTAATGTGTTTCGCAAAAGTTTACACAATAAGCATTATTTAAAGTTTTTTTCTAAAGACATTGTCTTCGATTGTTAGTAAATTTTGCATTCCATCCCGCCCCATAAACAATGAATGATGTTGTCTATGTCAGATGTCTACCTAGGATGTCAACATTGATAAGAATTTTAAATCATTGACAATTTTATGGTCATTTTGGCGATGTCCAGCTATAAATGGAGAAGGACCTAAGATGAATGTCAGGGTAATACCATCTGCGCCGCTCAGTTGAGCTGAAAGAACTTTCCACATTAAATCAATTGTTCCAACTGGGACTACAACCCATATAGGACTCGACCCTAGGTGAGACTCGAACCTAGGTGGGACTCGAACCTAGGTGGGACTCGAGCCTAGGTGGGACTCGAACCTAGTTGGGACTTGAGCCTAGGTGGGACTCGAACCTAGTTGGGTCTTGAGCCTAGGTGGGACTCGAACCTAGGTGGAACTCGAGCCTAGGTGGGACTCAAACCTAGGTGGGACTCAAACCTAGGTGGGACTCGTACCGAGGTGGGACTCTAACCTAGGTGGGACTCGAGCCTAGGTGGGACTCGAACCTAGTTGGGACTCGAGCCTAGGTGGGACTCGAACCTAGGTGGGACTCTAACCTAGGTGGGACTCAAGCCTAGGTGGGACTCTAACCTAGGTGAGACTCGAGCCTAGGTGGGACTCGAGCCTAGGTTAGGACTCGACCCTAGGTGGGACTCGAGCCTAGGTGGGACTCAAGCCTAGGTGGGACTCGAACCTAGGTGGGACTCCAACCTAGGTGGGACTCGAGCCTAGGTGGGACTCGAACCTAGGTGGGACTCGAGCCTAGGTGGGACTCGAACGTAGGTGGGACTCGAGCCTAGGTGGGACTCGAACCTATGTGGGACTCGAATGTAGGTGGGACTCGAACCTAGTTGGGACTCGAACCTAGGTGGGACTCGAACCTAGGTGGGATTAAGCCTAGGTGGGACTTGAACCTAGGTGGGACTCGAGCCTAGGTGGGACTCGAACCTAGGTGGGACTCGAGCCTAGGTGGGACTCGAACGTAGGTGGGACTCGAGCCGAGGTGGGACTCGAACCTAGGTGGGACTCGTACCGAGGTGGGACTCGAACCTAGGTGGGACTCGAACCTAGGTGGGACTCGAGCCTAGGTGGGACTCGAACCTAGGTGGGACTCGAGCCTAGGTGGGACTCGAACGTAGGTGGGACTCGTACCGAGGTGGGACTCGAACGTAGGTGGGACTCGAGCCCACGCCCGATTCAAAAAGTGGCTGGGGAGTTAAAGGAAACATATAGGCGACTTAAACTGAGAATTTTTTTATTATAATTCATTAGTTGGTTAAAATGTATAACCACAAGTACAAAAAAACATACCATTGTATATAACAATCGTTGACGTCCAAGGTATGGTAGTCCCCTTTCCATTTCAACATCTCCTCAATTAAGTAACCTGTCAAAGCAAACACCATGATGAGACACATAACAAAATTACTTTCTGTTTCTGTTTTATGGGTTTCAAATACAGCAACTGGCAGCTATTATTAGTTGACAAAGATTCCAGTCATATAGTTTAGCACAACCAACGGAGCAGCAAACCTTAGGTAGAAGACGTCATACATTAAGCTTTCGCCCCCAACTAAGACTAGAACTCACCCAGGCAGGAAAAATTCATGTTGGCTTCTTTAACCGGTCTGCCTAATGCATCACATTTTTAAATTCAATCACGAACAGAGAAACACGGTCTTTCAATCGCTATTCCCCATTTGCTAGCTATTGTTTACTCTACATACATGGATTGAACAACATCAAAAATGTGGGAACATATACAAAGAGATAAATACAGTGAATGACCAAACATTTAGGTTTGGTGTAATAATGTATGGATACATACTCATGCAGCAAGACAGACCTGGTAGCTCACACTATCTGGCATCTCAAAATAATAATGTGCCAGTTTAAAATAAACTAGCACTTGGAAGTTAAAATTCCAGATTTATTTAGAATGGAGACACGTTAGCAAAATAAAAAATAATCTCGGTACCAGGCAACATACAAAATACCCAGGCGTAGCCCTATGTCCAGGCAACACAAGATAACCAGGAGTAGAAATATGTTTGGGCAACAAGATACCATGGAGACACACTTTTAACCTGGCAACACATTATAACCTGGCAAGACCAGACATAGCACCATGCCCTGGCAACACACTATAACCTGGCAACACATTATAACCTGGCAAGACCAGACATAGCACCATGCCCTGGCAACACATTATAACCTGGCAGCACCAGACATAGAACCATGCCCTGGCAACACACTATAACCTGGTAGCACATTATAACCTGGTAACACGAGACATAGCACCATGCCCTGGCAACACACTATAACCTGGTAACACCAGACATAGCACCATGCCCTGGCAACACACTATAACCTGGCAACACCAGACATAGCACCATGCCCTGGCAACACACTATAACCTGGTAACACCAGACATAGCACCATGCCCTGGCAACACACTATAACCTGGCAACACCAGACATAGCACCATGCCCTGGCAACACATTCTAACCTGGCAACACCAGACATAGCACCATGCCCTGGCAACACACTATAACCTGGTAACACCAGACATAGCAGCATGCCCTGGCAACACACTATAACCTGGCAACACCAGACATAGCACCATGCCCTGGCAACACATTATAACCTGGTACATGTAGCACATTATAACCTGGCAACACCAGACATAGCACCATGCCCTGGCAACACACTATAACCTGGTAGCACATTATAACCTGGCAACAGAAGCTATGTAACTATTGATAATCTGAATAGTCAAGATAACCTTCCATGTAAAATAAGTTAGCAACTGAAAACTACCCAGTAACTTGATATTACCTGGAGAAGGTTTTGACTTCATCTTGTTCATGTAGAAATATAGGTTGTCGTTCAGTTCCATGACATCTGATGCCGCCTGTATGTTAAATAAAAATAATTCTTTGAATAAATTATATGCTGGAAAGTTTGGAGGCAATGGAACATGGGCCACAGGAGGTGTAGCTCAAATGTTTTGGCAAATCGTGGTCCGCAGCTGCATAGAGAATTCCTTCAGTGATATATCAAATAAATTTACTGCACAGAGAATTCCTACCATCTGTGTTATATTAAATAAATTTAAGTTTATATATAATTATTAACATACGATTAATAAAATATTATTGTGTTTTTTATAAAGACTTTTTTATAGTACTTTTAAAAATAAAATATCTGCGGCCTTGTTTGTTTGTTTGTTTATTGGTTTTATCTTCCCACCAACAGTATTTCAGCTCTGCAGACAGCGTTCACTTGAAGCAGATATAGTGTTGCTTTCACTGTGTACAACATGCCATGAATACCTGGCATGATACCACACTCAGTCACATTATCCTGACTCTGGGTCAACCAGTTGTGGAACTACTCTTATATTTGCTTGAGCGTAAGCAAGGGAGCTATACCACTATCACTTTTTATGACTCTGTCCAGGCCAATTCTAACTTACAACTTCCTAGAGATAATGACATTTCAAGCCACATGTTGTGGTATTCAAACCTACCTGATGTTGATATGAAGTGTTGTTTGTGCTAGACCCATATCCATGTCCTTGATGGTGTTGATATAGAGTGTTGTTTGCGCTAGACCCATATGCATGTCCTCGAGTCCGCACAGGATAGGGCTGGAAAACACGGTTGCCTATGATTTAGACATGACTAGTTTCTTTACGTTTCATTGATGATCATTCATACAATTGTCACGTCAAGGGAGTTTATCATGGACATCTTGCTTAGGTGTATATGAACTGAGTGTATTACTTTATACCAAAATACAGCAAAGTGGACAAACATTCTTTAATCATAATGTTAACCAAGATTCACAAACTATATTTTCAAGTGTAAAGACAAACTGTAATGCCCGGTCTACTACTGTAAAACTGTGTATTAATTGTTTTTAATTAAAAATTCATTGTTTACATTGTTGATGCAATGACACATACTGCCATCTGCAGTACATAGATAACACACGTACATATGTAATTTAGTAGTCAGGTACTACTCGATTATAACACATACTGCCATCTGCAGTACATTGATAACACACATACATATATAATTTACTAGTCAGGTACTACTCGATTATAACATATACTGCCATCTGCAGTACATAGATAACACACATACATATATAATTTAGTAGTCAGGTACTACTCGATTATAACACATGCTGCCATCTGCAGTACATTGATAACACACATACATATATAATTTAGTAGTCAGGTACTACTCGATTATAACACATACTGCCATCTGCAGTACATAGATATCACACATACATATATAATTTACTAGTCAGGTACTACTCGATTATAACACATACTGCCATCTGCAGTACATTGATAACACACATACATATATAATTAAGTAGTCAGGTACTACTCAATTATAACACATACTGCCATCTGTAGTACATAGATAACACACATACATATATAATTAAGTAGTCAGGTACTACTCAATTATAACACATACTGCCATCTGTAGTACATAGATAACACACATACATATATAATTTCGTAGTCAGGTACTACTCGATTATAACACATACTGCCATCTGCAGTACATAGATAACACACATACATATATAATTTAGTAGTCAGGTACTACTCGATTATAACACATACTGCCATCTGCAGTACATAGATAACACACGTACATATATAATTTAGTAGTTAGGGACTACTCGATTATAACACATACTGCCATCTGCAGTACATAGATAACACACATACATATATAATTTAGTAGTCAGGTACTACTCGATTATAACACATACTGCCATCTGCAGTACATTGATAACACACGTACATATATAATTTAGTAGTCGGGTACTACTCGATTATAACACATACTGCCATCTGCAGTACATTGATAACACACATACATATATAATTTCGTAGTCAGGTACTACTCGATTATAACACATACTGCCATCTGCAGTACATAGATAACACACATACATATATAATTTAGTAGTCAGGTACTACTTGATTATAACACATACTGTCATCTGCAGTACATAGATAACACACATACATATATAATTTACTAGTCAGGTACAACTCGATTATAACACATACTGCCATCTGCAGTACATAGATAACATACATACATATATAATTTAGTAGTCAGGTACTACTCGATTATAACACATACTGCCATCTGCAGTACATAGATAACACACGTACATATATAATTTAGTAGTTAGGGACTACTCGATTATAACACATACTGCCATCTGCAGTACTAAATAACACACATACATATACAATTTAGTAGTCAGGTACTACTCGATTATAACACATACTGCCATCTGCAGTACATTGATAACACACGTACATATATAATTTAGTAGTCGGGTACTACTCGATTATAACACATACTGCCATCTGCAGTACATTGATAACACACATACATATATAATTTAGTTGTCAGGTACTACTCGATTATAACACATACGGCCATCTGCAGTACATAGATAACATACATACATATATAATTTAGTAGTCAGGTACTACTCGATTTTAACACATACTGCCATCTGCAGTACATAGATAACACACGTACATATATAATTTAGTAGTCGGGTACTACTCGATTATAACACATACTGCCATCTGCAGTACATTGATAACACACATACATATATAATTTAGTAGTCAGGTATTACTCGATTATAACACATACTGCCATCTGCAGTACATAGATAACACACATACATATATAATTTAGTAGTCAGGTACTACTCGATTATAACACATACTGCCATTAATTTTCTTCCTTGTTATTGACTATAAACTTAACTGCATTCATTGCCTGATAATTTGCTTGAACCTACTTAATTGTTACTGACTATAAATACTGTAAGAAATTGTTTACTTTGTTACTGCCAAACAGATAATGTGGTTCATTTTTTATATTGTTACTACTAAAATATATAAGGTATGGTTGATAAGTTAACAATTGTTTAGAGTACTCAGATTTTTGTAAATGTTTCTGCTGTTACTTGTCATTGTAAGTAATAATAAAACATCAAAAGACTTTTGTTTTAAAAAATAAAACAAATGGTGACTTTCAAATTACCTTATGCAAGTGCTTCCTATCATCGTCATCCTGAAATATCCAAACATAAACATATGCATTGTAAAAAAAATAATAAGACGTTGCCATCCCACCCCCGGGTACAACAAAATAATTATACACAAATGACATTACTAAGCAAAGACTGTGAAGGCAAGGGACTTGTGACTCCCGAGTTTTCATGGTATGGGTCGAAGTCCGTTAGTGGGAAAACTAAATATGATGAAGTTGTCGAATTGACCTCTGGTTCACTGGTTGTTATCTCTATGCACATTTGTGTCGGGATCTTTCTCTGCTAATGAAAGCAGGGACTCGATATTATGTGCTATCATAGACAGATGACTTTAACAAACAAATGGACATTACAATGATACCAGTTAGTGTCAACAGCAGAATAGGAATGATTCTAATATTGTTATCAGAATGAACTAGTCAAGGAATTTGAGCGTAATTTATGTAACACACCAGTTTTTCCAAGGCACTCTCTGAGGTTGGTATTGATGATGGTATAGCTGCAAATCTGGGTGCGGTAACAGGTACACTTCTGGCGGAAACTGGAGATGATACAAACGAACTTCGGGTCACTGACGAAGGTCTGTTCAAAGGGGTAGAAGGTACTAAAAAGGGTGCAGATGTCATCGTTTTCCTTTTCTCAGGTAGATTGTGTCTGCTGGAAGTCGGCCTAGCTTTTATAGTGGATTTTGGGCTGTCTTCTTTTTTTTCTGCTTCTGCCTGTCTTCTTTTTTCATTTGCAAGAGATTCTCGCAAAACAGATGTCATTGTAGGTTTTAGATGTTGCATTTTGGACATGGTTTACTTAAACAGCTTCCTGTTACTTTTGTTTGTTTTTAATTCACTCACTTGTTCAGCACAAAAGATCCTATGTAGAACACAAACTTGCACGTATTTCAGTAATTCTGGCACCCAGTTCCTTAAATAAAAGTATATACAATGTAGATTTAAAATGTTTAAGTGTTTGTTGATTTGTGTTTTTCTTCCTTAGGACCTAAATAATATTTTTCCTAAAGAGTATCAAATAACAAGCCGAAAAGTCATGCATGAGCATGTATATTCCCTACATTTTGTTGTTTATCTGATTTTATTTCATAGGGTAAACACACAAATAGGATTGTAACATATGCATACAAATGTACACGCATGCCTAATAAGATGTGTATCTTAACCAGCTTTCATTTTAGCCAAATAATGTAATAATTACTTAAACCAGCTCAGCAGTGTCAGAAAGTATTGTATCTACTTTCGTTTTCAATATACATTAAATAGGGAATATTTTCACATGGAAACACATGTATAATATGCATATATATGTCACTGTTATCAATGTAAATATTGCTTATCTTATATATTGAGATATTAAAACATTCTTCCAAATATATATGTAACTCAAGTATTCCAATATAATAAAGGTACTTTTTACTTTCGTTTTCTGCGTGTTTTATTCGCGGAATGGTCATATTTTTATAGCTACTCTATATTATTAACCTACAATACAGAGCTAAACATGCAAAATCAACACGTCTCAAATACGTTCCAGCATACGCTGTATTAAAGAAAAACAACTAACCGAGTTGGCTGATGTTACTCCTCCCATGTTTGCCACTAAATTGGACTGTCTTCTATAATAAATAACCGCAGTATCTAGATAAAAAACCACAGACATAATATCAAATCACAGCGATAGCCTGGAGTTCCTTCCCCTGGTCACTAATGTGATAAGGCCAGGCAAACGCAGATAATGTTGGCCTCAGTGATCTATAGTTTATATAGATAGTTTCCATGTGATGTCACAGTTACTGATTAGACGGCAGCTTACGGCAGCCATCTTTGAAGGCAGAAGCTAATGCAGACCGAAACCTGGAAATATGTGCTGCATTAAACTCACCACTGTATTTTTTTTCAGTCTATTTTACTGAATTTTATATCAAATTTAATAGCTTTTATGGAGTATTTTAAATATCGAAACTATATTTTGACCGTTTTAAAGGTAACAAAAATACAGCCATAAAAGATACACTGTTTATTTTGTTTACTGGTGAGCTAATACTTTATCCATTTCTATTTATTAATTCTTTGTACATTTATCAATTTTAAAAATATTGTATTTTAGAAATATGAATTTCAAGAGCTTCCCAGTGGTGTATAGCTTTTAATTTTTGGACCACAAATGAAGAAATTACAAGAAAATAAAATTTACGCTTCTATACAATTCATTCATCTGAAAATCCCCTGAAGTTGCCATCAAAGATGGCCGCTAAGATAAAGGATCTTCACTGATGTGGAAACTATCTATAGAGGAAAAGTATTTTGTGGCTCAAGCGAACAATTCTTTCCTCAGTCGATAGAAAAAAATAAGCTAATGATGGAGATCAATTCTTTGGGCCGATAAAAATACGAATATTTAAAGTGTACTGTTATTTCGGGCGGCACTTTATTCCAGATAACTATAGGGGTGAACATTGCGTACTTACGATCTTGGCCTTACTCAATATTGCCACGTGGTCGGCATTTTAATCAAATTTTAATTATATTAAGCAAAAAAAAGAGTGCAGAAATAACATATTAATAAGATTTCTAATGATTAAAGCAAGAGAAAGAGAGAAAGATAGGGATATAACAGAGAAATAGCAGGGCGTCGAAGACCGGCTTTGGCATTCGATCTAGGTAAGTACGTCATGTTCACCCATATGGGCATCCCTACATCCACAACGAATTTCGTTTGTTTCTTAAGTGTAGGAGATGCGTTCTTAAGTGTATCTGGACGAAAGAGGAATCTCTTTAATAGGTTAACTAAACTGATCATAAAACTGTGAAAAGGGAGAAGAAATAAACCCTGAAATAAAATGGCTTTGTTTTTGATAACCGATTCAAATTCTTATAAAAAATATGAGCAGACAGGCAAACACATATTTCCTTTAAGTTGGAGCACAATCGGATACATACCATACGCGATATCAATGATAACAAATGCTTTTGACATGACACCGCACAGTGAAAACAATGTGTTCATTTGGAATATAAAATAGTTTAGCCCAACATTAATAGCACACAAATATAACAAAGTGTTTTTAGGCAAAATATATATGTATGCATATGCTTTGTTGATAAATAAAATTAATGTTAGGCAAAACATTGCCGCCAATATCTTATGAAGTTGAACATTAGACTATATGAGTCACATTACTGAAAAAGAGAATTATGAGGTAGGTGTATTTTGTTTTCGTCAGAAATAACAAGTTTTAACTAAAAATAATCGGGATAATTGCAAAACTTAGTGTAATACCATAGCATTGTATGCGGAGAAAGCGATTTATAACGGAAATCATTAAATTTAAGGCAATCGAGTCTATATGTCAGCAAATCATTTATATTGTTACGGCACCCGGGGTGATGTTGTTTTATTGGTTGGACTCCAGCTTAATTTATATTAAGGAATATTAAATAACGACCAACGATTTTTTGTGTAACAAAATAATTGATTTATTGATTATTAAACATTTGAACAAAATAGTAATAAGTATATCAATTTACTAATTTAAGGATATTACTTCACTAAACACGCAAATAAATAGACGCTGCGAAAATTCTATGTTCACGTATTAAATCACGCGGCCACCATTTATAAACATAATAACAAATATTTTGTATAAATTCGCCTTACGTTAAGAACAGTAAGAGTTAAATTCATCTAATTTACTTAAAATATTCAACCCTAACGTTAAAATACTATTCACTCCAAGAACAGCAAAAATAATACGTTAACTACAAATTTCCTAATTTAAAATATTTATCTACTGAATTTACTTATCCCTTGAATTGAATAAAACAAATATTTAATAAAAATAAAAGAAATATGATCGAATCAAACTAACGTCTGCTAAGTGCTGGAGTCCTCGACTGAGGAAACTCACGGCTATTTATACTGATCCCAGTGCACCAAAAGAATCTTGCGCCTGCACCAGAAAATCTTGCGCCTGCACCAGAAAATCTTGTGGCAGTCACCAGAAAATCTTGCGCATGCACCAGAAAATCTTGTGCATGCACCAGAAAATCTTTTGGCAGTCACCAGAAAATCTTGCGCCTGCACCAGAAAAATCTTGTGCATGCACCAAAAAAACCTTGTGACAGTCACCAGAAAATCTTGTGGCAGTCACCAGAAAATCTTGTGGCAGTCACCAGAAAATCTTGTGCATGCACCAGAAAATCTTGTGGCAGTCACCAGAAAATCTTGTGCCAGTCACCAGAAAATCTTGCGCCTGCACCAGAAAATCTTGCGCATGCACCAGAAAATCTTGTGACAGTCACCAGAAAATCTTGTAGCAGTCACCAAAAAAATCTTGCGCCTGCACCAGAAAATCTTGTGGCAGTCACCAGAAAATCTTGCGCCTGCACCAGAAAATCTTGTGACAGTCACCAGAAAATTTTGCGCCTGCACCAGAAAATCTTGTGGCAGTCACCAGAAAATCTTGTGCATGCACCAGAAAATCTTGTGGCAGGCACCAGAAAATCTTGTGGCAGTCACCAGAAAATCTTGCGCATGCACCAGAAAATCTTGCGCCTGCACCAGAAAATCTTGTGGCAGTCACCAGAAAATCTTGTGGCAGTCACCAGAAAATCTTGTGACAGTCACCAGAAAATCTTGTGACAGTCACCAGAAAATCTTGCGCCTGCACCAGAAAATCTTGTGACAGTCACCAGAAAATCTTGTGACAGTCACCAGAAAATCTTGTGCATGCACCAGAAAATCTTGTGGCAGTCACCAGAAAATCTTGTGGCAGTCACCAGAAAATCTTGTGACAGTCACCAGAAAATCTTGTGCATGCACCAGAAAATCTTGTGGCAGTCACCAGAAAATCTTGTGGCAGTCACCAGAAAATCTTGTGGCAGTCACCAGAAAATCTTGCGCATGCACCAGAAAATCTTGCGCCTGCACCAGAAAATCTTGTGGCAGTCACCAGAAAATCTTGTGGCAGTCACCAGAAAATCTTGTGACAGTCACCAGAAAATCTTGCGCCTGCACCAGAAAATCTTGTGGCAGTCACCAGAAAATCTTGCGCCTGCACCAGAAAATCTTGTGGCAGTCACCAAAAAAATCTTGCGCCTGCACCAGAAAATCTTGCGCCTGCACCAGAAAATCTTGTGGCAGTCACCAGAAAATCTTGTGGCAGAATAGAATGCACAAGAAAATAGTGTGCAAAATAGAACGCACAAAAATGCATGTGCAAAATATATGCTGCGCTTTCAGTGGTATTCTTTAACAATGAATTAAACACATACCGACAAAATATAAAATTTTAAAACACATGTTTTACCAGATAATCATAATGTCTGGTTCCTAGAGCTACACACCTTCGTTAGCAGAGAGATTTAAACAGACCGCAGAGTAAACTTACTGCATAAAAATGGCTACCCTGTCAAGATTGCTCGTCTGCTTAGACAATAAATAAGAATTATCCCATATAACAATATCTTCGTTAAACAACTAGTGATTTCTAGGATAAAACAAAGTGGCTACACAACTTATTGCGTGGATCTCGACAAACTCCGCACAGGGTTTACGACATCACTACACTCGCTTAAAACCACTGCCATCATACAAAATCACGTGACGATAGTCAGATTAGCTATGACTTCTTTGCCTGCCAACAGAGACTGCAGACACTCGATCTGTTTGGGTTTCGCTTTTATGGAGGAGTCAAACTCCGTTATTACTTTGTGAATTTCTTCCAGATCTGGAAGGATTTCTGTGTGGTGGCAGAGATTCTCCTTACTGAAAGGGGGAGATCACTGCGTTGGAGATTGGGATCTCGAGGATATAGGATCACTTACATATGAATAATGATGATGTAAACAAAGGAATTCGCAGAAACCAATGACATTCGAAGTAAGATACAGTTGGTTAGTAAGAATGTAGCTAAATCACATGTATAGGATTGGTTGTTCTGTCTAATTAACAAGAGCAACAGTCTTTATCCTTGTGCTTATGCTACTCACCAGCTGTTAAACTTTATGTGTAATTTCAAAGGTGAGTAAAAATTAACGTTTATGAATGAAAACAACATATGTTTTAATACACTTAATTCTGGGGCCTTACAATATTAAATATTGACTTTTCCACGTTTTCTCTTCTCAAATGAAAACAACCAACGACCTCCTTATATTGACTTTCAAAATGTATAATAAGTTTAATATTAGTTACAACGTACGAATAATAAATGACTATCATTACAAATATAATGAGGGCTTGCATTTAAAAACTCTATAACACTGTCTCTTAGACATCTAATTAAAATGTTGACTTTTCACTCTTTTTCTTGCTTATATAATTATAAATCTGATTAAAATGCTAATCTTGTAAGAACTATATTTATGTCTGTTCGAGTTAGGTCAATATCGTCAGTACATTAAGTGTTGTTACACTTTCAATATTTGTATTATTTATTAGCTATGAGAACTGATCACGGAAATGTAATCAAGCATTGGGTTCTATTTATGTATATCTATAAACTGTGGAAAGAATTGTAAAGTTGAGCAACAAAATACAGCATTTCCCAATATAATCTATAGACCAATGTGGGCCGCCATTATTTGCATTTAACTGACGTACTGTTTGTCATATCGGAACGCAGGGAACAGACTGTGGATAACGACTTCCTTGGATTTTGTGAGTCAAGTTAGGGGCTAAGTGTTCACTTACGCACCCTAATTCTTTTTCTAGGGTACAGTAAGCCTTAGTGCGGTTTTCGAGATCCAAAATCAATATTTGCTACAATCTAAAAAGTTCAAAAATTATTCGGTATTGTCTAAAGGAAAAAATAAGACCAATCCTATAATGTTTACAGCCTCAGCAACCATTGTTTCAATGCTTACAATAAAAGATCTTAAACTAAATATGAAATGTGAATATAGTAACCGATTATATAGGTTAAACCTCAGGCCGTGATACAATATTTCAAGTCTAAAACATGACACGGAATATCAGGAAACACTTATTATAATCAAACAGTGTATGACACTGTTGGGTGTATTTTACCTGTTGGTTTTTATTTACATTCGAAATGAGGTACAACTGTACCGTATATCTACCGGACAGAGAGAAGATGTAGATCCAAGTAAGGAAACTCTCCAGCTGCAGAGGACATCTATTGTTGGACCAGTGTCAACAACCAACCCACGATAACCGGACAATACATTACCGTGAGACCGGCGCCGTGATATTGACACATTGATAAACCATATCAATAATGCCTTATAGGCTATCCGAAGTCAAATTAAAACGATATGGGAAGAAATTCAACTACAGGGCGTTATTTATTGTTATTGAGGAAGATTTTCATAATTCAGTTTTATGTACATATCACATTAATCAAATAATAAAAGGGTCAGTAAAATCTTGAGCCGATGGTTCGAATGACAATAAAAAAATATATATAAAAGTATTGGGTCGATTGTTTAAATGACGAAGTTATATTAAAGAGTATGTTAGGTCTATGGCCAAAGGTTCGAATGACAAGTCATAAAGAGTCTGTAAAGTCTCGGACAGGTTGTCCGTTTCTTTGTTTTGTTTGTTTCCTGTTCGTTACATCGCACCGACAACATTGTGGTCACATTGGCGACGTCATGCTAATTGTTTGTGAAGTAAGAGCGACTGGGTAGAACCACCGGCGCACCGCAGGTTAGCTGGAAAACCTCTCCACATGAAAGTGTTTACCCCGACGAAGACTCGAACCCACGCGGTGAGGGGCTGAGAAGTTACAAGTCAGCAACTCTAACCGTTCGGCCACGGGCGACCCTTTTCCCCTGATGGCCCTTATGACAAGTTTTATCGAGTCTGTGAAAGTCTTGGGCCGATAGTTCGAATGACAAGTTATAAAAAATATGTGAATATGTCTCATAACTCATATTTATTACTTGTCAATCGAACCGCTGGCCTTAGACTTTCTCAGACTCTTTATTACTTGTCAATCGAACCACTGGCCTTAGACTTTCTCAGACTCTTTATTACTTGTCAATCGAACCACTGGCCCTAGACTTTCTCAGACTCTTTATTACTTGTCAATCGAACCACTGGCCTTAGACTTTCTCAGACTCTTTATTACTTGTCAATCGAACCGCTGGCCTTAGACTTTCTCAGACTCTTTATTACTTGTCAATCGAACCGCTGGCCCTAGACTTTCTCAGACTCTTTATTACTTGTCAATCGAACCGCTGGCCCTAGACTTTCTCAGACTCTTTATTACTTGTCAATCGAACCACTGGCCTTAAAAGAACACGATAAGAATATTATTCTTTCGTTCTTATCCCCATATATTGTATAACATGTTTTGTAAATGTTTGTTTTTTTCCAAATAAAATATGTTTAAACCAACCGCTGGCCCTAGACTTTCTCAGACTCTTTATTACTTGTCAATCGAACCACTGGCCTTAGACTTTTTCAGACTATTTATTACTTGTCATTTGAACCGCTGGCCCTAGACTTTCTCAGACTCTTTATTACTTGTCAATCGAACCACTGGTCATAGACTTTCTCAGACTCTTTATTACTTGTCAATCGAACCACTGGCCTTAGACTTTCTCAGACTCTTTATTACTTGTCAATCGAACCACTGACCTTAGACTTTGTCAGACTCTTTATTACTTGTCAATCGAACAACTGGCCTTAGACTTGGTCAGACTATTTATTACTTGTCAATCGAACCACTGGCCTTAGACTTTGTCAGACTCTTTATTACTTGTCAATCGAACCACTGGCCTTAGACTTTCTCAGACTATTTATTACTTGTCAATCTAAGCATTGGCCTTAGACTTTCTCAGACTCTTTATTACTTGTCATTTGAACCGCTGGCCCTAGACTTTCTCAGACTATTTATTACTTGTCAATCTAACCACTGGCCTTAGACTTTCTCAGACTATTTATTACTTGTCAATCTAACCACTGGCCCTAGACTTTCTCAGACTATTTATTACTTGTCATTCAAACCACTGACCCTAGACTTTCTCAGACTATTTATTACTTGTCATTCGAACCATTGGCCTTAGACTTTCTCAGACTATTTATTACTTGTCATTTGAACCGCTGGCCTTAGACTTTCTCAGACTCTTTATTACTTGTCAATCGAACCACTGGCCTTAGACTTTCTCAGACTATTTATTACTTGTCATTTGAACCGCTGGCC
Source organism: Sinonovacula constricta (assembly GCA_007844125.1). Taxonomy (NCBI): domain Eukaryota; kingdom Metazoa; phylum Mollusca; class Bivalvia; order Cardiida; family Solecurtidae; genus Sinonovacula; species Sinonovacula constricta. The sequence continues at coordinate 48,965,573 of CM017568.1, read as the reverse complement.
TTAGACTTTCTCAGACTCTTTATTACTTGTCAATCGAACCACTGGTCTTAGACTTTCTCAGACTATTTATTACTTGTCATTTGAACCGCTGGCCTTAGACTTTCTCAGACTCTTTATTACTTGTCATTCAAACCACTGACCCTAGACTTTCTCAGACTCTTTATTACTTGTCAATCGAACCACTGGCCTTAGACTTTCTCAGACTCTTTATTACTTGTCATTTGAACCGCTGGCCTTAGACTTTCTCAGACTCTTTATTACTTGTCAATCGAACCACTGGCCTTAGACTTTCTCAGACTATTTATTACTTGTCATTTGAACCGCTGGCCTTAGACGTTCTCAGACTCTTTATTACTTGTCATTCAAACCACTGACCCTAGACTTTCTCAGACCATTTATTACTTGTCATTTGAACCATCGGCCCTAGACTATCTCAGACTATTTATTATTTGTCATTTGAACCATCGGCCTTAGACTTTCTCAGACTATTTATTACTTGTCATTCGAACCATCGGCCCTAGACTTTCTCAGACTCTTTATAACTTGTCAATCGAACCACTGGCCTTAGACTTTCTCAGACTGTCTATTTATTACTTGTCATTTGAACCATCGCCCCTAGACTTTCTCAGACTCTTTATTACTTGTCATTCGAATCATTGGCCATAGACTTTCTCAAACTCTTTATTCCTTGTCATTCAAACCACTTACCCTAGACTTTCTCAGACTCTTTATTACTTGTCATTTGAATCATCGGCCCTAGACTTTTTCAGACTTTTTACAACTTGTCATTCGAATCATTGGCCCTAGACTTTCTCAGACTCTTTATAACTTGTCATTTAAACCACTGACCCTAGACTTTCTCAAACTCTTTATTCCTTGTCATTCAAACCACTGACTCTAGAATTTCTCAAGCTTTTTATTACTTGTCATTTAAACATCGACTGGAGACTTTCTCAGACTCTTTATCAATGGTCTTTCGATCCATTGGCATTGTGAGGTTTGAATGACGATGGTATGTGAAATCTTTGGACCTGTGGTTCGAATGACAGTGTCTGTGGAAGTCTTGGGCCGATAGTTTGAATGACAAGTGTCTGTGAACTTCTCAGGCCGATAGTTTGAATGACAAGAGTCTGTAAACTTCTCAGGCCGATAGTCTGAATGACAAGAGTCTGTGAACTTTTCAGGTCGATAGTTTGAATGACATGTGTCTGTAAACTTCTCAGGCCGATAGTTTGAATGACAAGTGTCTGTGAACTTCTCAGGCCGATATTTCGAATGACAAGAGTCTGTAAACTTCACAGGCCGATAGTTTGAATGACAAGAGTCTTTGAACTTCTCAGGCCGATAGTTCGAATGACAAGAGTCTGTGAATTCTCGACCGATAGTTTGAATGACAAGTGTCTGTAAACTTCTCAGGCCGATGGTTCGAATGACAAGAGTCTGTGAACTTCTCAGGCCGATAGCTCAAATGACAAGTGTCTGTGAACTTCTCAGGCCGATGGTTCGAATGACAAGAGTCTGTGAACTTCTCAGGCCGATAGCTCAAATGACAAGTGTCTGTGAACTTCTCAGGCCGATGGTTCGAATGACAAGAGTCTGTGAACTTCTCAGGCCGATGGTTCGAATGACAAGTGTCTGTGAACTTCTCAGGCCAATAGTTTGAATGACAAGAGTCTTTGAACGTCTCAGGCCGATAGTTCGAATGACAAGAGTCTGTGAACTTCTCAGGCCGATAGTTTGAATGACAAGTGTCTGTGAACTTCTCAGGCCGATAGTTCGAATGACAAGTGTCTGTGAACTTCTCAGGCCGATAGTTTGAATGACAAGTGTCTGTGGAAGTCTCGGGTCGATAGTTTGAATGACAAGTGTCTGTGGAAGTCTCGGGTCGATGGTTTGAATGACAAGTGTCTGTGGAAGTCTCGGGTCGAAAGTTCAAATGACAAGTGTCTGTGAACTTCTCAGGCCGATAGTTCAAATGACAAGTGCCTGTGGAAGTCTCGGGCCGATAGTTTGAATGACAAGAGTCTGTGGAAGTCTCGGGCCGATGGTTTAATTCTTATGGTATACTGTTTTGTCATTAATATGTGTGCTTTTGTATTCAGCCTGTGTCCCTTTTTCTGAAACTGTTATGCATATTAAAAGAAAACAAAAAACTAAAATAAAATGAAAAGTTTGTACCGGTACAATTAAGCTTAAATTCAGATTAATACAAAGGAGCACACGAAACTTACTTTAAACCTGCATCATGTATCACGACTTGAAGCATAAATGCTCATTAGCGGATTTTAAGGGGGTTGGGGGTGTTGGGAACGCATCCGACGCACCTCCTTAAATTCCATGAAAATAATTTAAACCTATACTTTATAAAATAAATGTAAAAAGAACTGGTAAAGTTGTATACAGATACACGTCTGAAAGCATCTCCGGCATTTTAGAAATCAACATTATTCCCAAAGGATCGTGTCCCCGGAACCCTCTACGATCAAATGCGTAGAAAAACAGCCGTCGACTCAGTCAAATACGTCTTCTAGAGGGTAATTTGTTATGTCTATGTTGAAATATTCACTACTCATAGAGCGAGGGCCGAATACCTAATATTTGATAGCAAAATCAAGATAAAATCCTAAATCCGCCCTGATCACCTAGAATGTCTATTAAGGCAAATAAATCAAACATCCAGTTGACGACGGAAGCTGTCGGATGCCTTGTACGTGTCATCATAGATCGTGCACGGAGATAAGACAGGATGGATGACCGGACATAGGCAAACATTCCAGGAAAGTCACACAGATTTCACCTCTGTAAATAGTGACGATGTCATTTATTGCTAATTCAGATGCAGTTACGAATTAGATCTCACGTGCCTTTCAGTAAGATAGTAGCCGAGATGAAAGTGATATGGATAAATAAGGATTTAGAGAAGGTAGTGTGAGTAAGAACATATTTTTCGCCGGCGATTTTGGATAATTACAACACGTGTATGTTATTGATTGGTTGGCGCACTCCCATGAATATGTGGATTAAAGAATATAGGTAATTGTTCTCATGAAAATAATTTTTTAAAAAGTAGAAAATTTGGCACTTTTCTTTTTTGTTAAGGTCAATGTATTGAATAAGAATCAAAATTTAAGTATATGATGTATACATTTATAGGAATTTATGACATGGACATGAATCAATGCCTGTATAATAGTAACAGTACTTCTAAATTTTTATGTAATTGTTATGGCGCTGAGATTTGAAAGAACAAAACGATTGCCACCTTCTGCCGGCCGTTATGCACATTTATATGTATATCGTATACTGTAAAGAGGAATGTGTATTTACTTTGATAACATTGCGATTTCATTTTTTTCCAGATTGACACAAACTTCGTAATTTGATTGAAGACCAGTCGAACAAACATGTTTCATGTACTCATAGTTGGATTTGTGTTTCTAGTGGCAACAACGAGGAATTCAGGAGCCTCTAACATTTTATCGAGGCCTGACAATACATCGCTGATTTTCTACTCTAAATATGCTTCATCTAAAAACATCGCTGCAGTGTCGTCAAGGGGTACGAGACATAGTTCTCGATCGAAAAGGGGGGCTGCACAGCTGTTGTTTCCGACACCATTAGTAACTCGCCAAGTTTCATGGCATTTACGTCATGCAAATAGAATTGTGGCGCTACAATCTACACGAACAGATAGTTCTTCGCTTACGAACCCCACGGCAGCTTTACCTGTGACACAAAGGCCATTCAGCATCTCTCCAATTGTTTCTGCTTCCAGCAGTTTAAAATTATCTTCAGGTGTACCACAGACGTTCCCGACAACCTCGCTTGGTCCAACAGGCCTGGTTTCTTCAAAAAGTCTGCTTTCTTCATTCAGTGATGACCTTCCGCCATCATTCTATACATCTTCCACAATAACAATTCCCTTTGCTTCATTGTCAAATAGACCCGTTGTTTCATCTTCCACACATATATCATCTTCACAATCATCGTCGGCATCATTCATAATACACACAAGTAGTCCACCATCTCAAACAACTATTAAAACAAACTCATCCTTACCAACACTGCCGACATTACCACTCCCAATATTAACAACACAGACATTAATGCCGACGTCATCATTTTCGAGCTCCCCAGTGTCAGACTTTTCACAGTTAGGAACAACAGAGACATCATCAGTGCCAGCCTCATCCGCGCCCCCATTAAACCATTCCATGCCCTCTTCTACCATCACCCAGCCCCCTTTCACTGTCCCAAGCAGCCCTGTAGGGCCGCCTTTTAAAGGAACGCTTCATCTAGTGTGGCTGGTTCCGTTTACGTCACCACCGGCGACCAGCACGTCATTTACGTACAACGCGTCCACGTCAATCGCCGCCTTGGCCCTCGGTCTAGTCACAATACAGGAACAACAGATCCTGCCGGGATACAACTTCACGTGAGTAAATTTCCTTCTGTTTCTTTGAAAGTTTAAGCATATTAAGGCCTATTTTTGGCTTATTTGGCCTAACATTTAGAATAAACACGGTATGTAGATATAACATGACAACGTGCCGAAAACATCTTCCAGATCTCACCACGCATATTAACTTTATTTTAAACAGCTTTATAAGTGGTTTTAATCAAGATCAATAATAGACTTATAATGTTTATCTTTTTAATGTTTTGGAATCCCACAAATCTACATTCAATACGTTTCTGACCCAAAGCCTATGTTTTATCTTTCATCCTTTCATGAAATACTCACTATAAGTACACGACTAGAGCTTCTTCAAAATGTTGATGTAAAAATGTAAAAGGGACCATTTGCTCACTTGATTTGTGTTTTGATTTTAATTAAAGTTTGTTCTTATCGGCGCCGCTCTGGCAAGCAATACCACTTATGGAAAAGCCCTGCAACATGAGAAAAAAAATAAAGCAGACTACAAAGAATATGCAAACGTTTGAAATGTCTTACCGAATATTTGTGTGTGTTTTTGTTGATGTTCTTGTTATTGTTTTTTTTTTATTTGTTTGTTTTTGTTGTGTTTTGTTGTTGTTGTTTTGTATTTTATTTTTTGTTGTTTTTGTTTTTGTTCTTATCTTTTTATAAAATTCATCCGTGTATGCCGATGGTAACAAATTACGTCCAAGCACAAAAAAATGAGATAAGTAGAAAGCAACGAAGGAAGAAAGCTCAATAGCAGGCAATATAAAACTATTTTAAAAAAGTAATTGATATCAAAATATACATCATCGTTAAGTGTATATACATCATTCATTTCATTGCTTAAAGCGCATGGTCGCTTAATGTCGCAAATAGACCTTCGATTATACAACACAATCTAATGAATGTCGTCTTAAATAATTAAGTGACCTAATTAAGATACATTGCCATTTATCCAACGACTTCAAAGAAGAGACTGTTCTAAATATACTTATGAACCAATGTGTGTTCTATATTAAGTAGTCCTCGTACCGAAACGTATACTTGTTTACATGTCCGTATTGTTTACATCTCTTTAATTAGCTCTTGTGAATGGACTGGGTGTGTCAATTTTTGGAATGTGAAATTTATTCTGACCTCTTGTTTATTGTTAATTCGAGTTTAATTCAAAGATTTATTCGTTATTTGATGCCTATGGAAAAAACATCCATTTTCATTTAATATAGTTTGGCATATTGCATCCAAAGCGTAAATGTGACAATATATCTTAGCTTAGCTTCATTTTACCATGTAAGTAAGTACTACACAGCATGAGGCTTAATATATCCTAATGTCTTACATAAGATTTATTAACAGTCATTGAATTATATCGACGGTTTTGAGAATGTGTGTAACTTTAGAAGTTAAACATAAACTTAAATAGTTTCTAATGTCACGGAACAGTTATTGGAGCCGCTCTTGAGAGCGGTGCCTTGTGTGGAATGCATTTTTTAAGAGGACCATAGTGTAGCAGTCAACAACACGATGTCGGAAAGTGTTCCGTGAGACACTTTTCGGAGAAAAGAACCAAGTGTTCCGTTTTTTTAACAGGGTAGCTTGCAACAATTAAGTGTAGCTTGCAAGTATTAAAGGTATCATAAAAACGTAGCCGTTTGGCGAAGTTTTGTTAAACAAATGAAACTAAGTGTACCGATGTTAGAAATGCAGGTTGTAAATACAGATGTAGCAGAGAACAAGGAAAACAAAGTATCCAAAACAATCTACTTCCCATCAGAGTTATGGTTCGTTAATGTCAAATGTTTATGTAATTTATCAACAATAAAAGAGTGTTTAGCTCCCAGGATAGTCATCTTAGATGTCTCACATTCTGGCTCTTTCTTGTATTTGTACTTGTTTTACAGTGTGACGGTCATAGATACGGACTGCAACAGTCGCAAGAGTCTAGGCTCCCTTGTCGAGCTGATGGAGAGGCGACACGTGGACGTCGTATTTGGGCCGCCTTGCGCGCAGGGTGTGTAGAAAGTTGGTCATTACACCCCCATCACCAAAGCACAGCGTATGAACACAAATACCATCACTACCATCGTCACTGCCACAAACCATTATCCCCTCCCAACCAATGTAAGCCACAACCACCACAATTACCCTGACAAAAACAACAAACATGAACACAAAAATCAAACGACAACCTGGACAACACCCCAAGTACCATCAATTCACTTTCACTTTCAATTAACACCGCAATGACAGTAATTACCTCCACCATTATCGCCATTGCCACAATCATCTTCACAAAATGCAGCAAAGAGAAATGAAAATACAATTATTTCAAACCACCACCAACAACAACGACGAAAGCTACCACCACCACTACCACAACCTCCACAACTACCACAACAACACATCAACAGACAACATAACCATCATAAGATAAAAAAAAAAACGTTCAACCAACCTAATTAAAATCAACTTAACCACAAACACCATTATATAAGCACCGAACATTTTAAAGATAATACACGACAGTTTGGTCCAGGTTATTTTTTAATAAACTACATTAATTATTGTTACCTAAACAACCTGCAAAATGTTATTTACTGATTTTCTATATCATTGTGAGATGTAGGGCATGAGACTCCGCTCGTTCTTTTAACATATGTTTCTTATCTGAGCCCCGCAGTACAGTTAGCTATTTAAAAGCAAGAAAACCAAGTAACCACTTACTGTTTTAGATCACGTTTCTATCATCCGGGTAATCCGCTTTGACGTCACTATCTTATAAGCAGAAATCGTGCTTTTTACTGGTTATGAAGGAATTAACTTTTACGAATTTTATCACGATTTTTATTGTCTAACAGTGAAAAGGTGTTCAAATTAGCCTTTATTTAAATAAAGGGGGGGGGGGGGCGTGTATGAATCAAGATACATTCATCTTTTTCGCAGTAACTACTAGATATATATACACAGTAAGAGACCCTATTTTCGACAAAAGCAGTCAAAAAACAAAACTTACATTCAAAACTTAGTATTTTTTAAGCTTACATGTATGCTTTATCTTCAAAACTCTACTCTTTTACCTAAATGGTGTTGAGGATGCACCCCACCTCATCAGCCCCCCCCCCCCCCCCCCCCCGATCCGTCCCTGATCCTGTCGCATACCACCGTCTGTCTACAACACAAATATCATTCAACTTCTTACTTTTTGTTAAGGAAATATCCTGAGGAGAGATATGGCTGTTTACAATTTTAGATTGGTTATAAATTATTTTCGCTCCAGTGCCATGCATAACATAATGGACGATATTTTCTATATGGTAAGTTTGATAGCCACTAAGGAAGACAAAAGTCACTACCCGACAACGTCTGTATATTTGTTGTATATCCCAGTGGTGAAGTCTATTGGGGAGCTGTTGTCGTACCGGAATGTTCCTCTGATCAACTGGATCTCCAATGGACAGACCATCGACACAGAGAAGCGGGAGCTGACCACCTACATGCGAACTATGGCCCACTTCTCGTCTCTAGGTATCCGTTTTTTCGCATATTACCCCGTTGAAATAGAGATCAATCCCCTACCCAACCCCACCACCTGCCAAAACAACAACAACAACAACAACACACAACCGTATGACTGGCCCACTACTGGCCTCTAGTTGCCTGTATCTTCTGTTTGTTTCTTACATATATAGGTAACGTTTCATATTTATTATTTGCTGCTTTTGAAATGTGTACATGGTAACAGAAGATACATAAGGTATGCTGTCTTAAAGGTTGTTACAATGGCAACGATTTTAACACATACAGTCCATCCAGCTGTTTATTGGAATAACATTATGTCATCTGTCTTACTACTATATATTCTCCTAAAAAGATGGCAAATGCCCAGGATTTCACCTGACTCGAACGTCATATAAGTAAGTATTTCCCTTGACATTAGGTCTACTGATCAGGGTTTCCTCCGACATTTAATCATTATGTATTTTAATTGACATAAAATAATTTGGTATACTTTTCACTTATATCTCTTTTCACAAGTCACATGAGGATATACCTAACCACTAACTGTTAGGTCAGTTCACAATGTACTTGACCCAAAGTCACCTGTTCATATACTTAACCACTGACAACAAAGTCACCTGACCATGTACCTAACCACTGGCAACAAGGTCACCTGACCATGTTCTTTACCAGTGACAACAAGGTCACCTGGTCATGTACTTAACCACTGACAACATGGACACCTAACCTTGTACTTAACCACTGACAACAAGGACACCTGACCATATACTTAACCACTGACAACAAGGTCACCTGGTCATGTACTTAACCACTGACAACATGGACACCTGACCATGTACTTAACCACTGACAACATGGACACCTGACCTTGTACTTAACCACTGACAACAAGGACACCTGACCATATACTTAACCACTGACAACAAGGTCACCTGACCATGTACTTAACCACTGACAACAAGGTCACCTGACCATGTACTTAACCACTGACAACAAGGACACCTGACCATATACTTAACAACTGACAGCAAGGTCACCTGACCAATACACTTAACAACTGACAGCAAGGTCACCTGACCATGTACTTAACCACTGACAACAAGGTCACCTGACTATGTACTTAACCACTGACAACAAGGTCACCTGACCATGTACTTAACCACTGACAACAAGGTCACCTGACCTTGTACTTAACCACTGGCAACAAGGTCGCCTGACCATGTTCTTTACCAGTGACAACAAGGTCACCTGGCCATGTACTTAACCACTGACAACAAGGTCAACTGACCATATACTTAACCACTGACAACAAGGTCACCTGACCATATACTTAACCACTGACAACAAAGTCACCTGACCATATACTTAACCACTGACAACAAGGTCACCTGACCATATACTTAACCACTGACAACAAGGTCACCTGACCATATACTTAACCACTGACAGCAAGGTCACCTGACCATGTACTTAACCACTGACAACAAGGTCACCTGACCATGTTCTTTACCAGTGACAACAAGGTCACCTGGCCATGAACTTAACCACTGACAACAAGGTCAACTGACCATATACTTAACCACTGACAACAAGGTCACCTGACCATATACTTAACCACTGACAACAAGGTCACCTGACCATATACTTAACCACTGACAACAAGGTCACCTGACCATATACTTAACCACTGACAACAAGGTCACCTGACCATATACTTAACCACTGACAGCAAGGTCACCTGGCCATGTACTTAACCACTGACAACAAGGTCACCTGACTATGTACTTAACCACTGACAACAAGGTCACCTGACCATGTACTTAACCACTGACAACAAGGTCACCTGACCTTGTACTTAACCACTGGCAACAAGGTCACCTGACCATGTTCTTTACCAGTGACAACAAGGTCACCTGGCCATGTACTTAACCACTGACAACAAGGTCACCTGGCCATGTACTTAACCACTGACAACAAGGTCAACTGACCATGTACTTAACCACTGACAACAAGGTCACCTGACCATATACTTAACCACTGACAACAAGGTCACCTGGTCATATACTTAACCACTGACAACAAGGTCACCTGACCATATACTTAACCACTGACAACAAGGTCACCTGGTCATATACTTAACCACTGACAACAAGGTCACCTGACCATATACTTAACCACTGACAACAAGGTCACCTGACCATATACTTAACCACTGACAACAAGGTCACCTGACCATATACTTAACCACTGACAACAAGGTCACCTGACCATATACTTAACCACTGACAACATGGTCACCTGACCATACACTTAACCACTGACAACAAGGTCACCTGACCATATACTTAACCACTGACAACAAGGTCACCTGACCATATACTTAACCACTGACAACAAGGTCACCTGACCATATACTTAACCACTGACAACAAGGTCACCTGACCATATACTTAACCACTGACAACAAGGTCACCTGGCCATATACTTAACCACTGACAACAAGGTCACCTGACCATATACTTAACCACTGACAACAAGGTCACCTGACCATATACTTAACCACTGACAACAAGGTCACCTGACCATATACTTAACCACTGACACAAGGTCACCTGACTATGTACTTAACCACTGACAACATGGTCACCTAACCATACACTTAACCACTGACAACAAGGTCACCTGACAATATACTTAACCACTGACAACAAGGTCACCTGACCATGTTCTTTACCAGTAACAAGTCACCTAGATAGGTTACCACTGACAACAAGTTCGCCTGACTTTACCTCTAACAACAAGGTCGCCTGACTTTACCAATGACAAAAGGTCACCTGATTTTACCTATGACAAAAGGTCACCTGACTTTACCAATGACAAAAGGTCACCTGACTTTACCAATGACAAAAGGTCACCTGATTTTACCTATGACAAAAGGTCACCTGACTTTACCTATGACAAAAGGTCACCTGATTTTGCCTATGACAAAAGGTCACCTGACTTTACCACTGACAACAAGGTCACATGACTTTACCAATGACAAAAGGTCACCTGACTTTACCAATGACAAAAGGTAACCTGACTTTACCTATGACAAAAGGTCGCCTGACTTTACCAATGACAAAGGGTCACCTGATTTTACCAATGACAAAAGGTTACCTGATTTTATCAATGACACAAGGTCACCTGACTTTACCAATGACAAAAGGTCACCTGACTTTACCAATGGCAACAAAAGACAAGTTGTTTACATCTGATAGCTAGTCACCTTCCTATCTATATCTGCAAAAATGTCCCTGTCATGTAAATCGCATGAATGTTATTGCCATGTAATTTATTTTCCAATCAGAACAAATAATTGCGGTTCTAATCACATTCCAAGAACGTTACTAACAATACAGTTCCACTGGATATCAAAACACCATTATTATATAATTCCATTATGTTAATGGCGGTATATTTCATATGACGTAAATTTACATTCCATAAACGTTATTGGCGATGTGCTCCACTTGAAATCAAATCACATTACATGAACTTAATTGGCCGTGTATTCCATATAACGTTACTGAAAATGTATTCCACTTAACATCAAATTACATAAAATGAAGTTACCGGAAATGTATTTCAACTGATATCAAATACCATTCCATGAACGTTACTAAAAAAATTTCACTTAACATCAAGAACTATTCCATGAACATTACTGAAACTGTACTTTCACTTTACATCAAATCACATTCCATGAAAGCTACTGGCATGTGTTTTCTGTGATATTAATTCACATTCCTTGAACGTCACTCGCATGTATTGCCGCTGATATAAAATCACATTCCATGAACTTACTGAAAATGTATTTTTGCTGATATCAAATCACATTCCATGAACGTTACAGGCCTGTATTTTCGCTGATATCAAATCACATTTCATGAACGTTAATGGCAAGTATTTTCGCTGATATCAAATCACATTCCATGAACGTTAATGGCAAGTATTTTCGCTGATATCAAATCACATTCCATGAACGTTAATGGCAAGTATTTTCGCTGATATCAAATCACATTCCATGAACGTTAATGGCAAGTATTTTCGCTGATATCAAATCACATTCCATGAACGTTAATGGCATGTATTTTCGCTGATATCAAATCACATTCCATGAACGTTAATGGCATGTATTTTCGCTGATATCAAATCACATTCAATGACCGTTACTTGCATGTATTTTCGCTGATATCAAATCACATTCCATGAACGTTAATGGCATGTATTTTCGCTGATATCAAATCACATTCCATGAGCGTTACAGGCCTGTATTTTCGCTGATATCAAATCACATTCCATGAACGTTAATGGCATGTATTTTCGCTGATATCAAATCACATTCCATGAGAATGAATAGCATATATTTTCGCTGATATCAAATCACATTCCATGAACGTTACTGGCATGTATTTTCGCTGATATCAAATCACATTCCATGAGCGTTACAGGCCTGTATTTTCGCTGATATCAAATCACATTCCATGAACGTTAATGGCATGTATTTTCGCTGATATCAAATCACATTCCATGAAAATGAATGGCATGTATTTTCGCTGATATCAAATCACATTCCATGAACGTTACTGGCATGTATTTTCGCTGATATCAAATCACATTTCATGAACGTTAATGGCATGTATTTTCGCTGATATCAAATCACATTCCATGAGCGTTACAGGCCTGTATTTTCGCTGATATCAAATCACATTCCATGAACGTTAATGGCATGTCTTTTCGCTGATATCAAATCACATTCCATGAGCGTTATAGGCCTGTATTTTCGCTGATATCAAATCACATTCCATGAGCGTTAATGGCATGTATTTTCGCTGATATCAAATCACATTCCATGAGCGTTACAGGCCTGTATTTTCGCTGATATCAAATCACATTCCATGAGCGTTATAGGCCTGTATTTTCGCTGATATCAAATCACATTCCATGAGCGTTAATTGCAAGTATTTTTGCTGATATCAAATCACATTCCATGAACGTGAATGGCATGTATTTTCGCTGATATCAAATCACATTCCATGAGCGTTATAGGCCTGTATTTTCGCTGATATCAAATCACATTCCATGAACGTGAATGGCATGTATTTTCGCTGATATCAAATCACATTCAATGACCGTTACTTGTATGTATTTTCGCTGATATCAAATCACATTCCATGAACGTTACTGACCATGTATTCCACTTAACATCAAATCTCATTCCATGAACGTTACTGACAATGTATTCCACTTAACATCAAATCACATTCTATGAACGTGATTGACAATGTATTCCACTTAACACTAAATTACATTCCATTAACGTTACTGGCAACATATTCCACTGGCATCGAAACACTATTAAACACAACTGAACGTTACTAGCAATGTTTTCAACTTGGCGTAAAATCTCATTTCATTAACTTACCTGGCAATGCATTCCACTTGACATCAAATTACATTCTATGAACATAAAACTACACCATCTGATTCTATTTTGAACCTTTTAGGAGGTTACCTTGTAAGGGCACTGTTTGACTTCAACTGGCGACGTCTGGTCCTCATCTCCACCAACACAGACGTCCATCGGGCTGTAGTCGAGGACGTGGTCTCACATATCCACACCCTGGCCGACCTCAACTTCACGGTGGCCCACAACTATATTGACGAACCGCTCGATATAGAAACATGGAGGATTGACGAGATATTCCGAACCATCAAACACGAAGGCAGAAGTAAGGTCATATGGCGGAAGAGCTTTAAGGGGGTTGATATTTCTCTATGATTGAAATTACTTTGCAATTTTTGTTGCTACTAATAGGCGATGGTTTCGCATATTTCAGGTAGTAGTAGTAGTGGTTGTAGTAGTGGAAGTAGAAGTAGTGGTAGTAGTAGTAGTAGGAGTAGTAGTAGTAGTAGTAGTAGTAGTAGTAGTAGTAGTAGTAGTAGTAGTAAAAGTAGAAGTAGAAGTAGTACTTAATTACTGCTATTATTATTGTTTTTATTATTATTGTTATCATTGTTATTATTATTATTATTATAATTATTATTATTATTATTATTATTATTATTATTATTATCGTCATAATTATCTTCATCATCTTCATCATTATTTATTATTATTATTTTATTATTATTCTATATTTCGGCATTTTAGGCATTTCTCAAATATGGAATATGTAAATGGTATCGGTATGTGTCGTATTAAGTATGTCAGTTGTTTGCCGTCATACACCCCTGAGCTGAGCTTAATTGAGCCGTATTTTGTCTTTCAGTCATCATTCTCGTGATTCCCCTCAACGAGCTCCGGAAGTACTTGTTGCGCGCGCATGCGCTTGGCATGACTGATGGCGACTATCAGTTCATGTATGTGGACACGGAGCTTGCAGACGAAGATAAGAAGCGGATGATAAGCAGCAACCAACTGTGGCACCGCAACGATGGCAACAACGAGGCAGCGAAGCAGGCGTTCCAGAATGTTCTTTATGTACGCACAATGTATACTTCTATTAAAATAACAGATGTGCCATTTGTATTCGTAGTGCACAGTGTTCGTCATCTTATCTAAAAATGGATAATTTATGTATTTGCAGGTAGATGTCTTATCAAATAAACAAAACCAAATATGTTATCAATTAGCATGTGGATTCTTGAAATACGCATACAATTATGAATATTAATTGGATATTTTACTTCAATAGCGTAAATCCATTGGGTGTCAACTACTGAGTACGCTGATAACTGAAAAACAGCCTATACACACAAATACATACAAATGGTCGATTTTACGAAAGTCAGTGTTGTTAATATAGTGATGATAGATACAAAGAATTATGAGGAGGATAAGACAATAACATGCCTTTAACTTTCTATTCATTTAAATCAAATAAGTATATTTTAATGATGTATTCTACACAATCGCTCTCAAGCCACATTTCATATATGGAACATGTTTCTGCTGCCTGAGAAGAATTGCTGGATCTAAAAAGCGACCTGAAACTCGATCTGTGACCGCCAGGGTGGTTATAGTACTTTGCCAATGTTACAACACCTTGTTGTCATGCGTGGATTTAACAATTTATTAACAATCTCTGTACGAACTTATTCAATTCTCTCGAGTTTAAACCTTTAAAATTGCCACTGGTCCTTCTATTTTTACAGTTTGTGATGGGTCATAACATAGTTCCTGTACGAGAGTGGTTAAACAAGGCGTTCCATGCCTACAAAACAGTATTTGATGGCCGTGACGATGTGCCCGCACCGAAAGAGGTAAATTTATCATTATTTAGAATGTTCTTTTTAAAATTAGATAACCAATACTGAAAAAGAACTTTTATGTTCAGACTCTTCATGTCCAAAAAAAGTTGTATTGCCATTGACTAAACTATAACATTTATCACAAGGTCACACACTGACAAAAGTATGAATCAGCAAAATAACACCGCGCGGCCATTAGTTTACGTAAAGTCCAAGTATTCTGAAGCAACTACAAAAAATGGCGGCCATATAACGTGAAAACAAACATTACTTTACATTGTACATGTACTACGACAAACAGAATACAAAATATCTCTTTACTATTTTATTGATTGCCTCTACAGTTCCAATAATTGCAATGCTATTACATTAAACAGTTTGAAAGATTCAAGGAATAAACTAATTATTTACGAACTATTTGTTCCTGGCGAGCGAATAAGTTGTACATATCCCAGTGCAACTTGCTTTGTGGAGAATAAGATACATACTGGGGATTATAAAAAGGAAAGGTGTTTTTTTTTTTTCAAATATATTCTAGGCATAAAATAAAACGTTTGATTTGTTGATCGCTCGGTAAAATAGAATCCATATATCTCTCTCAATAAACACAAACATCCTTAAAGGGTAAAGTCGCTGACTTGTACCTCCTTAGACCCGCACCGCGTGGGTTCGGGTCCCGGTGGGGCGAGACATTTTTATATGAGGAGGTTTTCCAGTTTACCTGCAGTGAGCTGGATGTTCTACCCAGACATAAGTCTGTGGTCTTCCTACAGCAACGATTGGCTGGATGTCGCCAATATCACCATAATTGTGTCGGTGCAATGTAACAAAACAAACAAAACAAAATCATTTATTTACTTCATACCTGGCAGCGAAACATAAGGATTTATTGTGATATTACCCCGGAAAGTAACACAGATGAATATAAAGGCAAAATTGGGGCTAATTCACTGAAACCTTACCATTTTTCTTCAAACACTGTTGACTCCAAACAATAAAAAGGTACGAAATTTCGTAAAAACGATAGAAATAGATAAAAGATTGTTAAAAATACACAACCTTGAAAAGATACACTTAAAATAAATGAGATAGATAGCAATGTACTACAGGACCAATTACGGGGGAATGGGATAATTGAAGTGAAACTGGTTGGTGGTTTTACGTCAGACATTTAAGATATATGCATAATAGTAATATAAAACCTGATTTTTTTCTGACTTAAAATGTAATTGTAATGCAATTCGTCGTCAGCAGAAACTAAAATTATCACGCCATTCGAATATTTATAATTATTAGCTTTCAGATGCATTTGACATTCCATTCCAGCCCGATGAATTCTCACCTTACCTCCATGACGCCGTGGTTTTGTACGCCAAGCTGAAGAACGTCACTCTATCCCAGAACCAACTAGGGTCTGGCACGGAGATGTACAGTCACGTTTTTGACGTTTTCTTTAAAGGTATTTATAGGGATTTATCAATGCTATAATATTAAATTACATAACTCATCAGGGAAAGTCGTGCTATAAGTTCTAGACAATCGTGAACCTCCAGCTAATTTTATCTCCTGGTAAAAGTCTAGTTTCGACACAGAGACAGAAAAATGGCACTTAAATTGCAATAATGCTTAGACAAAAATACTTGACATAATAATCTTAAGGTATTAATCAGATATATGTTATACGCCATAAAGCTTCAGTACCAGACAACAAGTGAATATTAAAGGTGCCCTCCGACAGTTTGGACCAAAATTTATTTTCTCAAATAACCAAGTAAGTCATTGTTATCTGAAACGTTTCTATAAAATGCTGTTTATTACTGTCCTACATCTTTGTAGACCCGTCATTGCAAACAGGTATTTCCTATCTGAGCAACGCTGCGGAGATTGTTATTTTAAACTTAGAAAACCACGTGACCACTACTTTTGAGATCGCGTTATAAAGTCATCCGGGTAATCCGCTCTGAAGTCGATATCTATTTGAGCAGTGACAACTATCGAGCTATTTATACAGTTGGAAAGAACACACAGAGTGTGTGTGTGTGTGTGTGTTTTCGCTATAAGTTCTGTCTAACAATTCCGTTAGTGTTCAAAATCGTATTTATTAAGACTAAAGTATAAAATTGTACACAAATTATGCCCAAAATTCCCCAAACCAGTGGTTCGATATTGTTATATATATTTTATAATGACATACTGTCGGATACGACCTTTAAAAGCTGTGTCGTTTTTCAGGGAAATCTGGCGATGTTGTTATGTCCAAACTTGGTGATCGATTTCCAATCTTTCTCGTGTATGATCTAAACACGAATGGACGCATGCACGTGGTGCGCATGTTCGAGTACATGATATTGAACGGACAGAGGTTGCAGAAGGTAAGATTCTGTTGCGTTCTATGTATCAAATTAAAGCAAATCGAAGCAACTTTACAGTGTAAGAATAAAGTTCTCTGTCCGTCTGTCTGTCTGTCTCTCTCTCCCCCCTCTCTCTCTCTCTCTCGGTCTCTCTCTCTCTCGGTCTCTCTCTCTCTCTCGGTCTCTCTCTCTCGGTCTCTCTCTCTCTCGGTCTCTCGGTCTCTCTTTCTCTCTCTCTCTTTCTCTCTCTCTTTCTCTTTTCACCCTATGTATGTTTTATTGCTTTGGCAAACTAATGAGATAATTGAATAAGACTAAAAGTGGACGACCTGTAACCTCTTAGCCGTTCCATTCACCGCTAAAGTCACGGTCGCAGACGGGAGAATACTTTCATATACGAAGGTCATCCAGCTGACTTGTTGTCATGAGTGTTCACAACTTAGAAATGTCTGGGACCTTCCTCCGTTGAAAATAACTGTATGTCGCCATAGAGACCATAATATTAGGGTCTCTGAAAACAACCTCTTTCTATGAATAAAATCTCTTGCAGAGTGACATTCCAGAAGACGTTATCTGGGGAGATGGTCGAAATTCCTCGAATAACTACACGCCCCCAGATACACCAGAGTGCGGCTTCTTCAACGAACTGTGTCACAAAAAGCATGACCCTAGCAGTAGTAGCCTAGGTAAGGGGAGGTTAACATATGCTGTTCACTTATTTCATAGTACTGTTTTCAGCCTCTTTAAGTTTTGATTTAATCTAACCAGGTGGTTGGGAAATATTTGAAGTATGTGAGCCGTCCGGTTAGCTCAAACTGTAGCAGTGATAGTAAGGATTCAAGCCTCGGAATGGCTGCACTACTCTACATAACCCCTGTATGGCATTACACGAGCGATTAGGACTTATCATCAGAACATAATAGAGGCGCCTCCCTGTTTTAATAAAACATCCCCGAGAAAATGTTGGCGTCCGCGCAGACGAGCGGCGCCATTTATGGAATTGTGTGAAAATTTTGGCAATGTGATGTAGTTATTATGCCACTCCTTAGCGGTATCCGAACAAGTCTATTCTGTAAAAATGGCCGAGGTGTTGCGAGTGGTATTAGATATTGCAGATATGTACCACTTCAACTTCTTACCACGTATATAGCGTCCCAATTTTGACAACATCGAACCACGTGGTATCAGCAGGTTTTATTCTCATCCATTAGCAGTGCTTTACAAGAGTTTTACTATTGTTATTCGTTCAATATTTGTAAATTGAGTTTCTTAAAGATAAGTTGCGTTATCAAATGAATTGTTTGATACATTTATACAATACGCAGTACAAAAGATGCAGCCTATATTATGTTCATGTGAACGCCAAATGTTCCATGAAACTAATCGGATCTCCGGTGTTGTCGTTCGTCAGGTAACGTATTGTCTTTGAAACATATATTTGACGCCCTTTGATGCTATGCATGATTGCTTTTGGTAACTAATAGAGAAACAAAATTGACTAAGAAAATAATGACTGCCCAATAGCATCCGTATGATTTCTGATTTCAGAAACCCACGAGGTTGCACTCATAGCAGCATCAGTGTCGGGGCTCTTCATCATTATGCTGATCTTCTTCTCCTACAGGTAACAACAAACACAAATCGAAAGGTTAAAATAACCTCAATGCACATGAAAAGGTCTTGGCTAATTGTTATTAGGTTTATCGTCCAATTTACTTAATTCCAATTATCTGGGAACGGCGTTGACTTAAAGCAGATTTGCGCCGGTTTCACTGTAAATGACACGCCACGAATACCTAGCACAATACCACATCCGGTCACATTATCCTGACAACAGGCGGACCAGTCATGAAACTACCCTTATTTTCGCTTGAACGTTCCATTTTCCGACTTTGGTATGTCGCGACTTATGTTGGCCCTCCCGTGCAGTGATACCTTATTATATCAGGAATATTCGATTAATCTGCAGTAGGGACTACCCTACGCAATGTGTAATGTACATGTAAGGTGTCAATGTTTACAGGTATCTTAAAATTGAGATGTCGTTCAACAAATGTTGACCTCTTTCAGATAATATATTACCGATTTGTTTAAGTTTGATTAACATCAATGTTGTAATAGATGCCTGGTCGTTTGGTCGAATTTCAGACCTCAAAGGAAACATCCACTGGTTGGACTATCTACTCTTCTCTAAAATAACCAAAGCAATTAATGTTGCCTGAAAGATCGCCCAAAATGCTGCCTATTGATGTTCCACATCCATGTGAACAGTAAAGGATAACACTCTACTTGTCATTATAAACATGTCTGTCCTTTCGGAGTCGCGTTGCACATACCGATGGATCCGGAAGTCTTATCACCGGGGTTGAGAGCTTAAATACTAAAACGGACGATGCATATAAACCAAGCATGACCTCTATGTGATGTTAAAATACCATTGTGTTGAGCAGGTGGTGGCGCTGGGAGCGAGACTTGAAGAACATGGCCTGGAAAATTAACCCTGCCGATCTGAACTTTACCATCTCCAAACGGGAGCTCTCTTCCATGGTAGGTAGCCTAGTAACCCAACACTCTAACCTTTACCATCTCCAAACGGGAGCTCCCTTCCATGGTAGGTAGCCTAGTAACCCAACACTCTAAGCTTTACCATCTCCAAACGGGAGCTCTCCTCCATGGAAGGTAACCTAGTAACCCAACACTCTAAGCTTTACCATCTCCAAACGGGAGCCCACCTCCATGGTAGTTAGCCTAGTAACTCTACACTCTAAGCTTTACCATCTCCAAACGGGAGCCCACCTCCATGGTAGTTAGCCTAGTAACCCAACACTCTAAGCTTTACCATCTCCAAACGGGAGCTCTCCTCCATGTTAGGTAACCTAGTAACCCAACACTCTAAGCTTTACCATCTCCAAACGGGAGCTCTCCTCCATGGTAGGTAGCCTAGTAACCCAGCACTCTAAGCTTTACCATCTCCAAACGGGAGCCCACCTCCATGGTAGGAAGCCTAGTAACCAAACACTCTAAGCTTTACCATCTCCAAACGGGAGCTCTCCTCCATGGTAGGTAGCCTAGTAACCCAACACTCTAACCTTTACCATCTCCAAACGGGAGCTCTCCTCCATGGTAGGTAACCTAGTAACCCAACACTCTAAGCTTTACCATCTCCAAACGGGAGCTCACCTCCATGGTAGGTAACCTAGTAACCCAACACTCTAAGCTTTACCATCTCCAAACGGGAGCCCACCTCCATGGTAGGTAGCCTAGTAACCCAACACTCTAAGCTTTACCATCTCCAAACGAGAGCTCTCCTCCATGGTAGGTAACCTAGTAACCCAACACTCTAAGCTTTACCATCTCCAAACGGTAGCCCACCTCCATGGTAGGTAGCCTAGTAACCCAACACTCTAAGCTTTACCATCTCCAAACGGGAGCCCACCTCCATGGTAGGTAGCCTAGTAACCCAACACTCTAAGCTTTACCATCTCCAAACGGGAGCTCTCCTCCATGGTAGGGTGCCTAGTAACCCAACACTCTAAGCTTTACTATCTCCAAACGGGAGCTCTCCTCCATGGTAGGTAGCCTTGTAACCCAACACTCTAAGCTTTACCATCTCCAAACGGGAGCTCACCTCCATGGTAGGTAACCTAGTAACCCAACACTCTAAGCTTTACCATCTCCAAACGGGAGCCCACCTCCATGGTAGGTAGCCTAGTAACCCAACACTCTAACCTTTACCATCTCCAAACGGGAGCTCACCTCCATGGTAGGTAGCCTAGTAACCCAACACTCTAAGCTTTACCATCTCCAAACGGGAGCCCACCTCCATGGTAGGTAGCCTAGTAACCCAACACTCTAACCTTTACCACCTCCAAACGGGAGCTATCTTCCATGGACGGTAGCCTAGTAACCCAACACTCTAAGCTTTACCATCTCCAAACGGGAGCCCACCTCCATGGTAGGTAGCCTAGTAACTCTACCACCTAAAGCTTTACCATCTCCAACGGGAGCCCACCTCCATGGTAGGTAACCTAGTAACCCAACATCTACTAAGCTTTACCATCTCCAAACGGGAGCCCACCTCCATGGTAGGTAGCCTAGTAACCCAACACTCTAACCTTACCATCTCCAAACGGGAGCCCACCTCCATGGTAGGTAGCCTAGTAACCCAACACTCTAAGCTTTACCATCTCCAAACGGGAGCTCTCCTCCATGGTAGGTAGCCTAGTAACCCAACACTCTAAGCTTTACCATCTCCAAACGGGAGCCCACCTCCATGGTAGGTAGCCTAGTAACCCAACACTCTAACCTTTACCATCTCCAAACGGGAGCCCACCTCCATGGTAGGTAGCCTAGTAACCCAACACTCTAAGCTTTACCATCTCCAAACGGGAGCTCTCCTCCATGGTAGGTAGCCTAGTAACCCAACACTCTAACCTTTACCATCTCCAAACGGGAGCCCACCTCCATGGTAGGTAGCCTAGTAACCCAACACTCTAAGCTTAACCATCTCCAAACGGGAGCCCACCTCCATGGTAGGTAGCCTAGTAACTCTACACTCTAAGCTTTACCATCTCCAAACGCGATCACTCTTCCATGGTAGGTAACACCTAACACTGTGATTACATTGACAAGACCTAATATATGTCTCATTTTACATATTTCACTTTGCACATAATACGATTTTAAATAATGATCTAAAACTGTAGTTTTGCTCAGAACCATATATTATTTCCTCAAATATGACCAGGAAAGATATTTGATTGGCGTCGTAATTAATTCAGTCTGACGTTAAAAGTTGTTTCCATAAAGTGTTTTATGTTTGGATTTTCTCGTAAACCCAGTGTAAAATATGATGCCTATTCGTTTTATAAAATTTAATTTAAAACATTTTAAGAACGCGAGTTCACATTTATATGATGCGGGCTTATAAAATCAATCGGAAACCATACGCTAACTCAGTGATACGTCGTACCTCGACGCAGCAGGTTTTTTTACTTTCGAAAGGACTTCCTGCATTTTGAAATTGAGCGACCGAAGGGGGGATGTTCGGGGATACGTAAAACTGGCTCTGTCGATCGGTAAATTGAAAGCACTATGCCGATTTAAAATTAATTTATATTTGCACTGTTACATCATTTATATTTAATTTTCTATTTTCAAGATATTCTATGTCTATTCTTACTTTGTGTTTGAATCAAATGCGTACTGCAAGGCATCTTCTCAAACGAAGTTTGTATACGAATTTTTAAATACGTTTGGAACGATGCGTAATGGCGAACAGGTCGCAGTATAACATGTTTGCATTCTAATAATTTCTTTAAAAAAGCAACATTTCGCTGGACCACTAACTAATGGTATAAAATATCACCTTTGATCAGTAAATCTCTGTGAATGCTGTCATTAAGGATGAAAGAAGGAAAAGCGTCGCGACGTTTTTAAACTATTTAAGCCGTTTTAGAATAGAATTTCTAGCGTAATTCAAACTGCGCATGAGTGTACATATAGCATGTCAATATAAATCAGTGTGCAATTATTGGCCCTATAGTGACGCAGTAATTTATTTATATGTGTACTTTTGAAGAGCTGTTCTTGTGGTTCTGTCTTTATTTACGCTAAATGGCGACCCAGTCGCTTTAAACGTGGTATCCAACAGTTTGAACCGTTCCATATTCAACCAAACAAACTATTGTTTCTGAAATTATCCCGCGAAATGCTGTTGACTGGTGCCCTACATCCATGTGAAAGTAAAGCATAACACCACAAAATATCCCGCGAAATGCTGTTGACTGGTGCCCTACATCCATGTGAAAAGTAAGGATAACACCCACAAAAATATTCCCGGCGAAATGCTGTTGAGCTGGTGCCCTATATCCATGTGGAAAAGTAAAGCATAAGCTGTACCCACAAAATATCCTGCGAAATGCTGTTGACTGGTGCCCTACATCCATGTGAAAAGTAAAGCATAACACTACAAAATATCCCGCGAAATGCTGTTGACTGGTACCCTACATCCATGTGAAAGTAAAGCATAACACCACAAAATATCCCGCGAAATGCTGTTGACTGGTGCCCTACATCCATGTGAAAGTAAAGCATAACACCACATAATATCCCGCGAAATGCTGTTGACTGGTGCCCTACATCCATGTGAAAAGTAAAGCATAACACACACAAAATATCCCGCGAAATGCTGTTGACTGGTGCCCTACATCCATGTGAAAAGTAAAGCATAACACACAAATATCCCGCGAAAGGGCTGTTGACTGGTGCCCTACATCCATGTGAAAAAGTAAAGCATAACAACACAAAATATCCCGCGAAATGCTGTTGGCTGGGGCCCTACAATCCCATGTGAAAAATAAAATCAAAACACCAACAACATAATCCCGCGAAATGCTGTTGACTGGTGCCCTACATCCATGTGAAAGTAAAAGCATAACACAACAAAATATCCCGCGAAATGCTGTTGACTGGTGCCCTACATCCATGTGAAAAGTAAAGCATAACACCACAAAATATCCCGCGAAATGCTGTTGACTGGTGCCCTACATCCATGTGAAAAGTAAAGCATAACACCACAAAATATCCCGCGAAATGCTGTTGACTGGTGCCCTACATCCATGTGCAAAGTAAAGCATAACACCACAAAATATCCCGCGAAATGCTGTTGACTGGTGCCCTACATCCATGTGAAAAGTAAAGCATAACACCACAAAATATCCCGCGAAATGCTGTTGACTGGTGCCCTACATCCATGTGAAAAGTAAAGCATAACACCA
>CM017568.1:48919824-48936738 GCA_007844125.1 Sinonovacula constricta | reverse complement strand
AGAAGGTGAGTTATTATTTAAAAAGTATAATCATTGCACAAAAATTTTACTCACATTTACAGAAAGGTCGCCGACGACTTGAAGTTTGGACGTGCAGTAAAAGCCGAGGCGTTCGAATCCGTGACTATCTACTTTTCGGATATAGTCGGGTTCACCAAGATTGCGGCGGAGAGCACTCCCTTGCAGGTAAACTGAATTCTTCCATTCTGATCTCTGATTTGTCTAAAGAAATTATAAGTGTAGCTTTCCATGATAGACTAAAGACACACGCAGATGATATCATTATTTGCTTGTTAATACCATTTTAATAATGCAATGGGTAAATAACATATATGTGAACAAACAATGGTCTATCTTTCAAGGTTGATACTTATTTATTTGTCCATCTCCACTGTTGAAATACAACTTAACCTGTGTTTGCAAGCATATACGGGCGACGTTTGACGGTGTTTCTTCGTTGCTTAACGTGCGTGTGATATTTTGTGCTATTGATACTTTTAAAAGAGAAAAAAATCAACTTCTGTCCTATTTACATATTTCTAATTCATGCATCCAATTAAGATGTTTATTTGTTCCAGATTGTAGAGCTCCTGAATACGCTATACACACTTTTCGATGACATCGTGGCTCATTATGACGTCTACAAGGTAACTGGTGTCACGTCTGTGATTTGTCAGCCACCCATAGCGGTTCATTGTTAGTGTCCAGTCAGATATTTGTCAGCCGCTCCCAGCGGTTATTTAGGAGCTAGGTAATCCAGGAATGGTGACATGTGCATCCATATATCCAGGTTCAATCATTCTATTGTCCATAGTTTTCAGAAAAGCCTGTTTTCAAAATATTTCAGATTTAAACAAGCAAATCGCTAATATTCTATTCTACAATTCTATTTGAAAATATTGTAAAATATGCTTGGGAACTGACAGAGAGCCTATTTGGAAATATTGTAAAATATGCTTGGGAACTGACAGAAAGCTCGAAAGTAGTGTAAAAAAAGCAGTTTTTACCTTAGTGTAGAGCCTACTTCTTTTATCTAAAGAGATGTCAATATTTTGATTTTTAACCGACTGTCTATACCGCGAATATCCAGAATTGGAACTCTTCTTGACGAGGACACGTAAGCAAACGTAAAATATTGACATCTGACTAAGCGACAAAGTAGGAACAATACTAACACAGAAAGAGTCTATTGTGAGCATAGCTACGAGTTTATAATAAAGTCAATGATCATTCAGCAGAACATTACCAAACTGTCCACAATAAAATATACAAGATTGTCCTTCTGATAATTACCTTATGTAAGAACATGGACAACATCGTCGGCACATTAATCAGCTAGACTAGTTTCACATGTCTTCGCTGGTAAGATGAGGACACCAACTAGGAGAAACTAGAATCAATGAGATTGGGGCACTTAAGTCCCATTTACGATGTACAGAACATTTCGTTCAAATGGAGACAATCGAATCTCAAAGTAATTGATGTACAGTCCCTTTTAGTCATCGCCGTTGAAAATAATGAGCGCAAGGGTGTTTAGACATGCAAGTACCACAGAAGCATCATATCAGCAAATGTTTCTCTTGAAAAAGACACATCAAGAACGGAAAGTTGGCCAGCAGCGGTATCTTACTTAGTTGGTCGACTGAGACAATTACGAAGATTACAAAATGTCAAGAGATGATGAATTATGTGACTTACAGAAATTTCAATGATCAGTACCTAAACAATTCCATAACTATTCCTAATTAAACTTACCTGTCCCTTCATGCCTGTACATGCTAAGCACGCATTGGTCCAGAATATGAAACTAGTTTGAATCCAGACCAGGCTAACAGAAACTGTCTATTTAGTATTACACTTTTGCTATGTAGGTTTTACCAGTAACTCTTGTCACATAGTTAAAGTTGTTGGTCAGGTAAGGGACATGGTTAGGTCATGGCTATGGTAAGGTCAGGGCCATGGTCTGATAATGTCAGGGCCATGGTCTGGTAAGGTCAGGGCCATGGTCAGGGTCATGTCAGGGCCATGGTCAGGTTAGGTCAGGTCAGTGCCATGGTCAGGTCAAGTCAGGTCTGGGCAATGGTAAGGTCAGGGCCATGGTCTGATGAGGTCAGAGCCATGGTCAGGTCAGGGCCATGGTTTGGTCAAGACCATGGTAAGGTCAGAGCCATGGTAATGCAATAATCAGGTCAGGGCCATGGTCAGGTCAGGTCAGGTCATGGCCATGGTCTAATAAGGTCAGGGCCATGGTCTGATAAGGTCAATGCCATGGTAAGGTCAGGGCTATAGTCAGGTCAATGCCATGATCAGGTCAAGGTCATTGCCAGGGTCATGGTAATGGCCATGATCAGGTCAGGGCCATGGACAGGTCATGGCCATGATCAGGTCAGGGTCATTGTCAGGGTCATGGTTATGGCCATGATCAGGTCAGGGCCATGGACAGGTCATGGCCATGATCAGGCCAGGGCCGTGATCAGGTCAGGGTCAGGGCCATGGTGAGGTCAGGGCCATGGCAATGGCTATAGTCATGTCAGGGCCATGGTGAGTCAGGGCCATGATCAGGTCAGGGTCATAGTCAGGACAATGGTAATGGCCATGCCCAGGGCATGGCCATGGTCAAGTCAAGGTCAGTGTTATGGTCTGTCAGGGTCAGGCCATGGCCAGGGTCATGGTAATGGCCATGGTCAGGTCAGGGCCATGGCCAGGTCAGGGTCAGGGTCAGGGTCATGGTAATAGCCATGATCAGGTCAGGGTCATGCTCAGGTCAAGGCCATTCTCAGGTCATGGACATGGTCAGGGGGTATGGTCAAGGCCATGGTCAGGTTAGGGACATGGTCAGGTCAGGGACAAGGTCAGGTTAAAGCTATGGTCAGGTCCGAATCTTGTTAAGGTCAGGGAAATTTTCAGGTCATTGTCAGGTCAGGGCCATGGTCAGACCAGGGTCTTTAAATGTGAGAGTTACTACATGTATGTATCCTCCCTTGCATGGCGTCTTTCAGGTGGAGACTATTGGTGACGCCTACATGATCGCGAGCGGTCTTCCGGAACGTAACGGCTCCCTGCACGTCAAGGAGGTTGCCGGGGCAGCGCTAGACATCCTGGGTCACGTGCTTACGTTTAAGATCCCCCACAACACTGACAGACAATTCCAGATTCGGATAGGTACGAATATGCATCTGAGAAATTATTTTTCTTGTTGCCAGTAAATATGTACTATTTGTATACCAACCGATTCTCCAGGAATACTATAATTGAAAGTGTTACTATAATCTGTTTTAAGAGTTAATACAATTGGTTAAATGTGGAAAGAGAAATCGCATACTAAAGTAGTCGTGTTTTTGTGTGTGGGTGTTGTTTTGTTGTTTTTTTCAAATTAAAAATTTACAAAACTTGGGATAGCAGTGCAGTTATATATCGAAATAATCATAACACAATGGCATCATTATGCAGACGATTTAACGTAAATCCTGAATGTAAATTGGCGAACTAATACATTCGGTCGATGTTAAGACGAGTTCATTACTTATCAGATACGTAGATACCCGTGTATCACAAATTATTAAATTGCGGCAAGTTTAAAAAATAATTTACTGGTTTTAAGAAGCAGAAAGCTCAACACATTAATACACAATCTAAATGTCAATGTTGTGACTTTTAAAATGTCTCTTGACTTGATCTTGTAAATTACTCTTAATAGTTTTACATTCTTTCAATTCGTTCAATTGTATGGACAGGAAATATTATGTGCAAATCTGTAAATGAAAACTGCACATTGGGTTCCGTTTAAGTTTGGAATATTTGCAAACAACAAAGAGTGAATCTTCTCTTTTGGTTGCGTCTGAGTCAAAGTGTCAACAAGACAATAATACGAAACATACTTTTGATCGAATGATGTCTCATTGGAAACATGGCCTTATTTTTAAACTGAGAAAGCTGAAGCAGGATGTCTCATTTTAAATGGGAAGCGTACATTTGCATTGCTAATAATTTATTTAAATAACAAAAAACACTTAAAAGAGTAACTAACGCCTGATGCTCTCGAAATATACCGAGACAAACCTTATTCGATTGACATCAGTCATACAATTATGCATCCGATGTAAACCAAATATCCAGTACTTTCTATATTTTCAAAATTCATTTCACTTGGCTATGTTTTCTGTATGATTTCAAAAATACTTTACCGCCTATCTTCATATTTTAAGCAGTGGCGGATCCAGAAAATTTTGGTGGGGCGGGGTGGGACCATTACACAGTAAGGGACCATAACTTTGACATAAGCTAAGCAGTTAACAAGACACAATTTACTTTAAAAGCTTTGTATCTTTAAGCTTACATGTATGTGTTTTTCACAACTCTACTCAAAGCAACTCTTACCTGGTTGATGGGGGGATGCATCCTGCAGCCCATACCCTGGATCCATCTCTTATTTCAAGGAATTATATTGAAGCTTCTCTGCGTTTGTAAGACATCTTGTTTCCTTTTTACTAAAAAGTTTTTAGGTATCTATACTTGCAGTTAGTCTTTAGGCAGAGTAATGAATTTCGTATTGTTGTCCCATTTTGTTTGTCTTTCTAGCGTCATTTTGCTGAATCGATACCTAAGCATGACAATTTTTATTCAAGGTCTACACACCGGCCCGGTGGTGGCAGCAGTGGTTGGATTGGCGATGCCCAGGTACTGTCTATTCGGCGACACTGTCAACACAGCCTCCCGGATGGAGTCGAGTGGTCTTCGTGAGTATGAACTTTATAGTCCTAGTTGTTGCTGAAGCAAAAATAATAAAAATAAGAGCCGAATCAAGGTCGTCAGTTCATTCATGCTTCAACAGGCGGGCGATTTTTATTCCTTTCCATTGCTGCATATAATGTATATGGGTTTTAGCCTAAAGTTAGTGGAAAATATTTAGGGCCAAATTGCTGAATGAACAACGCTG
Source organism: Sinonovacula constricta (assembly GCA_007844125.1). Taxonomy (NCBI): domain Eukaryota; kingdom Metazoa; phylum Mollusca; class Bivalvia; order Cardiida; family Solecurtidae; genus Sinonovacula; species Sinonovacula constricta. The sequence goes on along the minus strand of CM017568.1, from coordinate 48,931,802 downwards.
CTACTGCATTGCCATTTATTCTGCGCCAATAATGTACACAAGAATCGTCTACTATTTAGTTTAGGCCTACTATTAAGTTTCAGTTTCAGACTTTTTTTTACAAGCGTGTCATAATTTGCTTCTAAAATGTCAAAAAGATTTCATTGCAGTATTAGACTAACCAATTTCACGGTATACAACCATACATGTATAAAGAATCCAGTGTACGATTTATTACTTAAAATATGATTTAATTTCCGATGCACCGGTGGTCATGTCCAAATATTTGTTAGGGTCTTCTCCAGCCAAATAAACAGCTATTATGCAATACTTACGCAAACACAGTAAGGGAGCCTAAATTCGACCGAAACAGTCAACAGACAAAACTTACTTTAAAAGCTTGGTATGTGTTTTCACAACTCTACTCGTTTACCTGGGTGGTGGGGGATTCATTCCCCCATTCCCCCTCCCCCGCTAGATCCATCCCTGACTGTGGGCGTATTAACAACAATCATGTCATGTTTTCCTCAAGTCAAAATGTTCATAAATCAATCCATGTTTTACCCACAGCGTTGAAGATCCACATCAGTGCCGCGACACGGAATGCTCTCAAGATGTTCCCATCCTTCATGACGGTGCCCCGTGGTGACGTGTCTGTTAAGGTCAGATAAAGATTTTGTGTTTGCTAGCAATCATTTACATAAATTTAGCAATCTACCATAACATGCGAATTCGATGACCTGATTGCATTCACCAAATGGCCTAGACATGTGACCTTCGCAAATCCGCTAAGCCATGCCCAGTGCATTGCCATCTTTGGTTGTCAATGGTTGTGCAAAGTTTCATGAAAATCCCCTTTTTTGAGCAGTGGCATCAGTCAAGACTACTTATACGCGTTTCTTATTAGGCAGTTAAAACTTTTGATAACCTTTAAAGCTGTTTTGAATTCTAACAGTAAAATGTTGAGTTTCGAAAATACACACGTACGTTAACCCGCCTAAACTTCCGCAGATGCACACACGCGCGCGCGCACACGTACGCTCACACAAACACGCACACACGATAATATCTGTCTTTTTATATGTTAAAAGGGCAAAGGAATAATGAAGACCTACTGGCTAACAGGAATGAGAGAAACCCCCAAAACAAAGTTTGCGACGCACGGAATGCAAGCGACACTTTCCAAATCTAAAGGCACATCCAGTACGATAGATTCTGGATTAGATGGAGATGACCGAAGATTCTCCTCAGCTGATGGTTCAATGGTTAACAGACACCATCGACTCGAAACTGACTTCAGTCCTGAGAAAGGGCCTGGTGTCTTGGCTGGCGACAGCTGTGCACATGGCGTGGAATCAGTTGAACAATGCCACGAATGTAACCACGGAGAAGGCGGGGAAGCAGATATTACTGAAATAAGTGATGACGAAACGACTGATGAAAATAATACGCGAATGCGAAAAGTGGCACACTATATTCAGAGAACTGAAGTAGACACGTCAAGATATTCGATCAATGCAAATGGTGAGATTGACAGGACTGCGAGTTTTCTAGATATAGATGACGTCAGTGATGAAGAAAATGACGTCATCGGACACTTGGAACACATAGAGAGCCGAAGGTCATCATCGGGCGAAAAATCACCGGGAAGCGGAAGTTCTGTCAGATTTTTCCGGACAAGGCTGACGGATATGCTTCATGGACTGACAAAAGCTACCAGCAAAAAGACCGCACGCAAACCAGCTGAAGATTCGAGTTTTAGTAGCAAACGTTGCAAAAGCGAACCTCGACTGTCAGCTGTAAACGGAAGTGTAGTTTTCCCGAAATAAACCAAGGCATAAATTATATGATTAATTTCAAAGGACTCTGAAACTATTATCTGAATTTAACTTGAAAAGATGTGTTCTCCATGTTATTAAAAGTGTGCATGTTCTAGTTTTTACGTCATTTACCTTAGGATCCACGCATACGCGCACGCACGCACATACAAAGTATTCATGAAATGTATTCATTACTATGGACATTGAAACACAAGAACAGCTAAATTAAACAGATGAAAGTCAAATGACAAATAAATAGTGGTACATGTCGTTTTAATTCCCTTCAATATGATTGTAAGAAAACGATAAAGAAGTATGAAGTTAGATTACACATAGCCCTACCGTAAATTTCCATGTGACTTCTTTATATACATTTTCTCATTGAAAAATCTTCGCCGTCTAAAAAATATTCTTGAAATACATAAGATTGTATATTCCGTAAACACATGAAAGCGTATTCCTATTAGAAATTTGTATTGATATCCAACAAAATTAAATGTTCATGTATCACTTTTAGTGAATTAATGCAATCAACATTAGATCTAGAAGATAAATTTACAGTGTGGTTAAGCGCTAAAACATGATAATGCTAGAAATTGCTTCAGAAACGCGAGAAAACATGATATATAGACAGTTTTCAAAAAATAATTTTAACAAATAAGTGATGTGAGAATGTACTAAAAATATCATTTAAAAATCATTTTAATCGAATTTTAATAAAAAACAACAACTCGGCTTACTGATTTGTGGGAATCGGACTGGCGGAAGGATGGACAGACGGGCGTCGTATTTTTTTCCGATATTAATATAGTTATATCTATGACATCTTTCTTTGAAACACATCTTTCTTTAAAAGATTTTAAATGGTAGGTATGGAAAATCTAAAGCGTTGCAACGCTTCGAAATTATATTTAGCTGCCAGAATTTACAAGCAACACAGAATATAATAAAACAGCGCAATCTTTAAAAAACACATCTTGCGACCGCGTCATCAATTAACAATACAGAGAGTAGTGTCTACAATGACAACAAATTTGAAATGAAATTAGGAATATACAAGTATTTATATATCTATTTATCTGTTCATCTATCTACCTACCTATCTATCTTTCTATATATGTATGCATATGTATATACATAGCTTTCCTGCTCTTTCGCTTTCTCTGTCTCTTTCTCTCAGTCTTTCTTTCCATATTTCTCAGGGGCGGATCCAGAAAAGCTTGGTGGGGGTATAAATTAAGATCCGTTCAACATTATAGTAGTACATACTGGATATAGGCCTAAATACCGTCAGGGGCCCTAACTTCTAAGCAGTCAACTGACAAAAAGGTACTTTAAAAGCTTAGTATTTTTAAGCTTACGTATATGTGTTTTCACAACTCTACTCTGTTACCAAGTTGGTGTGGGGTGATGCATCCCCCATCCCCGCACCTGGATCCATCCCTGGTAAAAAAGCCGAGGTGTTCCACATCTGAGGAACGCAGATATCTGTGTCAGCCAGACGCTTGATTTTCTATAATACGTTTTCCGTGACAAGCACAGGAAAAATTACAAGTCTCCCCATGTCACGTGTGCTTTTCTGGTTATGAACGGTAAGCGGCATCGAGGCAAAGTCATTCAGCCACAATGAAGGCTTAGCTTGAAACGATAATTGCTATTGTGTGTTATAGTTTATCACTATAAATAAAACATGAGCACTACGCAAATAAAGTACATGAGAAACGAAAACGATTTAAAATAAAATAAAAATGCAAAAATCAAATTGGGGCTATTTAGGCGTAAAATAACTAAATTTAAATACATAATAAGAGGATAAGATATACAATTTAAGCAGGCATGTTTGCACATTTGTTTGATGAAGTACCACTTCGTTATATACACGGAAAACGAAAGTTGACTACGTTTAACTTCTTGTGTAATTAAAATTGTATGTTGTTTATATCAAATAGCTGAAAACAAATAAGGCTACATAAAAGCGTAGTTTAAAGTATTTGTGACAATTTTTATCATATCTATAAAATACAGTTGAAGCTCGTCACTGGTATCAACACAACTTTTTTTCTTCAAACACTTTGTATTCAAAGTAAAAGAACCAAGATAACAAATAATCGAGCAGTGTTGTATACGAACTGTAAGTTACACAGGTGTTTCCAAAATGTTAAAAAACGGTCGCCACTCATCTCGGACAATGTTATCAAAAAGGCAAGAAGCTATTCGTTTGGAAAGAAAAAGAAAACAAAGGACTGCAGAAATGAAACAAAACTGTCTTAAAACCAGAAGTGACGCTACAGGGATAGGTCTGTTTTCTCCTGAAGCGAAAGTAGCCAGCCCCTTGTTCTTATCTCCGCCTAGAAATTCAGCCACTCTGACCAGAAGTTCTTCGATCTGTACTTCGGCAACGCCCCCGATCAGTACCTCGGCAACGCCCCCGATCAGTATTTTGGCAACGCCCCCGATCAGTACTTCGGCAACGCCCCTGATCAATACTTTGGCATCACCCCTGATCTGTACGTCAACAACACCAATAGTCTGTACTTCGGTAACATCTCTGCTAAGAAATTTAACATCGCATCCGACCACAACTTCTGAAACACCTTCGTATAGAATTGCATGTATACCTTCACAGAGACCAGCCACTATATCACCAACCAGACCACCATCGGAAAGTTGTCAGCAGATATCGGTAGGTTCCATACAATATGCTTGGTTTTGGACTAACCAACTTTGAGCGTGTTGGTTTACGTTTAGAACAAGTTTATTATATTATTTTCTGTGATTTGTAATAATAATTCTTCTTACATTGATAAGTTAATAAGTATTTGTATTGCAACTACATGTCTGTATTTATGTATGTTTGTATTTCGAAATGAAAGAAACGTTCTAGTTATCTCCCTTGTGAGAAGGTATTTTCATATAATTTGAAATATAATAAATTTTATTTTTAATTTGCTTATTTTTTTAGATCGCTCCACCTTTTTAATAAGTTTTTATCAATCAATCAATTAATTATCAATCAATAAGATTCCATTTTTACTTATGCTTTATTCTTAAGTGTTTTTAAAAGTTAAAAATTGGAGAGAAAAAGTTTTCTGCAGTTAACTATATACAATATACCTACCCACAAGGGAGGTAATAATGTAGTTTTAAATATATTCATCCTATTTAGCTATTTAAAGATGAAATAATTTGTAGCGAGTTTGGCAAATGAATTTATCTTCTTTTTGGTTATTTATGATTATAAACGGTTAAACAAATATTTGCAAAATTTGGTTTGTGGCATATTTTGCTGTTTTGTTATGTTTAAGGAAAAGAAGATATAATTTATTTACCATAGTAAAGTAATGGAATTAAAATGAGTGTCAGATATCTTTGGTTTCAGGATATTTATCATGCTTAGGTTGTTATAATAATTATGTTGTTGTTGTTGTTTCTTTCATTTTAATTAGAAACGATCAATTAGTGTTATTAGAAGCCTGCCCAATGCCGCTTATCATTTTAGAAATGTGTGTTTTATTTTGTTTTTAGTAACTCATCTTAGCAACACCATAATGATTATTATAGCGACGTTCGGCTTTTTTGTCGGAGAAAGATGACGGACAAATGTAGAACCACCGGCACACCGCAGCTCAGATAGAAGACCTCCCCACGTTAAGCCTTCCACACCTACCTTGCCTCGAACTAACGCGTTGAGAGGCGAACAATCAGGGAGTTCGCGACTCTATTATTCTTTCACGGGCGCCCCTTAAAAATGCTTATAAATGTTTCTATTAATAGGGGTGGGCCAATCTGATTTTTTTTCTAAATAGTATTTTTTCTATTGCCATTTAGTGTATTTAGAATAAATTCGGTCAAAACTTCAACAATTTTTTTTTTATTTCGGTTGGAACAGTCCATTTTTATCAAAATGGCCGACAAAAATCATAATTTATATTAAATTTGCTGGTATTTCGTAAAAATCATTTATATTTATGTGGTTTCTTGTATACATTCTGCTTCTTCTTACACCTATAATATATAGATGCACTAGATATGTGCCAGTTGGTTAAATTTAGCCATTTTGAACCAAACAAAATTCAAAATGGCCGTCAAAATGTTCTTAAAATGAATAAAATAAAGGAATATTTTTGATAACATATGGATTATCATGAAAACAACAGATGCTTAGGAAACATTATTTTCAAACAGAAATGGGTTGCCCACGATCTCACATGTGATAATGAATCTGAGAATGCAGAGAGCAGTGAAAGTAGTGAAGAGGATGAAAATGATGAAAGGCATGATAAAACAATGAAGAAAAGGCAACGTCGACAATCAGGTGATTTGACTTATGTGTTTCCAAGAGAGGATCAATATCAAGGTACCTAGAGGATGCTTCCTTCTTGAATTTGGAACTGGTAGCAGATCATATTTTGAATAAAGGTGAATCTGTAGTTACTGTTAGTTTGGATGATACCACCAAGGCTGCTGGACACAAGCTATATGACGTTAAAGCAGATCATATCACAATATCTGGGCCCTCCAAAACATAGGCCACTCTGGAAAAGATGGGGCTAAAGCTTATAAGTTTAAACTCAACTGTCTGGCTTTACTGGCTGACAAAACTGTTGATGATTTAAAGGAACATATAGATTTTTGGATGTCAGATCGTGCCGGTGATTGTAACAAGTTGCTACAGAATCTTGGCGTAAGTGAAGAGAAAGCCATCAAATGTTGTGCTCATTTGATATTAGGCGTGGACCACGCATGTGATAAAGTGTTTAGGAATACAGAGCAACACATAGATATCCAAAACCTGATCAAGATAACATCTGGTGAGAAGGTATTCTGCTCTCCAAGTTCAAGCATCCACACATTAGGGTTGATAGCAATTGCTAAACTCCTATCTCCAAGCCATGCAGCGCATTCCGTGTCACTATATAATGAGTACATAGCATGGATGAGTGCAAATGACATTCCCCATACAGGATTCAAAGGCTTTGTTGCGAATCGGTTTGGGCGAATAGCTGAACTTGCAAAAGAATACTTAGCTAGACGTGAGTCCATACTCAAATTCTTTGATGCAATAGTGGACACTAATTCAAACAAGCTTGTGTTATTGGTCTCAACATACATACAAAATGAATGGTTTCTGTGTTGCACGGAAGTTTATTCATTCATTGGTGATTTGATTATATTCCCATTGATGAAGTTACTGGGAATTGATGATATCAATATACATATTGATGAAATCAAGATAAGAACACAGAGAGAAATTGGATTGGTGTTAAGAAAGTCTTTGATGAAAAGTGGAAGGAAATCAAACAGGAACAGGAAAACAGCTTAAAGTCTGATACAGGAAAGGGAAGTTAATAGCTGCTGTGCTTGATGAAGTATTGGACACACTTGAACGTCAGCTATCTGAAATGGAATATTTCAACACAGAGGAAGTAGACCCAGAGTTTGAGGAAAGGTAACAGAAAGCACCACTGACAAATCTTGGTTGTGAATCTGAATTTGCAAAACTGGACAAGAGAATCAAAGTCAGCGGGGGTTCAGCTTCAGTCTCGACATTTTCAAAGAAGAACGTAGTAGTTACAAATGGGTTACTTGTTGACTCATCTTTCTGCGATCAGCCTGAGGATGAGCGTAGAGGTCGTTGGAAATGGGCGAGGAGTTCTGAAGCTGTCAAACGAGTAAAGAAGCTAGAAGCAGACTTTATTGGAACAGTAAAAGCAGCAAAAAAATGTCAGTTCTCAAAAAGGAAGATTTAAAGAAAAAGAAAATGGAGAAAACAGTGAAACTGTTGGAGGCATGCAAATCACATTCGGGACCAGTTACCCCGAATTCACTGGGATTACTTGATAAACTGAATGAGAAACAACTCCTAGAGGAAGTAAAGTACCTACGCGCAACAATTGCTCCTGACATAAGGCAAATGAGGCGAATCAAAACAACAGATGGTAGATTCAAAATGTTGACATTTTCGAATAATGAATTAAGAAATTCAATTAAAAATGCCAAAGGACCAGAAGACAGTGTTTACAAGGATGTTGATGCTCTACTATTGAACGCTTTGTGTAAACCTCAATAATTCTGACACTGTTAAATATAACAAAATTCAGCCAGATATTGTTTTAGATAGTGTTATATGGATATAATTGATAAAAGTTGATGACAGAATGTGTTTTAAGTAAAAAAAGATGATTTTCTCTTATTTTGGTGGATATTATGCTTAAATTACACATATGAACTAAACATAAAGAGCTAAAATATGTTTTTAATATGCCCTTTGTATTTGTAAAGTCAATAAATGCATATAAATCTACACTTTATTGGAAGAATTTAATAATTATAAAGACATATGTCATTTTTTATCCTATTTTGGCGGCCATTTTGAAAAAAATGGACTGTTCCAACCGAAATACTTAATTTGAATCCCTGGTCTTACCATATTTGATTAGTGTGGACCTATTGGCAATAGAAAAAATACTATTTATAATGATTTTTAAAAAAAAGTATATATTGGCCCACCCCTACTATTAATACTGGGAACGCACTTAACATTTTCTTTTTTTTTCTTTTCAAGGCATGCACATATAATAACTTGTTTTCATTATATTGCCTTCATGAAAGAACATCAACAAAATTGTGTTCCTTTTATATTTCGTCCTCAAACTGATCATCTCAGGTAAAGACTTTGGTTAGATTACATGTTGGCACATTAAACTTGCAAGAAAAGCGGGAAATTGTGGTTGTTTTTGTTTGTTTTTAGTAAATTCATTGTTCACACAATTGAACAGGATGTGTCTACGAAATCAATTAAGGCATTGTCTTATTTCTCTTGTTACGCTTCATGAGGTTTATGTCATTGAGTGACCTTATTAATACTGAAATAATACTTTCAAAGTGATTTATACTGTAAAAGTTAAAACAATGTTTTATTTAATTTAAAATGTATATCTATTTTTTTCTTTGAATTCTAATTAATAAATGTTAGAGCGATGAAGATAGAGAGCGTTGTTACGAGGTAATATTAAGGGTGAACTGTTCATTTTATTCGTTGATAGTTAACGAAGAGAATTTAATTAAAATTGCTTGTATTGACAATTTAAAATAACAGAGCCAAAAAGTCATTAACAAAAATTCATTGGTATATGACATTGTGCTCCATAACCTGTAACAACGTACACATTGTATGGCGTTATGCTTCATTACCAAAAATAATGTAGACGGTGTATGCCATTGTGCTTCATTACCACTAACTACGTATACGGTCTATTACACTATTCTTCATTACCACTAATTACGTAGACGGTCTATTACACTGTACTTCATTACCACTAATTACGTAGACGTGGTATGACATTGTGCTTCATTACCAGTAACTACGTAGACATTGTGTAACATTGTGCTTCATTGCCAAAAATTACGTAAACCGTGTTTGAGATTGTGCTACATAACCTGTAACATTGTAGACAATGTATTTCAGTATTGCTTAAAATCAGTTACATAGTCGAGCGTAGAATTGTATTTTTATAACCAGAAAGACGAGGTTTTAATACAACTGTTTAAAAATTCGCCTTTCTCTCAAGAGTCAGTAATCATTGTTTAAATGAGCAACTGTGGTGAACGAACATTTGTTCACTAAATACACACATTTGGCCAGAAGTCGTTCAAATTCTGATCCAATATATTACAGAACGGGGTTTAAAGATGGTATCCGACAGTTTGGACCAAAAATATTTTCATTGAACATCATAATAAACTATTGTTCCCTGAACAGATCTCGCAAAATGTTGTTTATTGATGTCCTTAACCTGTCTGAAAAGTGAACTATAACGTGTCACAATCGTCATTTCAAACACGTATTTCCTATCTGAGCCTCGCTGCACAGTTAGCTATTTTTAAACTAAGGAAACCACGTGACCCCTTATGTTTTAGCTCATCAACGTCATCCGCTCTGACGTCGATATCTGTTTTCAGCAAGAATCCATCGTTCTTATTTGTAGATGTGAAAAGAATGAAAAGAATGACCATTAAAGTGTTGATTAACGAGTTTTACTGCCCTAAAATTGAGAAGCTGTTGAAAATCGTTAAAGATTAAACTAAAGTATTTTCTGCAGAAAGTATATATAAATACCCCAAACAGAGGTCAGATATTGTTACACATATTAGATTTAGACAAACTGTCGGATACCACTATTAACCGTGAATATAATGACCAGTACTTGACCGTTGCTTCTGCTCCCCAGACTTTCCCACATCCTGGTAGATCGCAGACAGTACAGGGAATACATCCACAACCCACGCCAGTCCGTAATGGCTTTACGTCGAGAGGTGCCGCAACTCCATCTTTGGAATTATGCCGAGACCAAAGATCCGAGACCAGAGACCGAGCCTACGGCTTGACGTTCTGCGACCCCCAGCGTAAAGTCCTGAGAGCAAAACGTTCTATAGAATTCCAGATGAAGGCCCTGCGGCTGGATGAGGAAAATGACAATAGATCACAAACAGACGATAGAGGATACCTTTAACTATACCACATGTAAAGGTACCTCATTTGGTTATCATATTGTGGCACTTACTACAAGTAAATTATCTGTAACTTATCTGCAAATTACAGTTACATAAATGTTACGGTAATACTGCATTTAATAAAATTATACAATTACTGCAACAACGACAACACTGCTGCTGCTGCTACTACTAGTATTGCTTCTGCTGCTCTTGCTGCTACTTATAATTATAGTAAATTGAATTAATAAAACAATGATGGTAATAATGATGATAATAATGATTGACGATGGTGGTAGTGGTGGTTTGTACATGTACCAATACAATAAGTATAATACAAAATGAGTTACCGGACCTGGTAGCGCAATCGGTAGAGCGTCGGCTACACGTACGGGAGGCCCCAGGTTCGATCCCGGGCCGGGACATGCCAAAGTCATTTAAATGGTAGTGGTATAGCTCTCTTGCTAACACTCCAGCAAATACAGGGGTTATTCCATGACTGGTTGGCCCGGTGTCATGATAATGTGACTTTGTGTGGTATCATGCCAGATGTTCACGGCATGCTATACACAGTGAAGGCAGCACTATGTCTGCTTCAAGTGAACACCGTCTCTAGATAACTGAAATACTGTTGGTTGATAAATCCAATAATCAAAAAAACAAAATGGGTAATCCACTGTTTAGTGCTGTTTGTCTAGCAGACCATATTACATATCAGCCGTATTTGCCACATGCTTGGTTTTCATAATGCAGTTGTTCAAATCTTATTGTACTATAGATAAAAGAACAAAGCTTTATACATTTTTAATTGCCCATTAATACAAGCAGAACCAATTATCATGTAAACATAAAACCAATGCGAAAACAATGTTAAATGCTCAAGTTAACATAAAATTAACGTGAAAACAATGCTAAATGCTAAAGTTAACATAAAATTAACGTGAAAACAATGCTAAATGCTCAAGTAAACATAAAATTGAGGTGAAAACAATGCTAAATGCTCATGGGAACATAAAATCAGTGTGTAAAACAATGCTTAATGCTAATGTTAACATAAAATCAATGTGAAAATAATGCTAAATTATCGTCTAAACATAAAATAAATGTGAAAACAATGTTACATGTTCTTGTAAATATAAAACAAATGTGAAAACAATGCTAAATGTTTATGTAAACATAAAATAAATGTGAAAACAATGTTAAATGTTCATGTAAATATAAAACAAATGTGAAAACAATGCTAAATGCTTATGTAAACATAAAATAAATGTGAAAACAATGCTAAACAAGGAAAAGCATTGATTCAAAGCATAAAAGGGCAAAGCAACAATGAAAATTAATATTTATTAGAAACACATTAGACATCTGCTCGCCAGTGCATTTTTATAGCGCCGCCAATAACTGATCAATGATCCTTATCAATAATAATTTATTTACATTTGTTATTGATCAATATTTTTTGTCTGTTTAAATGTTTCGTTTGTTATATTTAATGTAAAAACAAAGAAGAAAAAAGTCAAGTCACAGAAAAAAAAATCTTGACTGCGAAGGGATTCGATCTCTGGAGACCTTAACGGTCATCAGAATAAGTCCATAACCACCGTGCTTTTCCACGATTGTCATCTACGTCTGAGTAAAATTTATAGTTTGTATAACGTACCGCTACAGACGCTATCGATCTATTTT